>BSBN01001368.1:1200000-1625000 GCA_027924645.1 Cunninghamia lanceolata | reverse complement strand
CTGCTACAGCTGCACGAGCCCTTCCTGCATGCCACAAATGACCTACGAAAAAGAAAAATCCTAGAACAAAATGAGAGGTGGCTAACCAACTTCGAGGTGAGACATAATTGACTGCATTAATCTCGGTAGCTACACCACTCACAGAATTTAAAGAACCTAAAGGAGCATGAGTCATATATTCCACTGAACGTCATTCTTGCCAGGGTTGTATGTCTTTTTTCACCTTACTCAGGGCCAAACCATTAGGACCCCTTAGAGGTTCCAACCAGGGAGCACGAAGATCCCAAAAACGCATCGTTTCCCCTCCAAAAATAATTTCTCTAGTAGGAGAACGCATAAGATATTTACCTAAACCAGTAGGCCCTTAGGCAGACCCCACAGTAGCTCCAAGACGTTGATCTCTAACTAAAAAAGTAAATGCTTGAGCTTGAGAGGCCTCTGGACCGGTAGGTCCATAGAATTCACTGGGATAAGCTGTATTGTTAAACCAAACAAAACAACAAGCAATGACACCAAAGACAGAGAGAGTTGCTAAACAATTGGATAAGTAAGCTTCTCCGGACCATACAAACGCGCGACGAGCCCATGCAAAAGGTTTTGTTAAGATGTGCCAGATACCACCGAAGATACAAATGGAACCTAACCACACATGTCCTCCAATTATATCTTCTAGATTGTCCACGCTAACAATCCATCCCTCCCCTCCAAAAGGGGATTTGAGTAAATAACCAAATATAGTACTTGGGTTAAGTGTAAGGTTCGTAATTTTTCTTACATCTCCACCGCCGGGAGCCCAGGTATCATATATGCCACCAAAATACAAAGCCTTAAACACTAGGAGAAAAGCACCAACACCTAGCAAGATTAGGTGAATACCTAAAATTGTGGTCATTTTGTTCCTATCTTTCCATACATAACCAAAAAATGGAAAAGATTCTTCTAAAGTTTCAGGTCCCATTAATGCGTGATAAATACCACCGAAGCTTAAAACTGCAGACGAAATTAAGTGAAGTACCCCAGATACAAAATACGGAAAAGTGTCCACAATTTCCCTGCCAGGACCGATTCCCCATCCTAGAGTAGCTAGATGGGGAAGTAAAATCAATCCTTGTTCATACATAGGTTTTTCCGGTACAAAATGAGCCACTTCAAATAGATTCATTGCTCCAGCCCAGAATACAATTAGTCCGGCATGAGCCACATGAGCCCCAAGTAATTTGCCTGACAAATTAATAAGTCGGGCATTACCAACCCACCAAGCACGAATACCTTCGTTCAAGAGAATATTTTTTGTATAAAAAGTCTCAAATTTAGGATCTTCTGCTGCACGAATCTCCTGGGAAACAAAATCATAAGCTCTTTTTCCTTCTTTAGACCCCTTTTTTTACTCCGATAGTTTACCCTATTGAAATGCAAGGGAAATGCATGCATTTTCATACTATGAAAATGAAAGAATAAGTAAGTAATAAATTTTACTTATGAATGTTATTACTATTACCTGGATCTCACGAAGCCTAATTCAGATTCGATCATAAAAATAACTCTTGGAACACAACAAAGTGCTCCCTTTTTACCCAGGTTCTAAACTTCCTATTTTTGGGAAGAAAATTGGGATAGAGACACAATTAATCTTTATATGACAGATCTAAAAATTGATCTGCACGGCCTAACCAATAGTTCAAGTCACACACTCCCATAATCCATTTTCTCCATCTGAAATGAGTATCTACTTCAATTCTTTGTATTAAATAAAGAATACTAAATAATTGAAAGGAGAAATCCGAAAAACATGCTTTCTTATTTCCATATTTCCAATAATATATAAGCTATTACAAGAGGAATACATCATAAGCTAAACCCGTACAACAACCAGGGGCTAATTTCCAGGAACGGGAATCTTATGATATGTTGGGAATATTTTATGAAAGTCATCCATGTCTAAAACGTATATTGATGCCTGAAAGTTGGATTGGGTGGCCTTTGGGCAAAGATTATATTGCACCTGATTTTTATGAAATACAAGATTCTCATTGAGTGCAAAAAAATATCTGTATATATATATACAATCATAGATATATCTTATACCTAATTTCCCAAAACAATTTGAAATTCCAATTGGTTGTTGGGAGGAGTGGTAGTTAGGTCTCCGATGTGACCGTGTATAAAAAAAAATGCCGAAGATCCTCAGGCCGTGATTTAGGGCTTCGTCAACAGCTTCGGGCTTACGTCCATTTTTATGGCCGTGACCAAAGGTTCTAAGACCTAATCGATAGAGCCTAGCCGGTAGGGCCAAGCCGTTAGGGTTTGGCTGTCAAGGTTAAGCCGACAGCGACAGGAGCCAACAACGTATGATTTGCAGACCAAAGATCAACAATAAATGGGAGCTCAAACGAAATTTTAGTGACTGCTGCCAATGTCCAAGTCATGGTTAACTGTGAATTTGGAGGTCGAACCTAATGCCGGAGGTCGAGGTTAACGCCTAAGCTTTAGAGTGTGTTCGAAATTGCAGAGGCTTTAGAGTATGGTCGAAATTGCAGAGGCTAGGTTTTATTAAAAAACTTCGACCAGGAATGGGAAACGACGTTCGGGAGGTGGCTGCCGGGGTCAAAATGCAGGTCTGCAAATGTTGAAAGAGCATTACAAGGCGACGGAAGGGTGGTCGGGAGGTTTCAACTGCAGTCAAGGGTGGCAGCAAAGATCGATGGTGTATACAGTGGCGACCAAGATGGCGGGAAATGTTAAATTTTGAGGCAGAGGCGGTAGGGGAATGACTATGGACGGAGCTAGGGTTTTCAACAGGTGGAAGGAAGAAATCTTGACGGTGACGGGAGATTGTATGGGTGTCCACTATGGACGAGAGCGGTGGAACAGAGGTTGTCAACTGGCGGTGGATGGACCACGAATGGTGGTCAATGGTACAAGTTGACCGGACATAAACACAGATCTCTGCATAAAACACAACCAGCGGAAGAATCTCTTTGATAACCCGCAAGATGCAGGCCTAGGGTTTGGACCGTGAGGCACGAGTTTTGCAGGAATAGTCGACCATGAGCATTTAAAATTAGGGCTTGAAGGAAATTAAACCGCCGTGAAGATTTAAATCTGCAAACAGACCCTGATATTAAACCTACAACGAAAGACTAGAAACCATAGCCCTGCAACCTAAACATTAAACCTTGCAACCACATGACCATAGAAGACTCTGGAGAACTAGTACGGCTTGGCCGTACGGTACGGATCCGTATTGCACGGTCGGGTACTAAAAATTTTTCAAAAATTTCTTGTCATGAAAACATAGCAAATTTTATGTCATTTTTCGCAAAAAAAGGCCTCCGAGACTTAATGGTGAGGTCCATTTGAGTCCAGGAAGTCACTATAAAACTTGATTTCCAAAAAATCACCAAAAAAAAAATGTTAAACTTTGCATGTTCACTCCGAGTTCACCATTTGTTGCTAGGGTTTAGATTTTCAAACTTGCAGAAATGAAACTACTTGAAAAACCTAACTGCAATGAAGTACAATCTAGACTAGAAATCAACCAAACAAGCAGAAAACAAAAGACAAATTTAAGCTAACATTGATTAACCTCCATTGTCCTCCTCATCTTGCATTCTAAGTACAATCTAGACTAGAAATCAACCAAACAAGCAGAAAACAAAAGACAAATTTAAGCTAACATTGATTAACTTCCATTGTCCTCCTCATCTTGCATTCTATGTTCTCAGATTTGCAGATGTATGCAACATCTTGAGAAGCTCATGGGTGTGTTAAGCAAAATTTTGGAGGGTTTACAGCTGAGAGAGGAAAAAATGGAACTAAGAGACTCAAAATGAATTGGAGAAAGGTGTTTTATAGAAGGGGGATTTTGAATGGACGGTCAAGATTGAAAGTTGACTTGGGGGCCAAATCAAGGGCTAAGATTAGTTAGGGTTTTCTCCTCACTAAAAGACAAAAGTGAATTTAAAATTAGAAGAAATGATGAGGTGTAGGATGGGATTTTAAATTAAATAAATTTGTTTAATTTATTTAATTTGTTTGAAGTGGGGAATACATGTGATAGGATTTGATTTATTTGTTTGAATAAATCAAATGAAGGGAACATTAGAAAATGAATGAATAAATAATTAATTAATTCAAATTAATTATTTATCCATAGAGGAAAATTAGGGAAAATCAGGAGAATATGGAAGTGTTTAGGGCTTTGTTGACTCGAGGACACTTTTAGGTGTCTACAACACTAACTGGGATGCTTACAGTTGGGGTCTTCAAGAACTCAAGTAAAGCCTCCAAAGATCCAAGAGTTGAAGCTTGAACATAAACTCCTTCCCCACTCTCGTCAATCCGAGACATTACATTATTGATATCTTGCATTGCTTCTTCCTTAATATCCTCTAAATCATCATCAGGTCTAAAAACATATAATTGAGTTCCTGCTGTGGCATGCTCAAGACCCTGAAATCAAAAAATTGTAGCTAAATTTCATTGTCCACATATATTTGATAAATGTATGTTCATATACATAAAATTATTAGCCTAGAATTTGATACTTGAGCAGTTATCTTGATTCCCTGTGCAACCTTCAACTCCTTATGATGTTGATAAGATCCCTGAAACCAAAAAATATCTTAAGCTATGGAATATGTTATATTATTTTAACAATATGATCAATGTGACATGGTTTGAGTAATCTAAATTTGAGGTGTAGATTATTGTATTCTAACATAGTAGATCACAAATACCACCCATTCTCCTTTACTATAAAAGAGCATTTCAATTTTTTAACGCCACATATACTCCATTAAATAATATGGCACCATAAGGCTTCCATGAATACATACCACTATTTAGGTTACCACAATGGACCACTAGTAAGGAACATTTTAAATCAGGATCAAAGTCACTTAGATCTTGAAACCAAAAGGCAATCCCTTGGCTTTTACACCATATATATCAATTTTATCTGCCCTCTGTCCTGATGTTTCAAAAGGTAACTCTTGGTGCCTGTAATTTCTCATACTGTTTAACCATTCAACATTTACAGACTATTTTCTATTTTGAACAATTTCTATATCCAAGGTTGACTTGATGATGCTATAGTATGGTAAGCTTTTACCAGAGTTCCAGCGCAAGTTTTGGGATATAACATTTATTATTTGTTAAGTTACCTAATTGACAGAAAAACATGGCATTTCTAGGTACTATTCATCCCAGAATCAGATTCAGAATCGAATCGCCTATGGAATTGGGCACGGTTGGGATTTTTTGGGCCTGAAACGGTGTGGAATCATTGAGGTACGAACCCCGGTGACTCCAAGATAGACGTGGTATTTTGAAGAAGTTTCTATGATGATTCTAGAGGTAGGTAATATTTTCAATGCACTTTTAAAAAAAAAATACATATATGAACAAGCTACAACATGCTAGAATTAAAAAATTTATTCAACATCATGATAAAAAAAGGTAATCTGCAATAAAAAAATATAATGCAAATATATATATAGATCAAGTTACAAGATATCAAAACTGTCTAAGAGTATATATATAAATATAATAAAAAATGTCATAGTTGTCTAAGAGTTTCCAACTCTTTCAAATACACCATGAAAATTAAGATCCCTAAACAACACATTCAAAATACTGCATAAAGCAGTGGGCCAAGATGTCTAACAACTAGTATATGATAAACATCAACTATACCACTTTTTGCAAATATTTTAGTGGCCACCGTGTGAAGGTTCCTTCTTTCTCTTTTATACGGACAGCTCCATCTATTTTGTCGTCATAAGCAAGGGGTACGTTACTTGTGAGCTTTAAATATTTAATTTGCATCTCCTGTTCCTTTCAAGTTGACTCCATGTACAATATATAGTGAGTGAATCCGCCCAATGCCCACAGCAACACCATCAAACGGATCCAACACCCTAACTTTATCCTCTTTTTGGAGTTTATCAATACATTTCTACAAAAACAAAAAAAAATACACATTATATTGAAATACATAATAATTATTACATAGGTAAGGATTACCCTTATTTACATAATAAAACAACCATTACTTATGTTGAAACAAAATTTTAAAACCCTAAAATTTTGTTAATTCCCGCCATTATTCCAAATAAACTATTCTAATGTCTCACTTGTTAGGACCTCTCAAAAATTTTGCACATTTCCATCCTACTTGATCTTTTCACTTGTATATGACCATTTCTTAATAGACTTTCATGCCATTTATTTCCCAGGGTCACATAACATGGTCATTTTGAGGAGTATGCAGTTATTCTTTATCATTTATGTGTTTTTGTAGTTTACCGCAATCTCGCAAGTCATCCTCATTGTCTTGGCGGCAGTGCGGGAACTAGAGCAACAAGAATCATGTATACCGCACTCTCACTTGAAACATACAAGTTGTTCGCAACGCGGTCTTTCAGATGTCTCACCACTTGGTTGCAGCTTGGTGATAAGAAAGAGAGTTCAATATAAACTAATCCCATGGTCCCGCATTGGTTCGGCAAGTTGTTCACAGCATGGCGGTAGTAAGTGTCCAAGTTACCGGGCTCCCGCGATGCCTTTCAAAGAACATTTGTAGCAAGGCGATAAGCAATAAAAGTTGGCAACATAATCACCCCGTAGTAATGAGAACAGGACTTGCGGGTTAACGATAATGGAAGAAAATGCAATAAAGGGGGCTATAAGCCCCACGATCCCGCTTTGTTTGAGCATAAGGGATGAGGGTTGGCGGTAATCAAGAAAAGTGAACAAAAGGCATTGAAGCTTATCACCATCCCGTGACTGGTTTAAACAAGCTCCGCGATAGTGCGATAATGATAATAAATGAGTGCGGAGATCAATATTTAAGTGCATTAGACTTAAGAAGTTTCAATTCAATGTCTCTTACATTTGCACACAAATCCATGGAAGAATAATAGTTGTTTAGGTACATTGTCTCTTGGATAGTAGGTAATAAGCCCTTAACAAATATTCTTTGCAATTCATCATTAGGAATTTGATAGTGTATCTTTGTTGACAAAGTTTGAAATCCAATAACATAATCATGATTGCACTCATTTGATCCTTGTTTACATCTTACTAAATCTAAAATTGTAACCTTTAAACCTGTTAGGACCTCCCTAAATTTGCTTTATCCTATTCGGTTTGATGCTTTCATTTTCCTTCAATCTATCTTAGAACCTATACTTTTGCCAAAATGCTCTAACATCCAGTCTCTGGAATATATATCATGGCCATTGTGAAACAATCTTGACTATTTTTGACTATATGAGTGTTTTTATTTATTACCACTGTCCTACAGGTTAATTGAATATCTTTTGCAGTTATGCGGGAACAAGAGGAATGAAATATGGCACATACTGCATTCCCATAGAGTATAATAGAACAGGTTGCAGCTTGGCAATAGGAAGTGGTTGATATGAAGAAACTACTGCTACCCTGTGGATGGTTCATCTCACACTTGTGGCTTGGTGGTGTTCAGGTGCAAATAGTCTCTTCCCGCGGTCCTGCAGAGGTTTGAAAAGTAACCGGCAGCATTGCGGTAATAACATTAGGAGGTATCACTTACCGCATCCTTGCAACGGTTTCAACTGAGGCCCACGGTAGAGCGGCAGGAGGAGAATGTAATGGGTTTTCGTCCCACCATCTTGCGACGATCATTCATAACATTTGTGGGTGGGCGGTAAACAGAAGGACATCAGGTAATAATTTCCCACAGTCCCACAGGGGTCAATCTAAGCATTTGTGGTTTGGTGGTAAAGGATGAAATAGAAGTGTAGTGGCTGTAAGCCCCCGCTATCCCGAAGCCAGTCTGGGCGAGCCTTGCGGTGACATGGTAAAAGAAATAAATGGTAAGCACATTCAATGTGGGGTCGGGGTTATCGAGAATTGCTATCAAATCTTGATATGCATACCCAATCGTCAGATCAAATCAAATCAATGGCCAATATTTGAAAGGAATTGAATGCTGAGATTTCATGATCTTATGGCACGAACTAGAGTAATGGTGATATGATGAACTCCTTGGCTGAATAAGATTCAAATATTTCTTGGCATTTGCTCATTTCAGAGAATTTAGACGTAACTTGGAGAAGGTGCAACTCAGCTCAGTGTGTTTCCTGAAAACTGCAATTGACCGAGTAAGTTCATTCCTGCACTCTCTGATTAGAAGTTGGCATATATTTTGCTCTATTTTTTAGTTGCTGGTACAGTAAGTTGAATTTTGAAAAATCCTAGCCTGTTCAAGTCATTAAAGATGGCACCCAAGAGGTCTGAGTCTGCCAATAAAGGTAATGAGCCTATAGTTCCCAAGAAAAGACTACTTCAACAATATCTGCTATAAGTATTGCCTCAGTCCATAGACAAGGGTCCAAAGAAGATGTTCAGAGATGCAGTAAAAGGGTGTCGGGATGCTACAATCCCTATCTCTAGGTGGAATTTGTTTTGGTATTTTTGTGCAAAAAAGGATGGTGAGGGACCAGTGGGAAATCCATGGAAATTGGATTTGGCAAAGTTAGTGGTGCCCAATGTATTTGTGGATGTGGAATTGATTAGGGCACTAGCATAATATTACCATCCTACAACTAAAACAATCAGAATGCCAAATGGATTGCCATTGGTGATAGTAGACATGAATGCAATTGTTGACTATTTTATGTTGAACAAGCAAGCTCTCACTCAAGTGGATTTGCAGAGAAGTGAACGAGAATACACAAGCCTGAGGAAAACACTTAGGAGAGATGAATTGCCAATATATATGAGAAGAGGGGCCAACAACAAAAAAATTGAGATTCCATCAAATGCTATTGAGCCTTTCTCTGTGGAAGAATTTGTTGCATATTTCAAGAGAACCTATTTTGCACTGTGCCAGGTCTTGGGAATTGATGCACAAGGAAGAATGCCAACTAGCTTAATGATGATGGCTATGAAAATACAACATCCAGAGGTGAACATTGAATATGACTTTGCATCTCATATTGAGAAAAAACTGCATGAAGGATTCTTGTGTGTGAAGGAGAACAAGCAACCCTTAGATTTCAAATTCTATTCTTTATTGTGTCACTTGATTCTATATCAGAACAAAGGGAGATGGTCAAGCAAAATGGATGTGAGTATGGTTGATGAGAAAGGACAAAGATTGCCGACTCAGTTTTGGTGTTATAAGTGTGATTCCTGTTGCCAGAATAGTAACTACATTGTATTTCATGATTTGTTTGTTGTCAAGATATTGAATTCTCTTTGTACTTGGTTTCCTAGGTTGACTAAGAAAATCATGGTAATGCTGAGGCTGCTTGGACACAAACCAGAGCACGACCACAAACATAATTTTGCTGATTGGTTTTTTATGCCAGATCATACTATAATTAGAGTGTATGGTTTCCCCCAGCCACCTCACATATTGCCAAAATTTGTATCAGACAAAATTGTATTCATGGAGTTTATGTGGCAAATGATGTGGATGGAAAAGGAGGTAATGAAAAGACAAAAGAAAAGTACATTTCTACCTGATGCTACAATTTTTGGTGATTGGTCTATTGGCTCTGACACTCTTGAAATTTTGCAAGCCTTTTTAAAGGTGAAATATTCTTTGAAATTGGGCATTAAAAGGAATTGTGAGCCTGAGGGTCATATGAATCTTGTGAGACAATCAATTCTGGCTAAAATGGTAGTATCCCATTAGGTCCTGTTTGATGAGGATGTGATAAGAAATCTTGTCACTTTTGATGAGGTATACAATAGGAAGAGAAAATGGGATATCTTGAAAAAGATTGAAGATGAAAAGAAAAACATAATCCCCTATTTCTTAGATTCTTTATTGAAGAAAAAGACCCTCTTAAGAGAATTGATGCAATCATTGATAATTTTGAAAGTATTTATGGTAAATCTAAGAAGCAGCCTCCTAAGGCTACTAAACTTCCAGTGCAAAGGTCTGTAGGGATTGAGATTCATGAGTCTACTCCTGATGTTTTGTCAGTGCAAGATCCACAGGTCTGAAAATCACCACCAACAAAGAAGCAGAGGACAGAAGAGGTATCTCCACTTGTCCCCTATGAAATGACTGAAGAGGTGGGGGATACTGATGAGGTGGCTAACATCTTGAGGCACATGGGAGATGAGCAAGAGATTGATCAGCCATTGGTTGGTCAAGCCACTGATGCACATAAGCCTAAGGCTAGGATGGGTGAGCAAACCCAAGCTAAACCAGAGTTGGAGGAGGATGAAAGGATTATAGCATCCATGAGGTTCATAGAAGATGACAACTTCATCAAAACTCCAAAGTTTAAGGATTTTTGGCTGAAAATGAAAATGAAAGAATATAATGAAAAAGTGGCAATAAATAAAATGGGTACTGATGAAGCACAACATGATCAATTCATTACACAAACTTTCAAAGATTTGAAAGTAGATGAAATTGATGTGAGTCTAGAGGAGGCAAGACAAATGGTCTTGAAAAGTAATATGCTCATCATCCCTGGCCTTGAATTGAAAAAGGTATTTTTGCTTGACCAAGTTAGAAGGCAGGATGATCTACAACTTGTTTCAGAATTTGATTATGAAGATGGCATAAGTGGATGTGGTTTTAATCCAAAGACAGAGACCCTTGCAATCTGGACTACTCAGAAGAATATAAGCAAACCAAGATTTCTTGATATTGTTCAAGAAATGAGGGGTACAGCTGTGGTAAAGACTTTTCAAGATACATCAACAACAAAAGCAATTGCTCTCAATGTTCATACTGCTATGTTTACTCATGCTATTGTGAAGAAGTTAGAACAAAGGCTGCAAGATTATTAGAAAACTCAGAAAGTAATGAATGATGAAGTAAACAAATTGTATTTTGAAAATGTGAAATTAAAGAAACAAGTACAAGTTGTGAATTCTTCTCAAGGTCAATCCATTGTACCCTATCAGCCCCCTATGCCACAAACTGCCAGTGATGTCACAGTGTCTACTGAAGAATTTAATGCATTAAGATTGAAATTTGAAAGGGAAATTGAAAGTTTGAATAAACAAAATGAAATGACAAAGAATGAGGCAAAGATGAAAGTTTTTGAAATTTTTGAGAAAATTTTGAAACATAGAATAAAATTGGTTGTGGATAAGCTTGGGAGTGCATGATTACTACTCTTCTTTATCTCAAGCCATTGAGAAATTGAAGATAAACTTTTCTATTTTGGATTTGTTGTATAAAAAATGGCATCCCTATCATCACACTTTGATTATTATGTGCAAAGTAGTGGAAAGGAATCCTGATGCCCCTACAGCTTTGAGGCCCATTGAGTGAATGGTCAAAATGATCATTAATGAATACCAGTATGTGAATGGGGAAAGCTAGAAGATGTAAGCAAAGGTTGAATGTTTTATTGCGTTCAAGCATAAATTTATTCCTTTCATACTGACAGAAGAAGAGAAAATCAAAAGTCTTGACACATGGAAGATGAAATTCGGCCAAATAGTATTCCAAGTTATGGATTTTTTGAAGAAGGATGGAGATGTCAGCATTCTTAGTTTCAACATGATATTGGACCGAGTAATTGCCTTGGATGTTGGGTATGGAAAATTTGTTATGGATGTCAGAGCTTTGCTTGATAAAAGATGGAAAGATCACCAGGAGAACTTGCTTCAGATTCAGGCTTACCAATGGCCTGGTGATTTTACAATATATCAATGGGAGGAGAAATATCTTAGAGATGAATCATCAGTAGTATATGTTCAGGTGTAGAGGAGCAATGAGCTATATGCTGGCGTTAATTAGCACCACCACATCTTGAACGCTCTCCTTTTGTCTCTTGATGTTTTCTTCATGTTTTCAAAATGTATTCAAATATATTTGAAAGTCTAAATTGGACTTATAAAAGGCAAATATTGTATAGGAATACAAAGAGCCATTTTGAATGTGAAAGGTCTGAAGCTTGTTGCTTCTTTTATAAAAGGAAACCAAGACCTTATGGCTCAGGATCTATCTGGGATTTTGATTTTTTGAAAGAGACATTACACTGCCTGTACTTTGAAGCAAATCAATATAAAAGCTGCTCTTCTATGGTGCTCAACTTTTGGTTCTCATTTGTTTGTTGAATTGGATTACTAATAATTTATCTGGTTGTCTCCAATTTACCTTTTTTTTGTTATTCAAATCAACCTATCAAGTATATTGTTGATTTTTCAGAACACATTTGATGTTTCTTATGTGGTTTGTTTATTGGGCTCCTTCAAGCAAGGATTACAATCCTAATATAGGTGAATCACAATAACTTTGGAAAGTTAAATTGGATTGTTAAAGAAGAACCCAATAACTTACATATTTGCATGTCTATGCAAGTCATAGACCTAGAATTGCCAAGCAAATCGAGTTGTGGCTAAAAGGGAAGCACATATTCTTCTTAGAGTGAAAACTTTGTAACCCAAAGGTAGGCACCGATCATTCTCTTTTGAAAATCATTCCCTTGTATATATTTTCAAAATTCAATATTATTTTTCTCTTTTAGAAGTAGGGTTTAAAGATTTATAGAAAACATTAATCCAAATCATATGCCAGATTGGGTTAAGTGAAGTGGATGATTTAATTGACAAAATTACATAAGCTCCTTAATCTGTTCTAAAGTCACGAGCAAACTTGAAAGTAAATTGTCATTGGTGAAACAAGGTAATACCCACCTAGGCTTGAACAGAGCCTAAAGTATAGAGAATTTTGATTAATCTGATCAATTCTGTTAGCTGACCAAATTCACATATAAAACCTAATCATAAGATTTGGCATATCTTTAGGGTTTTATAATTTACAAATTTGACTACCAACAAAACCAATATTGACATTAAAGTGATGTACAAACGCATTGGCCAAATCATTGAAGGAATGAATAGAACTATGAGGAAGAGAATAAAGCCATTCAATTGCAATAATCCTTTTAGTTTCTAGGGAAGAGCTTTGTAAAAAGTTTATCATCATAAACATAATCAAAACAAACTCCCAATTGTGTCATAAGGTCCCCTTTACCACTATACATTACAAAACTAGGGGCCACTGAACAAACTAGAAATGGATAAGAAATAACTCAAATGAAAGTGGATTATGCTTGATTTCTCCCATGATATCCTTTGATTACTAGGGGTAATGCATCAACTTTACTTTTCATCTCATCAATTCTTTTAAGGATGACATCTATGTTGGAAGGATGAACATTAGGATTTATGATTAAAATGGGAGTGGAAGTGGCAACATGAGATAATACGTGGAGTGTAGGTTGATTGGGGGACAAAGAATGAAGTTGGAATGACAACACAAGAAGTGGGAACATGAGTAGTGGGTGAGAAGTAAACACAATCAGGGGATGAGTGGAAGGTACAATATGAGAAGTAGGTACAATGAGAGGATCAATGATATGAGCTATGAAAATTTGATAAGCAATACATAGAAGAGAAGAAATATGTCGCATGGCTAATGCAGGAGAAGATGTGGAAGGAGGCACACTAGATGAAGAGGCTTGTGAAGGAAGGGGAGGAGACACACTATTTAAGGAATGTGATGAGCTTATCCTTTGACCTATATCACTTAATACTTCCATCACATAAGGATTATCCATTAACAAGCTATGAAGAACATCAATCAAATTTGAATAATTAACATTATTGCTCAAATTCGTAAAGGTCTGATATAAGTATTTGTGTAGTAAGATTCATGTCTTGCCTATCCATATGTGCAACATGTGCGTCATGATGAAAAACATCTTCCCCATTAAAATATGTAGTAGTCATCAAATCCTCAATCATAACTTCCTCGCAATGAATCGAGGCCATTGTAGAGTTAAGCCTAAGGTTTCATCTTAGTGCAAAATGAGGATTAGGTTGAGACCTTGACATTCAAGCAAAATATAAAGCAATGAAAAGGAAATTGCATACAAGTAATCCTAATTTTTTCTGCCAATAATTCATACCAAAGATTGAACAATTTAAGGATATTGCAATAGGTAATTTGTATCGACACAAATAATATTACTAAAGAATTTCAAAGTTTAGGCCATAAGAATCATCCTTTTTTTCACATGGATTGCAAATAATTATAAAAATTTAGAAGTTTTGGTGATTAACATTATTGTCTGCTACAATGTCATCCAGTGTATCATTGTCAATGTTCATATGTTCTTTCAAGTATTTAATATTATCATCATCCTCATCTTGACCTACATCATCTTCATCATCATTGAAATTTGACTGTAGACCATCTATATTGTTACCAGATGTATTTGGATCATCATTTTCTATACCATCCATATTGTTGTCTTCCATAACATCATCTAACTCTGGATTGTTGTCTTCTTGTGCTTGAACATAACCATCTTCAACATCATCATGGATGTCAATTTCTTTGATGTTCTCTAATCCCTCTCTCATTTTGTTGGCCATCATTGTTTTGCTCAGTATCCACTAATGCATCGTCAAATACATGCCTTAATCTTGGATCATAATGTATGACAAATATCCATTTCGGGTCCAAAATATCTTAATAGAAAAATACCTGCACATGAATGACATACATATATTAGATGTATGGTATAACAATTTTATTGATTAATAAACACATGTATATATTCCCAATAAACTATAAATTAATAGATTAATGATCACTATCGCTTCTTTTTTGAGTTAAAGAAATACTTGCTCACAATGAATTGGTAGAACATAAGGCTCCTTATCCTTCGATAGGAAACATGAGGAATCTATAGAAAACAATCCACTATGGGTATCATGTCTTCATGTCCTCTCAAATGCTTCATACCATCTACACTTAAAAATACAATATTTAAAAGAGCGGTAATCCAACTCAATAATTTCTTGTATTTTCCCAACATATTGTAGATTCCCTTCAATTATATTCTTATCTTTTGAGCTTGATCGACTGGATTGCTTGAAGTCAACCATGATGCCACAATCGAAGGATCGTCTCTTTACATCTACACTTTCTACATGATAATGTCGACCATATGCCCACATTGCTGGATATTTCCTTGCCTATGAAATACCATTTATTTTAGTGAAAACAAATATAATGATGAATATTAAAATAGTTAATAGTGTCAAAACTGTAAGGAAACAACATTTTGTAAAATTACAATTGTACCTTTCTTTCACATCCTCTAGACATGTTGATTTCATCTTCTGTTATGTTTGAATCTATACCTGCATCTTTCTATTTGATTTTGAATTTGTTCAGTAACCCATTCTAGTGTGCAATCTTTGCCCCATTCCCCAAGAAGATCAGTGGGAAGTGGAGTATTCCTTGGGTTCGATCTCTTAAACTGTCTCCTTGCTTCTAACACTTCTTCTCTCTTTTTATCATACAGATCAATCCATTTGTTCATAAAGTCCATGTGATACAACATGAACTTGTCGAGTATAGAACTTTCATCTACACCTATTACATGTCAACATATTTATTTCAAACTCCAAATGTCATGTTGTTAATTTGACAAATAAATTACAGAGTAAATTAATGATTGCAAGAAAAACCACACTGATCATGAATTTACTTACTAATTTCTACTTGAACACCATTATATTGTGGTTTTTCTCCATCAATAATATCTGATGCTCATTCTTTATCCCAGAAGCGTGGCCCATCTTCAAAATCCTTACCAAGGAATTCACACAGGAAGAAAAATGCTTCATTCAATACATACCCTTTAGCCATGCAACCCTCTGGATGTGCCTTTTGTCAGACATATCTTTTTAGAGTTTTCATATACCTCTCAAAAAAAACATCCACCTTGTTGATATGACACCTGCCAATTCAATGTCATCAACTACGTGTATAAGTAAATGTACTTGTAGGTCCATGAAACTTGTAGGGAGCTCCTTCTCAAATACACATACAATTTCTACAATTTCCTTCTTCCATTTTGGCACTTCACATTCGTGGATCTCCTTGGAGGTCACCCACCTAATATAAGAATAGTAAATTAGTATGAACCTTTAGTCAAAAAATAAAATGCAATAAAATATCTCTATGTCTCTCACACATGAACATTTCATATAACCACATACCTTGTAAATGCTGAAAATCGACTTATGGCATTCCTTAAGTCAACTGTAAGACATGAATCCCCCCTAATTTCCAATGGCATGATATGCTATCAAACACATTTATGAAAAGGTCATTAGTAATTTTTTCTCACACAACAAAATATCAAAATATATTTAGTACTTAATCAATGTTACCAGTAAATGTTAAATGATGATATATAATACCTTCATAAAATTATGAAAATCATGTGTTTTAAATCCTGTGATATGTCCATCAACTGTAAAAGCTTTAGCCAATGATGACCCATAGCCAATAGGTGTCCTTATTGAACGGATGACTTTTTTTAGTTGCTCTACCTCTTTTTTTTTCAAAATCCATGGAGCTTATGCATATGTCTCATTTTCCCTGTTTGGCCACCAATGTTTTCTATCAATTTTGGTACATGAAAGAGCAATATCTCTCCTCAAAGACAAGGTGTCCTCTTTGCCTGATATATGTCGAAATATAGAATCTGGGACATTTTTTAAGACATGCATATGATCTAATAGGTGAGATATTAATAGATCCTTCCAGTAAGGGAGCTCATAAAATATGGATTTCCTTTTCATTCCTTCTGGCATATTAACTACAACTTGTTCTGGTTCTTCAATTGAATCGCCCTGATCAAAAAAATCCTCCCAAGCTTTCAATTTAGCATCTTCATACTTATTAAGCCAATCACCTAGACCCATAATCATGGGAGGACCTCTATTTTCAACTTTTCCATCAAATTGATTCTTCAGGCGATTTTTAAACTTATGATCTAGTGGTAGAAAAACCCTGTTGTTTGCATAAATAAATTTATGTAGATCTTTAGAATACCACCCTTGAAATTGTTCTGCACATCTTGGACATGCAAATATCCCCTTTGTTTGAAGCCTTGCAATTCAATAAGTATTGTTAATAACATCAAAAAAATAGTATAAAACTAAGTATGAAAGTTGGGATGAAAATAAATGATGAGTGTAAATACATAAATATTTTATCTTACCAGAATAAACACCAAGTCCTAGGAAATCATGAATAGTCCAACATATCACACCATACAACATGAAGGACCTATTTGATGGGGGACGTGATATGTCATACATTCTTATGCCTTTCCATAGTAATTGCATCTCATCAATAAAAGGCGCAAGATAAACATCCATGTTTTTAACTTGATGTTTTCCTGGAACAAAGAGAGTCAGCATAAGGTGCTACTTTTTAACACTCATCCATGGGTGAATATTGTTTACTATCAATTCGATTGGCCAAACACTATAATTTGAGCTCAGGAAAGAGAATGGGCACACTCCATCAATTGCAAGACCAAACCTGATACTACAGGGTTCATCTTTGAATTTTCTTGGCCATTTTTCCTCTATGTGTTTCGTTGCTTTGGAGTTAGCTGAAAATTGCATGAATCCATCTTTACTCTTGTTCTTTGCATTCCAGCCCATCAATTGTACAAGTGACTTACAACGAAACATTCGTTGAAGTCTAGGTATAATTGGCATGTGAAGTAAAACCTTCTTTGGAATTGTAGGACCTTGTACATCTATACAATATCTCTTCTCTTTGCATATAGGGCATTCTACCTTGTTTTGATATTCATCTCTATATAAAATGCAATCATTTTTACATGAATGAATTTACTTATATTCAATCCCCAACTCAACCAACAACAGATGCTCCTCTCTGCAAGTTGATGGCAACACATTCTCTTCAGGGAATATTTTAGTTTTTAGTGCCCTATAAGATTGCTAGAGATTAAATCAATTGAATGTTTGACTTATGATGAACATGTTTGATATGTCAATCTATACTAGGACTTTTTATATACAATATATGGTTTTAAAATCCCCTTAAAGAAATATAAACAAAGTTAATGAATGTTTACGGATTATGTACACCAATTGACAATGTAAAGTAAGAAATAGATTTCAAATCACTTCAGTAGGGTAGTGAATCCTTTGTCTAACCAACCAAATAGTGACTTGATTTATAATAATATTAATGTGAATGCCTATTTTGAGGTTCTACTTGTACCTGATTTAAACACGGGTGTCTTTGTTGCTTGCTTGATGGATTCTTTCTGGTTGTTACCATCAACATTACGTTGGTGGTAATTACCCATGCTATCATCATTACTATCAACCATATGATCATTATTGTCATCATTATTTCCGTCCCCAAATAAACCTATAAGCATTTCATTCAATCCTTCTTCATGTACTGCATTTTAACTATCTTGATCATCATCATTAAGGATAGGTGGCATGTCATCAGTGTATGCGGATCTCATCAGCTCTTCAAATTTCTCAGCTGGTAGTATTCTCTTTAATCTTGCTCTTTTCACCCTGGTATTGTTTAAAGGATGGTTTGAATCATTCTGTCCAAATCTTAATAACCTAGTTGGATCTTGGGTATTACTATGTGTTTCATCAACATCTTCTACCTATCAACAAATGCAAGCATTATTTAATGTTTGGCAACAATTGGATAAATCATAAATGTATCAATTTCAAAGAAATATAATCAAATATGGCTTAAAAAATAAAAATAAAAATTGTATGAACATATATACATCAATTGAATAATGGAACATTATTTTATAGACTACCTTTTTTATACAATAATTTAAATAAAACACAATTTTGACAACATAGTTTATAAAACATCAGTCCACACTCATTTATTATTCTTTGGTTTTCTTCCCTTAAGAACATCCTTAGGAAGACCTTTTTCTTCCCTCTTCTTCGCGCAGGAGTATGTTTTTAGAAGGGGTAATCAATCAATAACTCATCCCTAATGGTAAGGTCCATAATAGCCTCAATCATTATCAATCTATCAACCTGTCTTTCCATATCTCCATCTTTATCATTTATAACCTCAACAAATTGACAATTCGGTCTTACAGTAGGGTCCCTTCCCTTACTACTATTTATAAATCCTGTAATATTTTTGTGTGTGTATGCACGTCCATCTATATACATAAGATTACCTCTAGTCATTTCTTTTCCACTTTCCAATTGGAGACGACGTGTATACATATTTGAATTTAGACTATATGCTGACATGCTAGGCTTATATTCTGCTAGCCTTCTCCATTCACCACTGTAATCTGATGGACCATAATATGGCATTAATATCCTAGTGGTTTGTTCTGAATTGTTTCTATGTTTAGATCCCACATGTACATTTTGGACAATAAAGGCCTAGATTCGCTCCATGAATATTGGAGGGTCATATCATGTAGCTATATCCCTAAAATTGAAACACCTCGTACACTCTAAGTAGTTGTTGATCACTAGGCCAAGCGTAATATAGTTGACGATCAAATGTATCTTTGTAAATTGATCTCAAACTCAGGGGCAAGTTATCATCTCCATCACATTCATTCTCATAGGGTATGTAGTCCAGCTTCCCCTTCTCTTTAAGAAAATTATGCATCTTTAAACCGGTTCTTGTTCTGTTGCTTGTTTTCATCAATTCCTCATCTTCCGAGCTGGTATATTAGCACATATTTTTGTTAGATGTAACATCTGATAAATGATCATTTCCCTCTAGGCTGGAAGTCGGTGATCCAGGAAACTTTAAACCAAAAACTTTATCCTGCAAGTATCCATTAAGAAAAAATTAGTTATTTAAATAATATAAAACAATGTTTAAACGAAGTATACATGTTATTTATACCAAATTGGAAAATTTTGTACCACAATTCCTATTGGATTTGAATTGATTGTAGGAGGCATACTACCGACTGGAAGCTCATCATATATGTAATGTCTTTGTACAATCGCTTGTTTGAATTGTTTCTTTCCACGACATACAGAACATCCACAAATAACAATTTTCTTAAAGTATTCATCCCATGTACTATAGTCCTGACCAACCTCTTTTTCAGTGCTATCATTTGTTGTGTTTGCAGGATCCATTGTCATATCCTCTTCCACCCACTATCCTCTACATGATTTAATAGTTTTAGGTCCACGTCCATATACATATCTTTTTCTTTTGCTAGTTGAACGCTCAGGCTCTACATTTGCTCCAATCTCCATTTAAAAATAATCAACAACATGCATTAATTTATGTCAAGCTTGGATAATACATTATAAATTTCAATAATACTATAAAAAAAGATGAACATATCAAAAAATGCCATCAGATCATTTTTTCCTAAGTTAAGTCAAAATTTGAGTACCTGATGTCCCGCTTCATTCGTTGTGTCCTCATTTGATATGACACGATCTGTTGCCATGGCCTCATCTGGGCCCTATAATACACAACATAGTAAATAATGTTTAGTACACCAATTATATCATTTCAACGAATATGCTATCCAACAGAAAATCTCAATTTAGTCATATATTTGACATATTGATATCATGTTTTGGCCATCCTAATTTTCAAACTTTTCCCTTGATCATACAATCACATTTAATCACCATTCCTGTGCATTTTCAACCAATAAGTTTGACCTCAGAGGCCTCATGGACAGAAAAATGACTTTATCTCCTCTATGTTGTAGCATTTGTGAATTCATAAACACCTTCCTCCTTTGGTTGAGGTTGCTTTCTCTTCTTATCTCTATTGTATCTGCAGATTCCATTGTCATATTTATTTCCACCCACTTTCCTCTTTGCGATTTAGTAGTTCTACGTCGTCCACGTCCTCTCTCCATGGCCTCCTCTAGATCCTGTGATACACAACAATGACAATAGTCACATAACAAATGTGCACCAAGAGAATATTGTTGAAATTATCTTGTTAAACACTCGCTTTTCAATAAGACGCACTATGAAAAACAAAATAGGAAATTGCAACATTTTGCTCTTCACAAAAAGTTTACACGCGAAATCTTGACAACTAGAGCTCAAATCTTATGATTACAAGATGACTACAAATAAAACCTATTACTAATAATTTAGCTAAACATCCTGTTAGATTCAGGACAGACAACTGAGAGGGGGGTGAATCAGTTGTCCAAAACTTTCTTTCAATTAAACACTTAAATCCACTTTGTAATTCAGCAGCATATCAATAAATCAATCATTGAAACATAATGCATTTAAATCAAGAGAAGGAACACATTAACACATAAGACACCAAGATTTTGACGTGGAAAACCCGGTTAAGGGAAAAACCACGGGGTGACTAACCCAAGATTGTATTCTCTATTAGAAGAATAGAAAGAATAAAATGGCACATGCCAATTAGGGCTCACTACCCAAGCACACTGCTCACAAGAGGCTCACTGCCTACAAGAGACACACTGTCTACAGAATAATAAGTATTACATACTTGAACTGAAGAATAGCATCTTTACCATGCTTGAGTCAATTCCATTTAAGCCCAAAACTTCTGCTCTGCCTTTCGCTCTTCTCCTTTCTACCACACACTCATCTCCACAAGACTACTTTGAAATGAATTTATAACTCCTGATTTATACAAGACATCGACTTAGGGATGATCATCCAAGTCGACATACATTACAGAGCAAATACATAAATACAACATGACTAGTTACAAAAAGACTTCTCATGGATCAACACACTATCGGCCACATAGATCTGAGACTTCAATCTTCACTTAGGAACATGCCAATCTTCACATAACATCTTTAAGATCATCCACAGGATGCGTAACTCATCCGGTCGGCCAGACTTAGGAAGAACACCATCATCTGGAAGTTATTCTTCAATTGCGAGATCAAACTCCAATGCGGACCACCAACACGAACTGGACACAATCCAAAGACCTCCACAAGCTTGCCTAAATCACCAAGAACATCCATACTACATCTGCTTACTGAGATCCTTTTCTCCTTCATCTGGAACCTTAAGAACACAGTCTGTCATCACTGTCATAATAGAATAGATGCTTGCGGACCTCCAGACCACGAACCAATTGAGTTTTCAATTCATATTGACTTCCTAAACACTCCACCAAATCCACAGAACAAGATATTTCATTTCCGGATCTCACGGACCTATCTGTGTCACTCTGTCACCTCTGAACATATGCCAGAACCAGTTTTACTTAAGTGGCCATAACTTCTTCAGATCTTCATGCGGACCTCTGAAATCTTTACTGGATCATCTTAAGACACATATCTACAAACCCTTTGATGCACATCCTTTTATCTTCATCTAAGCTGGGATCATTACCTCACTATCTTTACTATTCTTCTCTATTCTTGATAAGACTAATTTTCTCAATATCCTTAGCATACAGCTCATCCAATCCTTATCATCAATGCAACAAGAGTATGTTGACATCAATGACAACATAGATTAGGCCCATACTTGCAACAATCTCCCCCTTTGTCATTGATGGCAACATATGATGTGAAAAACTATTTTAACCATCAAGACAAGAACTTCTTCTCATTGACACAACTCCCCCTATCAATAACAACCATTCACATGTCTTCTCTTCCTTTACTGCTCCCCCTTTGATCAACAACCACTTGTTTTTCACATGTCTTCTCTCCCCCTTGACATCAATGGAAAAGGGCACATACTTGCACCAATTCAGACTCATACCAGCTGCTCCTCCTGAGTGGTAGCTTCCAAAACATCAATCCAGACCACAAGATATGACTGTGAGATCCACCGGACTGATGCACATCAGTGCACCTTAATTCGGAACCAGTGGGGTAATAACCCCTAACTTCTCCCTGAGATACTCAAAAGAATCCTTAGGAAGAGGTTTAGTAAAAATATCTGCAATCTGATTCTTGGAAGGTACAAACTCCAATCTGACTTCATTCTTGTTCACTTGCTCTCTCAAAAAGTGAAACTTGATGGATATATGTTTAGTCTTTGAATGCAACACTAGATTCTTAGATATACTTATTGCACTTGAATTATCACAGAAGATTGTGATAGGCTTCTCATACTCCACTCTCATGTCTCTTAGCATTTGCTTCATCCACAAAACTTGAGTGTAACTACCTGCTGCTGCAATATATTCTTCTTCTGCAGTGGACAGAGATATTGCCTCTTATTTTTTGCTCAGCCAAGAAACCAATCTCTTTCCCAAAAAGAATGCTCCACCACTGGTACTCTTCCGGTCATCCACATCTCCTGCCCAATTTGCATCTGTATATGCATGAAGAGAGAAATCATGATCTCTAGGATACCATAGACCATACTCAACTGTCCCTTTTAGATATCTAAAAACTCCTCTTGATTGCCATGACATGAGATTCTCTAGGATCAGCTTGGAATATAGCAACAAGACCAACAACATTAATAATGTTAGGTCTAGTTTGAGTGAGATACAACAATCCTCCAATCATTGACCTGTACTTTTTCTGATCAGCCTTGGGAGAATCACCATCTTTGCTCAACTTACATCTGGTTGCCATGGGAGTACTCATTGGCTTTGAGTCTTCCATCCCAAATTTCTTCAACAATTCTTTCACATATTTGGTTTGAGAAATGAAGATTCCTTTCTTTGTTTGAGTGATTTGTAGACCCAAGAAGAAATTCATTTCCCCAAACATGGACATCTCAAATTCACTTTTCATTTGATTTGCAAAAGTCTTGCACATACTATCTCTCCCTCCAAAAATGATATCATCAACAAACACTTCAACAATCAAGATATTTTTAGGATCAATTTTGAAGTACAAATTACTATCAGCAGTACCTTTGTTAAAACCAATCTTCAAAAGATGCTTATCCAATCTTTCATACCAGGCTCTTGGGGCTTGCTTCAGTCCATATAGAGCTTTCTTCAACTTGCAGACCATATCACCATGATCAGACAATTGAAATCCATCCGGTTGCTCAATGTATACTTCTTCTTGCAAGTCACCATTCAGGAAGGCATATTTGACGTCCATCTGATATACTTTGAAATCCTTGAAGGCAGCAAAAGCAAGAAATAATCTGACTGCTTCAATTCTTGCCACCGGAGCAAAAGTTTCTTCAAAATCAACTCCTTCTACTTGGGAGTAACCCTTGCAAACCAATCTGGCTTTGTTTCTGATTACTTCACCATCTTCATTCAGTTTATTCTGGAAGACCCATTTGGTTCCAATCACATTCTTGTTTTTAGGTCTGGGAACAAGATCCCAAGTGTGATTTTTCTCAATTTACATCAGCTCTTCCTCCATTGCTTTAGTCCAGTTTTCATCATTGCAAGCTTCACTCACTGTCTTAGGTTCAATCTTTGAAATCAGACAATACTTTTCTGAATCTTGAGCAATCCTTCTTCTTGTTTGTACACCTTTGCTTTTATCACCTATGATCTGAACTTCAGAGTGATTCAGTCTTACATACCTGGGAACTTTGGGAGTTTCTTGCACTTCTGATTCTTGAACATGTTCATTCAAACTTGTCTCTTCTTCCTAATTTACCAGATCAGTCTAAATCTGAATCTCAAAAGGGGCTTGGACTCCTTGGATTAAAACATCATTCTGATCATCTTCATTACATTCATAAAACTTTGAGGGTTTTTCAATCCCTTCATCAACCTTCACATTTGTAGTTTCTATAATCTTTCTCAATCTCTTGTTATAACACCGGTATGCTTTGCTTTGAGTAGAATAACCCAAGAAAATTCCTTCATCACTTCTAGCATCAAATTTGCCTAAATCTTTATCTCTCTTAATGTAACATTTGCTACCAAAAACTCTAAAATACCTCATAGTGGGAGTGATGCCAAACCGAAGTTCATAAGGAGTCTTACCGGTATTGCTTCTGATTTGTACTCGATTGAGAGTATAGACTGTAGTGCTTACAACTTCTCTCTAATAGATCTGAGGAACATTTTTTTCCATCATCATGGTTCTAGATGCTTCCTGGATGGTCTAGTTCTTTCTCTCCACTACTCCATTCTACTGCGGAGTCCTAGGAGTAGACAACTATCTTTTTATTCCATGTTTCTCACAGAATTCTATGAACTCACCAGATGTGAATTCCCCACCTCTATCAGACCTTAGACATTTTAATTTTAATCTGGTTTCATTCTCTACCATAGCCTTGAATATTTTGAATTTCTCAAGAGCTTCTGATTTCTCTTTTAGAAAAGTTACCCACATCATCCGGGAGTAGTCATCAATCAATAGCATGAAGTATCTATCACCTTGCACACTTTTGATTCTTGCCGGACCACATAAATCAGTATGAACTAGGTCCAATAATCCGGTAGAAGACTGTTCCTTACTTTTGAATGTGACTCTGCTTTGCTTACCCAATTGACATTCTTTGCACAAGCTATTAGTAGGTTTCACAAGTCTTGGAAGATCTCTTACAGCCTGAGTGTTGCTTATCTTGATGATATTATCAAAATTCACATGACACATTCTCCTATGCCATAACCAACTCTGATCAATTTGAACAAATAGACAATTTTTACCAGTACCAACCAAATGGAAGATATTACCTTTTGTTTGAGTACCGGATGCAGTCTCTGTTCTGGAACTTTCAAAGATCTTGCATTTTCCATTCTTGAATCGAAGATCATAGCCTTTGTCCACCAACTATCCAACACTGAGAAGATTGTGCTTCAGACCTTCAACATACAGTACATTACTAGTTTTGTTCTTTCCATCAAAAGAAATGGTTCCTCTTCCTCTGATTCTGCCAGCAGAGTTATCACCAAACTTTACCACTCCTCCTTCATACCTTTCCAAATCTATGAACTTGTTTTTGTCACCTGTCATATGGTGAGAGCATCCACTATCAATGACCCAATCATCCTTTTCTTCAACTTGGGCAGCTAGAGCTCTTTCTACAATTTTATGATTGACAGATTTAGAGGGCACCGGATCGTCTTCCTTGATGGCAATAAACACCCAGTCACTTCCGGATTTGTTTCCTATCTCTGATTCATCATCTGTTACTCCTTCATTATCATCATCTTAATGAACATAGTAACAATTCTTTTGGAACCTTGATCTATTAGGATTTGGCCTTGAAAAACTTTCCGGACACCTTGAGGCAAAATGACCAATCTTATTGCAGTTAAAACACTTAAAAGGTAATTTCCCCTCATACTTACCAGATCCTCTTGGTAGTCTTTTTACAATAAGGGCTTCAAGTTAAGCAGCTTCTGCTTCATCTTCTTCTAGGTCTTTTCTTGCTTTCTCATACCATGATAATTTTCTTGAAGAGTTTTCTCCCAGATCAAACTTTTGTTTTCCTTTTAGAGAGGCACTAGCTTTGAATGCAAATTCAGTCTTGGGGGGACATCTCCAAACTCAGTCAATTCAAATGTAGCCAATTTACCAACCAATTGATCTCTTGTGATACCTGAAATAGATCTGAATTCTTCAATAGCAGCAACCTTGTACTTATAAGATTCAGGAAGGGATCTGAGAAGTTTGCCAACAATCTCATCTTCATCCAAGACTCCACTAGCACATCTAATACCACAAACAAGCTCATTAACTCTTGGCATAAATGTAGTGATATTTTCATCTTCTCTCATCTTCAAATTTTTGAATTTTCCTTTCAAACTCTGTAGCTTGGCACATTTAACATACTTGTCTCCTTCATGCAGAAGTTCCAATTTTTCCCAAATCTCAAAAGCAGTTTGTAGGTTAACTACATTTATCAGCTCTGAATCAGACAAGGCACTTAGAAGAGATTCTTTAGTCCTCAGATTGTTTTCAACATCTCTGATTTCATCTACGATTTTCAGACCATTCTATGGAGGAGTATACTTCTTTGAAGCCATGATCCAATACTGCATTCCCATACATTGCAAGTGACATTCCATGCGACTTTTCCAAAGAGTGAAATTAGTTCCATCAAACCTCGGACTATCCTTCTTGTAGGACGACATCCTGGATCTCCGCAAGTGGTTAAGATCTTTTAGAGGAACTTGGCTCTGATACCAATTGTTAGATTCAGGACAGACAACTGATAGGGGGAGTGAATTAGTTGTCCAAAACTTTCTTTCAATTAAACACTTAAATCCACTTTGTAATTCAGCAGCATATCAATAAATCAATCATTGAAACATAATGCATTTAAATCAAGAGTAGGAACACATTAACACATAAGACACCAAGATTTTGACGTGGAAAACCCGGTTAAGGGAAAAACCAGGGGGTGACTAACCCAAGATTGTATTCTCTGTTAGAAGAATAGAAAGAACAAAATGGCACATGCCAATTAGGGCTCACTACCCGAGCACACTGCTCACAAGAGGCTCACTGCCTACAGGAGACACACTGTCTACAGAATAATAAGTATTACATCTTGAACTGAAGAATAGCATCTTTACCATGCTTGAGTCAGTTCCATTTAAGCCCAAAACTTCTGCTCTGCCTTTCACTCTTCTCCTTTCTACCACACACTCATCTCCACAAGACTACTTTGAAATGACTTTACAACTCCTTATTTATACAAGACATCAACTTAGGGATGATCATCCAAGTCGACATACATTACAGAGCAAATACATAAATACAACATGACTAGTTACAAAAAGACTTCACGTGGATCAACACACTGTCGGCCACACAGATCTAAGACTTCAATATTCACTTAGGAACATGCTAATCTTCACATAACATCTTTAAGATCATCTGCAAGATGCGTAACTCATCCGGTCGGCCAGACTTAGGAAGAACACCATCATCCGGAAGTTATTCTTCAATTGCGAGCTCAAACTCCAATGTGGACCACCAACATGAACTGGACACAATCCAAAGATCTCCACAAGCTTTCCTGAATCACCAAGAACATCCATCCTACATCTGCTTACTGAGATTCTTTTCTCCTTCATCTGGAACCCCAAGAACACAGTCTGTCATCACTGTCATAATGGAATAGATGCTTGCGGACCTCCAGACCATGAACCAATTGAGTTTTCAATTCATGTTGACTTCCTAAACACTCCACCAAATCTGCAAAACAAGATATTTCATTTCTGGATCTCACGGACCTATCTGTGTCACTCTATCACCTTTGAACATCTGCCAGAACCAGTTTTACTTAAGTGGCCATAACTTCTTCAGATCTTCATGTAGACCTCTAAAATCTTTACTGGATCATCTTAAGACACATATCTACAAACCCTTTGATGTGCATCCTCTTATCTTCATCTAAGCTAGGATCTTTACCTCACTGTCTTTACTGTTCTTCTCTGTTCCTGATAGGACTAATTTTCTCAATATCCTTAGCATACAGCTCATCCAATCCTTATCATCAATGCAACAAGAGTATGTTGACATCAATGACAACATAGATTAGTCCCATACTTGCAACACATCCCTTCCATGGTCCCTTGTTATCCTAGATGAAAGAAAACCTATTACTAATAATTTTAGTTGGTTCTCTACCTTACACTTCTTCCACAAATTCATTAAAACTGTAGATATTTTCTCTTTGAAAACGAGAGATTGGATTCTTTATTCTTGATTGAAACCTACTTTAGGATGGAATGATGAGATCTAATAGATAAGGGATAAGGAATAGATAAAATAGGAAACCACGATTGCTCCCTTAGAACATATGAAGATGAAGTCAATTTAGGATCAATTTATTTATCAACTTCCAAGCAAAATACATCATTTTGCACTGATAGGTACTAAATTAGGTGCACTTTGTGGTACCTTTTGTGACCCAAAAAGATTATATTTAGGCATAAAAGTCAGCGCTAAAGTCGACGTTAACTACACCGACTACTGAATCAAAAAATAAAAAATAAAAACTTCTTGCGTGAATTTAGAGATGAGAGGAGAAAAATGCCACGTGAAGGAAGACAGGAGAAAAAAGGGAAAAACTCTACGTGAAGGAAGAGATGAGAGGAGGGCGCCCTCTGAGGGATTGACTATGAGCAAGTAGATGAGAAATTCAATTTAGTTTGCGACACCATAGGTAAGGTTACAATTTGTTTTTTTCGGTCCCACAAATATTTTTGTTTGGATTAAATGGAGAGGATTGTGAAGAAAGGGTTGTGAAGAAAGGGTTGTGAATATTGTTTTGTTTACAGATGAATCGTTCAAGTCTCATGTGGTTGCAAAGGAGGAGGGTAAAATTATAGACATTGTATTATTTCCTCCACATCTAAGAGCAGTGAACGTGATTTTGAAACCCAAATGCCCCAGTTCACTTATCATTCCCATCCATCACTTCCTTCCTAAAAAAGTAGTCGAGTGCTTTCAAGACAAGTTGTTAAACTGCATCCGCCCCACTGCAGCTAGGTCTCATGGGAACAAAGGTTGGTCAAGACAATACGAGGAGATAGGGCTTTTGAGACGAGGGTGAGCGAACTAAAATTAGTCTTGGAACTATAGATTCCCTCCCAAGGCAGCAATTGATTCATAGGCAATTGTTTCATACCTGGCAGTGTGTACTTCGTTTGCCTCCACAAACTGGACGAAAATAATTTGCCCTAGGTCACCTCAAAATGTTAAGCAATAGAGGGAAGAGAGCAAAGGGAGTAGACTCTAGCCACGATGAGGTAATTCATTATCAATTTATAGATTTGTAAATGTTTCCATTGTTTCTTTGATTTTTAGTTTTTAGTTTTTTATTTCTAAATTTAAAAGAAGAAATTTATTTTATATATATATATATATATATATATATAGGGACATGAGATTGACAAAGATAAAGAGGCATTGGCTTCCATATTGGAGGTAGAGGCAGTGAACAAATTGGATGGTGTGGACTTGACAATGCTTGCCAGATACATAGAAAAATGATCTAGTAAAGCCCCTAAAACATTGCAACCAAATCAACCGTGTCAAAGGGATCAATTGATTCCCCATCTAGTCCTGGATCAAGCAAAAAATCCAAGAGGAAATCAATAACAATAACCTCTAAGAATGTGGAATAGGGAGTAGAGAATTCTAATGTCCTAGCCACTCCTGGGACATAGACTTCTTCGACCACCACGCCATGTTTTGCATCTTGCATTGGTACCTACGATACCAAGATATAATACGATGTGGTTTCAGGGGAAGTTCAAATGACAGATGATGGAAAAATGTTTGTGAATAAGTTGAAGGAATCATGCCTTCAACGGTTCAAAGACCATCTACATTTGCCATTCTCAAAGATATCCATGCACTTGCAAAAAGTAGTTATCCATAACATGGAGACTGAATTTGGCATAGGTTGGTCTGTAAAGAAGATAAAGCTATGAATGTCTCAAAACTGTAAGAGATATCGGTACAACCAAACAAAGAAGATTAAAAAACTCCCTCCCGAGCGAAGGCTGAAAAAAAGGCCAATTTATGTAAGTGTGAAAGTATGGAAAGAGCTTGTAAAAGCATATGAGAAGTCCGATGCATGGAGGAAGTCTAGTGAGGAAAGTACGCAGGTATTGAATTTGCTCATAAGATTATATCAAATTTATTAAATAATTTTTAAATTTTATTTGTGCATAGTTAAATTGAATTAGTATATGTTTCAGGACAAGGCCTCCAAGGCTAGGCTTGACAAACTTCGTGCCACGCATCACAGTGGCTAGAAAGGTTTACAGGCCTTGATCTGTACATTTGTAAGTATATTTAATATGTTAAATGATATTTTTTTAAATTTCCTAGGCAAAAGTAAATGATTGCATATTAATTAGTTTAACTAGTCCATGTGCCATGTTTTGACAGGAGGAGAGATATGGCTGGCATCCAACAGAATTTGAAAAAGAAATGTTACAAAGCAAAAAGTGGACCGATTTTGTAATCTGGATGGAAAACGAGGTATCAATAGTTGACTTTCAATAACTTAGTTGGATATTGTTGTGTTAATATGTCAATTTGCATTTCTTGTGTTGAGTTTTTTATTGATGTGTAGGATGAGTTCTAAAGTGCTTCTCTGTTGGCCCTAGATCCCACTCAATTGTCCCATTATTTGTAGTCCTAGACATGTGCATATGTCCTCCTAGTTACCTTATTGCAGTGTTGAGATTTGAACTTCAGTCACTCTCATTATGAGTGCACCTTTTTACCTTTACAAAACAATCCTTGGATATTTTTCACAATAACTTTAATCCACAAAGCTCGACAACTGTAAGGGCAATCACTTATATACAAACATGAGTTATGTGAACAGGCCACTGAATCATCCACACATTTGTTTATATTGAATTAATGTATAGACAGTAGATACTTTATTGAATCATTAGGTGGTGATAGAACTTATGAAAATGATGAGTCCCTTATCAAAGGCACATCATTGATATCTTTATCAAAGGCACATCATTGAATATTCCAACAGTTGCAACAATGTAGGGCAATCCTCTATCTTATGATCAACATCATAATAAGTATACATTGGAAACTTTATGCAATTACATGAGGTATGCCCAGGTTCTCCACACTAGTAGCAATAGATTCCTCTATTGCATACTCTACCATGGCCTCCTTGATTTCGTCCATGCTCCATATACTATGGCTCCTAATAGCACAACACCATCTATTGTGGTTGTGACTAGGGTTGCATGGTTGTGTTTAATTTTGTTTTCCTCTTGCCTTGTGGAGGACTTGTACTACTTTGTAGGTGGTAGTGTCATGGGTGGATGTGTGACAAACCTTGCACTAGTAATTGATAGGAACATCCTTTCACTTTTGCAGTAGTGGATAATTTCATGAGTCTCATGACATATGGTGCAATTAGGTATGTGTTGAGCAAGAGGGAACTATGTGGCATTAATAGCTTGAGCTCCCACCACTAGATAGTTTGTAGTTGTATGCCCCTTAGTGTGGCACTTTGTTCATCAGAAACCAAATTGATTAAGAGTTTCACGTGCAAGTTGTGCTCTTTGCGTGACCATTTTTCCATTTGTTCTTTTAGGCATGTAGTAGAATCATATGTTGGGGGTTCCCCTAATTCTTATAATCTCAACACAACTTTTAAGGTAACTTTTTAATTAGGGAAGTGAGCTAAACTAGTTCATGTTGGATATGTGCAATTAGCCTACCAATAAATCATTCCTTCTAAATTTCAACATTTTATAGTTGGGTCAATCTTTAACACCAATTCCTTAGAGCGTTGATCATACCTACACACAATCTCTCCCGATTGTTGCCTTATTTCCTTTAATGCCAAAATATTACGATGCACCATCTTAGGGCAATTGAAATTGGGAAGGAAATCTCTTAGCAGTTTACCAAGATCATTCTTGGTGCCATTAGGATCGTAATGAGTATACTAGTCTTATGCTTGCTTACAAAAAGTGGTTGCAATTAACCTAATCTTGTGGTCATTATCCACAACATTTTGTGTGTGCCATGTTATCTCATATGCTTAAGTTTGATGGGCTAATAATGAATAACAAACCCTTGTTTGCCTGCCTCCTTCTTGCGACTGATCCCATTTTGGATTCCTTATGAAGTCAGGGTGATTTGAAGGAAGATCAAAGTTGCACTCCAAGTAGATATGTGGATGAAGAAGGGCTTAGCAGAATATGGAAAACCTTTAGATTTTGTGATTTTGGTTTTTTCCATTTCAAAACTATTTGTTTTCTTTCTTTTCTAATGAACATTTATTCAGAAGCCCTTTCCTACATCCAAATCTTCAGTTTTAAACTCACTTGCATGGAAGATGCATTAAAGGAATCAATTATATATGTTCCATGATTTAAATCCATTATTTTGTGGTTCTCAGTATGACAGAAAGAAGGATGTTGTTGCTTCTTAGACTTGTTGCACACCTTGCACTAGGTCCACAGGCTGGTGGAATGGTATTCGAGGACACAATGGCTCTCATATCAGATTTTTTTGCAAGGAATCAATTTAAAATGGTCTGAGGCCTATCTTTCATTCCAACTTAGGATTCCATCACAATAATGTTATATTACAGTCTTCAAATATGTGTATAGTTTATGTGCATGGTAGCAACCATTTAGTAATAATTCCTCACACACCACACTGTAACTGAGATGTGTGAATGCCCTAAAATTATACAGGTTCAGTCCAAACACTATCATAAGATCATGCTTGATAAGATCACGGATATGTCATAGTTTAGGGGTGGGTAGGACTTCCTTAGGGTAGATAGGACTTCCTTAGTGTAGCCCTAACTATGCATTGTAGTAGAATCATTATATTGACCATTCCAAATTCAGACTAGCAGGCACAATGGAGTTTCAAGACCCTTGCCAGCCAAGGGAAGGTTTCTATAAGAATTTTGAGGGACCTAGGGTAGTGACAGTCATATAGGATTGGGTTTGTGTTATGTTTGGAACCCATAAAGCCTTGAGGTCTTCTTAGAGGGGTGATATGTGACTAGGGTATGAAGGCTAGGACTTTGTATGTAATCTTAAGCCCTCCTTTTGGATTTGTTGGAAGCCTTCTTCACTGATACATAAGGACTGTCAAGACTCCTATGATAGTGCATTAGAGAGGCATTGAAATCACAAAGGAGATAAATGCTATTAGGACATCACCCATTGGAGAAGGGATTGTCATAAAGAGCATGGCAGTGTTACCTTGTCATAGTCAAAAAGGGGATAGTCTTTGTGGTGGTAATTATAGTCACTAAGTTTACATCCACCTTCCTAGGGTCTGCAGAAATGCCTAAAGTTGAATATGCCTATTTTAAAGATCTTGCCATGAGTATTTTCCATTCTTTTACCCCCCTAATGATCGGAAGATTGAATATAAAGGTGTGGAAATTATCGACTAACCTTACTACTGTCACAGTCAATTTGCTAACATGCAAGATAGTCATGAGGTTTTTCTTGTTTTATTAAAGATTTATATAATCTTCCTTATTGATAAGATGGGGGTCTGCTATTCCCAAATTATCTATGACAAAATACCAATGGAGACCTCCCCAATCCTCATCTCAAGTTTCAAATGTACAATGAAATGATGGAGGACAGTCATAACTGTCATAATAGTATGTTAGCATTTTTTGTCTCAAGGTGGCCCTTAAGATTGCCAAGGGGATGGATATAGAGTTGGGATTATGGTTTTTGTTTAAAAGCCTTGTGTCATTGACCTAATATTTATTTGTGGCAAGGATCCCAATAGTCTAAAGATTACAAATTGTTGTCAAGAAGGGATTTTCATAGTTAAGTGTGGTACAATGATACAATTTCATCTTGGTTGAGTATTGTATAAATCTCAAGCTATTTAGAATGCATGGGGGTATTAGGGTGTGGTATCACTATATATGTAACAATCAAGTGATTTCTTCAACCCAATCTTGGCTTATATAGTACCCAGTGTGAAGAGCAAGATAGTGTTGTCCAAGAACCTTGTTACGGTCACAAATGAGGGTAGTCTTAGCTATTGTAACCATAGTTCGAATCCCTTGTTGTTACCATAACATATGTGACCTAAAACCATGACTTTATGAGTATGAGTTGTTTGAAACTCCTCTGAGAAGATCCCACTATGGGAATAAATCATAATTTAGTGTTAAATAGGATTGTTGTCATTACAAAAATTCTAGGGTAGTCATTGTATCCTCTCATTGCCATCATAGAATTAATGCAACTATAGTTTTCAATACCAAAGAGATGGAATTGATGGTAACCATAAGGTCTGTGTTGACTAGTCTCAATCATCCATCCCTCGATGGTAAAAAATAGTGTCCCAAAGGAGACAATAATGATGATACAAATGCAGACACAAAATAAGACCACTTTATATTCTTCTATTTTAGAGGACTGTCTCTAAATTGCTGGTCCAGATTAAGGAAGACATGATTTAAGAGTTCATTGGATTTGATGGCTACAAGCCATTCATCAAATCCACGCAAGGTGGTATGGTCAGGTTTCTGAATGCTTAAGTCCTCCTTTATTAGATGTTGTAGTTGCAACTACTCTTTTAGACATGTATGCAAAATGTGGAAGCATAGACAAGGCACGTGAACTGTTTGATAGAATGCCTCAAAGAAATGTGGTCTCATGGACTGCCATGACTGCAGGATATGCACAAAATGGATTTGATGAAAAGGCTTTAGAAATTTTAAAGCAAATGCAATTGGTTGGTGTAAAGCCAAATTCAACAACCTTTGCCAGCATCCTCCCTGCCTGTGTCAAAATGGGAGCTTTGGAATAGGGTATGGACATCCATCAATACTTAAAGGATAGAGGAATTTTATTAGATGTTGTAGTTGCAACTACCCTGTTAGACATGTATGCAAAATGTGGAAGCATAGACAAGGCACGTGAACTATTTGACATAATGCCTCAAAGAAATGTGGTCTCATAGACTACAATGCAAGATATGCACAAAATATGGAATCATAGACAAAAAATGTGAACTGTTTGACAGAATTCCTCAAAGAGATGTCATCTCATGGAATGTAGTGATTGTAGGATATGCACAAAATGGATTTTGCAAGGATGCTCTCAAAATCTTTGAATTAATTAAGCACTCTAGAACATATCCTAACATCATAAGCTTTTCTTGTATTCTAGGTGCATGCAGCCATGCAGGTTTAGTGGATGAGAGTTGTACATACTTCAATCACATTTGTAACCCTTATTGCATTACACCTATAGTTGATCATTATGTGTGCATGGTTGACCTCCTTTCCCGTGCTGGCTATCTTGAAGACACCCTAAACTTTATTTTTTTTTCTAAATCCCCAAATTTTCCCTATTCCCACTCACATTGAAGACCTGTGAGCAGGAATAGGGCTAACATTTTTTCTTTCTAAAATCGGCTGGATAACATATTGCTAACTTCATTTTTTTTTCAAACAAAATAGACCTTTATCTTAAGGTTACTCATGAACCTTAAGATAAATAATTATTGAAAAAAATTGTGCATTCCCTAATGACATGTAAGAGAATTTAATCAACTGCTACTTAAAAACTCTTTAATGTTTCTGTCTAATGTAGGTTATTAGATTAATAGTGAAAAAGAACATACATGGACCAAACAATTTTTGGCACTTAAGGTTATGTAATAGAATTTACAGTTGATAGTTAAATTGTATAACAAATTTTTTATGATCTTTACTAACGTTTATTAGAATTGTTGCATGTTTTACATCATTGGAATGACATATTAGCTGTAACTTTTTTGAAATTTTATTATGGTATGTGCACTTTGATATGATGTAATACGATTATGGTTTCGTTCCATATGTTGTAATATTATATATATAATAGAAAAATAAATTATTGCATGAAATAAGTAATAACTTTTCATTTTAAATGGTTTTTTTGCAGAACATGGGTCTTCCAGAAGATCAAGATGATCCTCATGATATAGATCCAGATTATGTTGGTTTTGGTATAGATCACATGGCAGAGGATGATGATGACATCGATACAGAAGACACCGAGGCTGATGATGATGATGATGACGACGACGATGATCATGATGATGATGATCATGATGATGATGATCATGATGATGATGATCATGATGATGATGATCACGATGGTGATGATGATGATGAGGCAGTTACTAGTAGTAGCCATGAAATCCATGATCATATAGACTGCATCATGGATCATTGTTGATATATCGTTATGATGCATCTTTTCATGGTTACTATCATATGTATCATTTTCATGGCATGTAGTACCATATTATTGAGTTGTATCATTTTGACATGTATCATTTTGACTTATAGCATTTGGACATGTATCATCTTGACTTGTATCATTTTGAGTTATATAATTTATCATTTTTACTTATATCATTTTGACTTATGTCAACTGTTGGACATGTATCATTTTGACATGTTATTGATCTACTGTCATATTTGACTTTCACTTGTTTTAGTTATATATGATGACGATCTTATCCGTAGTGACTTGTCAATTTATATATATTGAAAGTAGTCAATGATTTTTGATGGATATTTATTACGTATGATGATTTTAATTTACTGCTTAGGATGGATGTTGTCAAATTCAATTAAATTATAGATGATGATCATGTTATAATAATTATCTTGTTATTTAATCATATGAGTTAAATAATTAAATTACTTACTCTATAATCATATGAGTTATTTAAGAGGCACAATATATTTAACTAATTAAATTGAAATAAAACATATTATTTAATTTACTTACTCTATAATCATATGAGTTATTTAAGAGGCATGATATATTTAACTAATTAAATTGAAATAAAACATATTAAATTAATAAATGTAAGAAAAACAAGAAGCATTTTTAGAAGCAAAAAAGGAAGCAACAATGGAAGCCAAACTAGAAGCAAACTAGAAGCAATCTTGGAAGCAAAACTTGGTGTTATTTAGGAAGCAAAAACAAAAGAAATTCAGGTAGCAAACAAAGAAGTAATAATGGAAGCAATTTTAAAATCAACAAAAGATGCAATAATAGAAGCCATATTAGAAGCAACAAAAGATGTAAAAATGGAAGTAAAATTGGAAGCAACAAGTGACGTTATATCGGAAGCAAAATTGGAAGCAAAACTGGAAGCCAAAATGACAGCAAAATTGGAAGCAAAACCAGACGCAAACTTGGAAGCAAAACCAAAAGCAAAATTGGATGCAACAAGTGACGTTATATTGGAAGTAAAACCAAAAACAAAATCGGAAGCAAAATCGGAAACAAAACTAGAAGCAATATTGGAAGAAAACTAGAAGCAAAATTGCAAGCAAAACTGGAAGAAAAACTAGAAGCAAACTTGGAAGCAACATGTAGAGTAAAATACTCTACATTTTGTTTTGAGTTTCAGTTGTGCGCTCCTGTTTTGTCCCTGCGCGTTTCAGTTTTGGCAGTGAGGGTTTTGACACAGAGCGTGGGCGCAGGTTTTATTTTTTGCCTAAGTCCCAGATTAACTCGGAGAGTGCCAAGTGTCATCAGCTGACACATTTTAAAGTTTCTCTGAGTAATGCGGAAGGTGCCGCGTGTCCTGTTATATAAGTAAACGGAGCACGCCAAGTGTCGGCATCCGCGTTTTAGTTTCTCATAAGTTTCAAAAGCTTCTTTCAATAAGTTTCTCTTGATGCGCGTGGAAGGCACCACGTGGCAGTTGCAGAAGGTTTCTATATGTTTCTCTAAGTAATGTGGAAAGTGCCTTGTGTCCCTTGTAATATTTGCGAAGCATGCCAAGTGTCGACATCCGCAGTTTCTTCCTTTTGTTTCATTGTTGAGTAAAGACTGTGGTGGGCCCCCGGTGAGTTGCTAAAGAAAGCGGAGTGCGCCGAGTGTCATTGTCCGCATGAATCTAAATGAGTCTCAAATGTTTCTATAGTGTTTCTAAAGCTCAGCAGAGACCACCATGTGTCATCTTCTGTAAGTCTTTCAAAAGGTATCTAAAGTCTCTTTAAGTTGAGCGGAAGGCGCCACCTGTCCCCATTCCCCTTTTGAAGTTGCTCGGGCAAGAAGTATTGTGGGTCCCATTTTTTGTAAGTTGGTAAAGTTTCAAGGCAGCGGATTGTGATAGATGTCGAAGGCGGAGCACTCTCAATATAAAGACACAGTAAAGAGTAAAATGTTGCGGACGTTGCCACGTATCTATTTGCAAGTGCCGCGGACACTGCCAAGTGTCATTTTCTGGTGCCTCCTGAATAATGAGACAGTTTTCAAGTTGAGTTACGTGGAGGCTGCCACATGTCAGGTTCTTGTTCTTTCTGGAAAGATGAAGGAGTTTCAAGTAAAGTGTGTGCGCTATGTCGTTTGCCTTAGGGTTTATAGTCACAAAGACTAGTGGATGCTGCCAAGTGTCCTTGCCTATTTCACAGTGGGGAGTGCCACGTGTATCTGTTTCAGCCAATGAACTTGTAGAGAGGCTAACCATTTCAGATCTGAAAGATATCTTTTGTCAGACACTTCCAGTTAAGTTCCAGTTCGGTTAGACCATTGGGATTTGATCGTGCGGGCAATCTTGAGCCAGTCCTATGCTATAAATATGGGTTCAGATCGTAGTTTCAGAAGATATAGAGAATTTTTTGCATATAGATTGTTATCAGAGATTTAAGAGAAGTTTGAAGACCTTTTGCTGTGGCCAATAATATCATTTGCCTTTGTTCTATTTTCTTGATTCAGAAAGTTTGTATAACTGTGCATATATCAATGCCTTTTATCTGACTGGAAAATTAATAAGAAGACTGAGTTCTATGCCTTTGCTGATATTTTCTATGTTATTGCAAAGTCTTCTAAGTTGTGAGCCTTTGATTCTATTAGTTTTCATCTTTTACATTGATCATGCATTGTTTGCTCTTTAATGTAACTGAATCCTAAAAATAGCTTCACTGTGCTTAGTATTAAGGCATGAATCATACTTAGGCGCATCGCCATAGTTAAATTTTCTTTCATTGCATTTGTGATTCCATTTAATTTCTATCCCTTTTTCCTAAAATACATTCGAGATAAGGAAGAGCCGGCTTCTTTAAAATCTGGAGGTTGTTTCAGGTCGCAAGTCCCACATTCCTAAAACTTCCCATGTTGGTGTTGGAAACAACGCAATTTTAAGCATCAACAGTTTTTGGCACGCCCGGTGGGACCATTCTTGAGGTTTCTTTCAATACTGTATGAACCAGAGAGATATAAGGAGTCAGAGTTATGGACCTGTAACAAGAGCTCAATCTGCTGTGAACCCAGGTATTCTTTTACCACCATTGATAACTAATCTAAGAAGAAGGGTCAATTAGTTTACAGCAACACCAAGAGCAAACATGGGAGCACCTATAGCCCTAAGAAATTATGCAAATTGGAACACTGGCAGTGCTCTGATTCTCCCAGTACCACCAGCCACTTGGGATCCTATTCCAGCGAATGCCCTGAAGGCTCTGCCCAAATTCAGTGGGGAAGATTTCAAAACCTGAGGAACATCTTCAAGATGTGTCTGATGTCTGTGCAATACATGTAATCACTCAGCAGAATGTGGCTACAAGATTGTTAGCAGCTTCTTTTAAGGGGAAGGCTCTGGACTAGTACAGATCTTTGACTCCAAATACAATATCTACATGGGATTAGCTTGGAGATGCTTTCTTTGCAAGATTTAAAGAAAAGGGTGATAAATCTTCTTTGTTGCAACAATTGATTACTATCAAAAGGGCACCACAAGAAGCAATGACTGATTTCAATTCAAGATTTCAAAAGACTTGGGAAAGAATTCCTGCTACAGCAAGACCATTACCAGGTATGGCTATAGTATTTTATCTTAAAGCCCTAAATTTAGATATATCAGTAATGATTCAGTCACTTGGAGGTCAGACTCTGCCAGAAGCCTATGACTATGCAGTCAGAGCTGAAAATAATTTAATAGATGCTGGAAAGTTGCCCCCAAGGCCTCCCATGCCCATGTTTCTAGAGATTACCTTACCCTTGCCTCAAGAAGCCCCTAATCCCATAGCCCCACCTGTGTCTATGTATACATTTCCTCAACAACTTGCTAAAGCAGCTGTCCCTGTCTAGTCATCTGAGATGGATGATGTCAAGAACATCTTAAGGACATTTTCTAATGAGATAATTAACCTAAAAAGATAGAAAAATCCCTATCCTAAGCCCCAATATCAAGGTTACCAAGGGAATAGACCTTTTCAGCCAAATCAATACCAAGGCCCTCAGAGACAGGCTAATCCTCAGCCATCAAATCAATTAGTCACAGTCCCTACACCTCTACAGACTATTCCTCCTAACCCCAACAGAGAAATGGTTCCAAGACAAAATAATTATGCAGAGGGTACCAATGCTTGGTGTTTCCCTTGTAATGATTCTCATATGCCCAGAGACTGCCCTAGAGGGAACCTACAACAAAAGATAGCAGAGCAAAGAAGAGTAGATGGACAATTTGCAAATACTTCTGACACTCAACCCTACCAATCTCCTGGTATGCAAAATTCAGTCCTGGTGGCTCAGATGCAAGGGATGTCCTTACAGTAAGAAGAAGAAATAGCCCCTGAGCATGCTTTGTTTTCATGGATTGAAGATGAAGAGTCAGTGTTCTTGAATGAAACTTCTACTTCCAAGAAACTATTGGTACAATCAGATTACTACACCAGAGCCAAGAGAAGGATGATGGAACAACCTAAAGTCACAAATAATGAAATTATGGGGATTCCTCCATTTCAAGGTCATCAAAACACAACTGCTAGACAAGAAATACCTCACCCAGTGCAGAGCCAAGTAATTTTTGGACAAGTTCAAGAAAAAGCAAGGTACCCTTATTATCCAAGAACCCAAACACTAGGACCTGTGAATATGGTGGATCAGCTGAAGAGGACCCCAGCACATGTGTCAATATGGAACATGTGAGCTATTCCTGAGCAAAAGACACTGTTGCAAGAAGCTCTGCAGGGCCAAGCAGTGCCTAAACATATTGGTACCAAAGGAGGACCTGCTGATAAGGAAAAGCTCAAAGACACTGTTCCTCTGCAGACAACAACCATTTTGAACAATGCACCAGAGGTAAGTAAATCCAAACCAGAGGCCTTCTATTTGACTTTGATAGTTGGAAAGAAACTGTTACATAATGCAATGATAGACTCAGGGGCCAGTACTACAGTAATGCCTAAACAAATAGCAGATGCTTTAAAGATAAAGTATGAGCCACTTACTAGAGGAGTTATGCAGCTGGATGGGAAATCGGTGCAAACAATAGGGAAAATTAAACAACTCCCATTGCAATTGTATACTTGCCCTAACATAATTGTCAATCAGGATATGGTAGTCATAGATATACCCCCTGTATTTGGCCTATGTTTATCCAGAGATTTCACAGCCAAGATAGGAGGTTATATGTCACTTGATTGGTCTCACCTCATCCTAAGAACCAAATATGGTACAAAAATGAAAATACTATCTGAGTCATTATCTAAGGATCACATCACAAATGAACCAACCCCAAAATTAGAGGCAGCTCATGCTATGCTGAATAAAGAAGAAAAGGTCTTTGTTGAAGAGTTAGGTGACTGGATTGAATATGACCAAGAGGAGGAAAATAACCAGTTGTTAACTATGATGCAAAGTGACCCATATGGAAATTATGACTCTACTGGTTTGGGCACTTATGTCATATTTGATGAAGACCATGAAATCCCAAATGTTTTAAGGGAAGAAACACCAAAGACTCAAGAATCTGAAAAGGACTCAGAAATCTGGACCCTAAATTTTGATGGGGCTAGAAGTAAAAATGGTGCTGGAGCATGAATTTGTCTTGTGGCTCCAAATGGTGAGAAAATTTTAAGAGCTATCCGTTTCCAATTTGCCTGTACTAATAATGATGCTGAATATGAATCCTTAGTACATGGGCTCATGTTAGCCAAGAAAAAGGGAATAAAGAATTTGATAGTCAAAGGAGATTCAGAACTAGTGGTGAAACAAATAAGAGAAGAGGCAATAGCCAAAAATGTAAGGATGAGATCCTATAGACACAGGATTTGGGACTTAATAGATGATTTCGAAGCTTTCAATATTGAAGTAGTTCCTAGAACCCAAAATTCTGAAGCAGATAGGATGGCACAGATTGGCTCACAGTTTGACCCAGCAACTGATCTATTAGTCAACAATGAGTCAGTCAAAGTTATAGTAAGGCCAACTATCCCAGACAATGATGAAAATTGGCAAGTCTTTGAAAATGATTTTCAGGTACTCTCATTTTTGCAACAGTCAGGGGAGTCTGCTGATCAATTGCAACCCAAAATTGAAGAAGCATATGGAGACCAAATTATTCAATTAAAGACTAATAAGCTTCCCAAAGGGTTGATTACTTTAGAAAACCTATTTGATCCAGAAGATGTAAGCCTAGAGAAGAAAAGGTTTCAAGCAAATAAAGCAGATTATTCTGAGATACAAGTGAGTGAAGGGAGAAAACTAAAGATTGGAAATTCCACAACCCAATAGGAAAGGGAAAGACTAATTGACTTGTGTGAAAGATATGACAGAGTAATACCTTGGACCTATGAAGACCTTCATGGCTATAACAGAGACATCATTCAGCACACCATAGAATTGACTGAAGGATCTAAGCCAGTCAGACAGAAGCAGAGGCCAGTGAATCCAACGATTGAACCTCTAATGGTGGATGAGTTGCAGAAACTCTTAGAATCTAAAATAATTTTTCCAATCAAACACTCAACCTGGGTATCCAATCTAGTACCAGTCAGAAAAAAGAATGGTGACATAAGGCTCTGTGTGGATTTCAGAGACCTAAATAGAGCATCTCTGAAAGATCACTATCCCCTGCCCTCTATGGAACAAATTTTACAGACTGTGGCTGGATCAGAGAGATTTTCCTTGCTAGATGGTTTCTCTGGATACAATCAGATTTGGTTGGCTGATGAAGACCAACACAAGACTGCATTTACTACCAAATGGGGAACGTTTGCATATGCCAAGATGCCATTTGGCCTATCAAATGCTGGGGCCACTTTTCAAAGAGCAATGGATGTAGCATTTGGAGAACTCATAAATAAGATCATTCTGATTTATCTTGATGATCTCACTATTTTTTCCAAGAATGCTGTTGATCATTTTGATCATCTGGAATCTATTTTTAAGAAGTGTCAAGAGTTTGGAATATCCCTGAATCCCAAGAAGTGCATCTTTGCAGTACCTCAAGGCAACCTACTAGGACATATAGTATCCAAAGAAGGAGTCTCTATAGATCCAGAGAGAGTCACAACCATAATGAACTTGTCCCTGCCAGTCAATAAGAAGGCAGTTCAGTCCTTTTTGGGAAAGATTAATTTTGTTAGTCGGTTCATATTAGACTTTGCAGGCCTAATAAGACCAATGACACTCTTGTTGAAGAAAGACCTGGTGTTCAAGTGGACTACAAAAGGGAGACAAGCTTTTGAGGAGGTCAAGAAAGTAATTTCAACAGCCCCAGTACTTAGGAACCCAGACTTCTCTAGGTCTTTTATAATGTATGTCTATGGAGGAGAGTTCAGTGTTGCTGCTATCCTAACACAGAAAGATGATCAACAAGAGGGAGAACACCCAATAGCCTTTTTCTCAAGGACTCTTAGGGAGTATGAAGCCAGATACAACTTTGTGGAGAAACAGGCATATGCTATGGTAAAAGCACTCAAGAAATTTAGGCATACGGTGACAGGAAATAAGATTCTGATACTTGTGGCTCATCCTAGTGTCAGAGAATACATTATGGAAGGTGAAATCACTGAAAAAAGAGCAAACTAGATAACAAAGATCCTTGAGTATGATGTAGAGGTCAGACCCACTAAGCTGGTTAGAGATAGGGGTTGTGCCAATACATGGCTCAAGATATGGAAAAGATGATAACTGAAGAAACAGAAAAAGAAAATGTATTGAGGGTACAAGAAATTGATCAGAACTACTAGGTCACAAACAGAATCCAGTTTATGAAACATGGGATTTTCCCAAAAGAGCTCTCTCATGACAAGAGGAGATACTATAGGCAGCAAGGGGTCCATTTTGTTTTAATTGACCAAGTTCTTTTCAGAAGAAATACTGATGGCATACTTTTAAGATGCATAGAGAAAGGTGAAGCCCAAAGAATACTACATGAAATGCACCATGGAGTCTTAGGTGGACATTTTTCTGCAAGAACCACAGCTATAAAGATAAGTTAGGCAGGTTACTTCTGGCCCACTTTATTTATAGACTGTTATCAACTGGTCAAGGAGTGCCAATCTTGTCAGTATTATGTGGGGAAGAGAAGGAATGCAGCAATGCCCCTTAGTCCTATAATTGTTGATGAACCCTTTGCTCAATGGGGTCTTGACTTCATTGGAATGATCAATCCGGTGTCAAGTATGGGACACAAATGGATTCTAACTGCCACAGATTATTTTACCAGATGGAGTGAGGTAGTGCCACTTAAAGAAGCAACAAAAAAGGTGATCCTAGACTTTCTGGAGGGTATCACTACTCACTTTGGGCCTCCTCGGACCATAATTTCAGATAATGCTAAGGCATTTTTAGGGGCAAAAATATCTGACTTTGCACTAAAGTATGGAATCTATCTAAAAACTTCCTCAAATTATTACCCTCAGGGCAATGGTTTGGCAGAATCAACCAACAAGAATCTGATTAGACTTATTAAGAGAATAGGGGCTGATCATCACAAAGAGTGGCATAAAGTGCTTAATATAGCCCTGTGGGCTGATAGAATTACGCCTAAACAAGTGACAAAGATGTCCCCATATGAATTGGTCTATGGTAAGCCTGCTGTAATGCCCCTGATCTTGGAGATTCCTGCTCTCCAGTTGTTAAAACAGATTGAGATTGAGGAAAATGGCCCCATGTAGGTCAGACTTGCTGAGCTCCTGGAAGTTCAAGAAAAGAGGGATACATCACATGAATCATTAATGAAACATCAAAAAATAATCAAAGACTGCTTCGATAAGAAGACTTCAAACCCCTATTTCGAAGTAGGCTCAGTTGTTTTGAAATGGGATGAGAGAGCTGCCAAGCCGAGTCGACACAGTAAATTTGAGTCATTGTGGACTGGCCCCTATAAGATTCATTCATGTAAACAGGAAAATTCATTTGAGCTTGAAACAATGAAGGGCAAACCTGAAGAGATTCCTGTGAATGGGATCTACCTGAAACATTTCAATTAAGCAGTGTCGCCAATGTATTATAGTTAGATAGTTTCCCTTTCCTTGTTGCTCTATTTTCCCGCTTTGTTTTTCCCACTCTTTCTTTTAATAAGTGTTCTATGAACACGTGGCCGCGGCTCATAAGTCTCTTCATTTTTTGAAACTCTCGCATTCACTAAGTCTCTCTCCAATCCCCAAAATTCCCCAAGGTACCCGTATGCAGCCACTTTTATGACATGTCTGACACTCTGTCCCATGCAGATTTCATAAGATTTACTAACGATTTTCTGGTTTTAATGCCATTTATGAGACTTGATGTGTCATTAACTACCCTAATAACAAGAGTTAAAGCTTAACTATGTCTCATTATTTCTACTTTTGCTAAGAGAATCCCTGTTGCTCACAAATTCCTAGCGAAACCTGCTTAGTAAGAGTGTCTTCCCTGTTGCAAAGCTTTCATCCTCCTTACAGTAAGTTCACTAGTTCCCAATGCAGACACAGATATGGCAGATACATAGTCTTCACAATAGGGGCTTGGGATTTACAAATCCATTGATAAGCTTCTCACCAGCAAATCATATGCTTCGGCCCCTGCGCAGCCTTTAGGGACCTATCCAAGGACAAGAGTCCTCGAGGTTGGTTATGCGGTCGACCTAGCAAAGGTGAAGGATTTCGCAGATGGTATCGCGGACCCAGCCCTTCAAAAGCCTGGCAAAGCTCTGTGAGAAGGGGCACACCAAAGATGTATCCAGAAGGCCAAGGCTGGACAATCTGAAACATTTTGAATGAGGATATGGACCTCTCAGTTGGCAAAATTTATTGTCCCAAGCGTACATTTATGCCCCGACCTGATTGAGATGTGCGCAGAATTGTTTCATACGCCCTCAAGCACCATACAAAAGGGTCCCTTCATGGTGCAAATTACACCAAAGGCTATCAGGGACATGTTGGCCCTATACCATGACATGACAGCCACATTTCCTGCCATTGCCAAAATGCAAAAAACATGGGCAAACGTCAATAATCAATTGAGGTTTCTTAATTTAGAGTTGCAGCTGGGAGATGAAAACACCCAAATGCCAGTGCTACCAACAGGAAGGGCACAATTTGCTCAGGCTAGCCAGGAAGCATTGTCTATGATGGCATTCATCTTTGGAATGAAGGAGGACATTACTGTTTATGACTGGCAAATTGCCATTTTGTTTAGATTAAAGACTGTGGACAAATCTCAGGAGTTTCGGCTGGACTTCTCAGAGCAGATTGCCTATTCATTGGCCGACCAACTCACCCACTTTAAATCTACAGGGGTTTTTAGGTATTCTTCTTATTTGTTTCACCTCATGTTATATCAAAACCCTGCCATCTTTTTGCAATATATGCATCGGAATATGTATGACCCAAGTTTCGGTCATAATAGGACCATTCCTGTGTCCGCATGGACACATGTCTTATTCGAAGCATCTGATCCCTATGAATTTTGGGAACTTTTTGTTGCCCCTGCTTTTTGCCATCTAAGCCCCAAACCTGTTGAAAATAGATTAACTCCAAGTGTCAGAGGCCTCATGACAAATTGCACTATTCCCTGTGATTATTTCTTTGGGTCCCATCACACCATCATTAGGGTCCATGGTTTTAATGGAGAACCAGTGTTGCTACCCAAGATTTTGACTCCTAGGTTAGCATTCTTAGAGGTCACCCGGCAAGTGTCTGTAGTTGATAATGACTATGGCACTGGGAAGAAGAAAAAGAAAATGTATGATATTCCATGGGTAAAGAAAAACATGGCCCTAGAGGTCAGAGATGTTGAGCACTTGTTGCTGAGGAAGCTAGCTGTCCTGGGTTTCTTCCTGATTGAAGATAAATGGAGATATGACCCAAGCAGTTTCGTAACCTTATGGGTCAAGAATAACAATGTCGGTGCCAAAATCATGGACGAGGGTTGTCCCTTTTGGGAAGACAGAAGAAACCCTAAGGAGGATACTCCTGATTTGTATGTAGAATTAACAGATTTGCCCTTTCAGGGGGCCAGGCCGTGGGAGACTTTTTATGTTAAGGAAAAGGTTTTTGACCCTAAAATTAGAATGACTTCTGGTTTAAAAAGGGCATTGAAGAACAAAGAATGGAAACCTGAGAAAATAGAAGCCTATTGGAAGTATAGGCAGGAGATTTTTTAGACAACTCACTCTTTTGGTAATGTAGACTCAGATGAGAAATGGGAGTCCATTTGGGATGAATGGCATCCCTGTCCAGTCTCTAGCCCTGACACAAGCAAGATTCATAAGCAGGGTGGAGAGTCAAAAGGGGAAGTAGAACCAACTCATACAGTGCAGGTCACAGGACAAGCCTCATCTACAACCCCTGTAACTGTTTGGCCCCAATCCCTTAGTACCCTAGAGAAGCAAAAGAGTGTGATATCATCACCATCTAGGGGGACTCCATCAGTGTCAGCCATTGGGGTTCCTAGTTTTGAGTAATCACCACTAGCAGCAGTGGTAAATGTTGAAGAGAAGGAAGCACAACAAGAAGAAGAAAGGCCATGGAAATATAAGAAGCTGAAACTTTAGCCTGATTTAGATGAGGAAGTAGAACCTTCACAGTAATAACCACTGAGTACATCTGTTGCTCCTCAGGTACGTGCTACTTCTCCTTCTTCTTCTCAGTCTTTTTCTTCTTCTATAGGGGTGGCAATCCCAACTGGCCAAATATTATCCCCTGCCACCTCTGCTATGCCAATTTCCCAATTTGCCCCACCTGTTACTACTCAGGCCATGTCATCACAGGCCACATCATTGCCTCCCTTTTCCCCCTCTTTTCCAAAGAGAATACCTCCCCAGATTCCCCCTAGCCAACATTTGGCTATTCCCTATGGCTTGCCACAGGGTCATCCTTTTGCGGGCGGGTATATTGCCTCTCCCCCTACCTTCCAAGCTCAAGCAGACATTGCTAAGAAGGCTAGGGAAGCCCGGATGGATAAAAAGAGGAAGAAAGATAATAAAGCTCAAGCTGTACCACACATGAGGTCACTCTTTGACCCAATCCAGCGGCAGCTAACTGTGACTCATTTGTCACCTAATGTAATTAGGCCAAATGAGCAGATGCAGCCTCAGGATTATACCATGAGTGCAGTGGCTATGGATATGTCACTTTTTAGGCCACAGGACAGGGTCGAGCTGCTGAATGAAACCACTTTTGTTGTAGCTACTGATTACTTGAAACTATCAAAGAAGTTGCAGAAGGTGGAGGCTGATTTAGCTCAAGAAAAGGCACATTGTGGCAACCTTGTTGCAGAGCTTAAATCAAAAAATGATGAAATAGAAGATCTCAATAAACAGTTGCAAAATACTGTTTCTTGTCAAATTCATCAGGGTACACAGAGCCAAAATGCTTCTTTGAAAGAAGAGCTAGTACAAGTAAAGTCTACAGTGACAACCCTAAGGTAGGAAAAGGCCACACTACAGAAAAAATATCAGGAAAACCTGCAACAAGTCACATAGTTCCAGCAGAAGCTGCTGAATGAACAAAACAATGCTGCTGCCATGCAGGCCCAACTTCAAGCCGAGCAACAAACATCAAAACAGTTGACACTTGAGTTGGCTAATAGGCCAAAGAATGCAGGAGTGTTGAACCTGGTTAAGGAGCTATATGTATCAGTGTGGAAAAGAATCTCTGAGGAGATTATTCAGCTCAAACTTTCTTTAACTTTCCTGCTACATGCACAACAATTGTGTGAGAAGGTACAGACTTCAGTTCAGGCCACTTTGTCCACTGTTTCCTTGAGGGTTTCAGATTCTCAACTGCTGCTGAAGAAGCTGTATGACACAACTGATGAAACATTATCGGCAGCAGGGATCAGTGACAGAATGATTACTGCAAAAAGGGTGAATGAAGTTCTCAGTTGCAACTCTGCTGCAATTAATTGCAAAGGACTCCTTGATGTGGTCAAGGAGGGAGTAAAAGACATGAAGAAGCATATTGAAGATCTGGTGCAATTGGGTCTTCCCTCCCCTTTTCCTGATAGCAACACTGTGTTAATGGTTGATGAGATTAAGCCTTTTTTGTTAGCCAGACAAAATGATCAGTCAGTTTTCCAGGGTTTAACATATGCTTCATCAGTGCCAGAAGTGGAAGCTGTCTTGATTCCCATGGCCTAGGTTGATTTCCAATTGAAGGTTGCAGTTCATGTTTTGCAGCGTTTTTCGCACAAGGACATCATCAACCTTGATTTAGCCTTCCAGGATTTGCAAAATAAATAGGGACTATCTGATGCTGAATGGTCTGTTTATCAGACGGCCTTACAGAATTTGTGATTTTTGCCATATTTTATATATTCTTTGGATTTTTTTTTGAGCAGGCTCAAAAGTCCTCGAGGTCACCAAGAACTGTAGAGTAAAATACTCTACATTTTGTTTTGAGTTTCAGTTGTGCGCTCCAGTTTTGTCCCTGTGCGTTTCAGTTTTGGTAGTGAGGGTTTTGACACAGAGCGTGGGCATGGGTTTCATTTTTTGCCTAAGTCCCAGATTAACTCGGAGAGTGCCAAGTGTCATCATCTGACACATTTTAAAGTTTCTCTAAGTAATGCGGAAGGTGCCACGTGTCCTGTTATATAAGTAAACGGAGCACGCCAAGTGTCGGCATCCGTGTTTCAGTTTCTCATAAGTTTCAAAAGCTTCTTTCAATAATTTTCTCTCAGTGCGCACAGAAGGTTTCTATATGTTTCTCTAAGTAATGTGGAAAGTGCCGTGTGTCCCTTGTAATATCTGCGGAGCATGCCAAGTGTTGACATCCGCAGTTTCTTCCTTTTGTTTCATTATTGAGTAAAGACTGTGGTGGGCCCCCGGTGAGTTGCTAAAGAAAGCGGAGTGCGCCAAGTGTCATCGTCCGCATGAATCTAAATGAGTCTCAAATGTTTCTAGTGTTTCTAAAGCTCAGCGGAGATCACCATGTGTCATCTTCCGTAAGTCTTTCAAAAGGTCTCTAAAGTCTCTTTAAGTTGAGCGGAAGGTGCCACCTGTCCCCGTTCCCCTTTTGAAGTTGCTCGGGCAAAAAGTATTATGGGTCCCATTTTTTGTAAGTTGGTAAAGTTTCAGGGCAGCGGATTGTGATAGATGTCGAAGACAGAGCACTCTCGATATAAAGACACAGTAAAGAGTAAAATGTTGCGGATGTTGCCACGTATCTATTTGCAAGTGCCGCGGACACTATCAAGTGTCATTTTCCGGTGCCTCCTGAATAATGAGATGGTTTTCAAGTTGAGTTACGTGGAGGCTGCCACGTGTCAAGTTCTTGTTCTTTTTGGAAAGATGAAGGAGTTTCAAGTAAAGTGTGCGCGCTATGTTGTTTGCCTTAGGGTTTATAGTCGCAAAGACTAGCGGATGCTACCAAGTGTCCTTACCTGTTTCACAGTGGGGAGTGCCACGTGTATCTGTTTCAACCAATGAACTTGTAGAGAGGCTAACCGTTTCAGATCTGAAAGATATCTTTTGTCAAACACTTCCAGTTAAGTTCCAGTCCGGTTAGACCATTGGGATTTGATCGTGCGGGCAATCTTGAGCCAGTCCTATGCTATAAATATGGGTTCAGATCGCAGTTTCAGAAGATATAGAGAATTTTCTACATACAGATTGTTATCAGAGATTTAAGAGAAGTTTGAAGACATTTTGCTGTGGCCAGTAATATCATTTTCCTTTGTTCTGTTTTCTTGATTCAGAAAGTTTGTATAACTGTGCATATATCAGTGCCTTTTATGTGACTGGAAAATTAATAAGAAGACTGAGTTCTGTGCCTTTGCTGATATTTTTTGTGTTATTGCAAAGTCTTCTAAGTTGTGAGCCTTTGATTCTATTAGTTTTCGTCTTTTACATTGATCATGCATTGTTTGCTCTTTAATGTAACTGAATCCTAAAAATAGCTTCACTGTGCTTAGTATTAAGGCATGAATCATACTCAGGCGCATCGCCATAGTTAAATTTTCTTTCATTGCATTTGTGATTCCGTTTAATTTCTATCCCTTTTTCCCAAAATACATTCGAGATAAGGAAGAGCCAGCTTCTTTAAAATCTGGAGGTTGTTTCAGGTCGCAAGTCCCACATTCCTGAAACTTCCCATGTTGGTGTTGGAAACAGCGCAATTTTAAGCATCAACACAACATAAGAAGAAAAACTAGAAGAAAAATTGAAAGCCAAACTGGAAGCAACAAAATCTAGCACTAAATCTGAAGCTAAATCTGATGCTAAAGTAAAATGCAGTTTGGCACCGAGTTTTGCGCTGACAGAAGTGTCTAATTCATGAACTCAAATCCACTAAATTCTGGCGCTATTTTAGGCAATAATTGCCTCTTTTGTTGTAGTGTGAGGTGGCCTTGGCCTCATGTGGCACATGCCATTCATATGAGGTTGCCTACCTAGTGAGGATTCTAATTTATCCGTTATCCCATCACCTTGTGATCTTTCCCTTTTCCCCATGATTGATCTCCCTGTATTGTTACACCATGATAAGAGAGTGAGGTTACGAAGGATGTCCTGGTAGCCAAACTCTCTAGGCCCAAAGGCAGTACCCTTTTATGCTAAAGGTAGTACCCCTCTGGCCCATGTGGGCTCATTTTGTCCCCCCTAGGTGGCTTACCTAGAAGAGGGCCTTCTCACCATTCCCCTTTACAATTCTTCCTTTTCCCATCATGGTGAAGGTATGTGCAAAATGAACTAATCAAATTCACATTTACAAATAATCATATCAAAAATACATAATAATCTACGAGTATGCTACCATAAGATATAAATAATAATATGCATGAACATTATATTCCTATATGAATATCCTACCACAAATATATTAATTCACAATTCTGCAATCACAAGATAATATATGCAAACTGAGATTATGTTTGCTGGTCGATCTGCTTCTTTCCTTTTCCTACTTTGTATATTTCAGAGCCTACTTCCTTCTGATTCCAAAGATCTGTATCTCCTTTTATATGCTTCAAGGGATACATCTCTAAGTATGCACCCCTTCATAGATCGCTGCCTTTAATCGCTGCTTTGAACAATCTTTATCATATCATATTTAAATGCCTTTCCTTAATGAATCGTAGCATATACAAATTGTATGTTAATCGTTGTCTTCTCCTAATGGTCGCTACTTATTAATTGTATTATATATAAACAAACAAATCCCAATCATTGCCTTATCTCTCCCTGTAATCAAATCACACCATATATCTTATACAATAATTGCTGCTTGTTAAAGTATCAACCGTAACCTTCAAAAGGAGATCATATATTAATATTAATCTTACCTTTAAATATGAGGCTTTTGTCTTATTCTTTACATGTATCAATCATTCCATATCATGCTTTGAATATACCACTTAGTTTATTTTATTGGTTGCTGTCAGAACTTGTCTGCTAAGTGCATTTGTATGCTTTGGTGTGGGTCCCAACAAATATATATTATTTTATATTTACTATTATATTTATAAATTGAATTGATTGTAAATATTAGCTTATATATAGTATTAAGATATTATATTATAATGATTATAATTATAATAATTTATAAATTGTTAATATTTATATTTATATTTATTTTTATATAATATAATAATATATGTTTATTTAATACATACGCAATTATTACTAGAAGCTCTCTCTATCATTTAAATTGATTATGGAGGGGACATGGCAACTACACCATTTTATCATGATGTTTAAATCTTTAGTTTAAACAATGCCTTAACATTGGGATATCACAACCCCCTCCATATTTGTTTAACCACTCCTAATTTGTCAACGCATAGCCCAAACAAAGTGGGGGATAACAAACATCCTTGCTTGACATTGATGTCACTCCCAAAGCATTTCAATAATTCTTTCCTTGTTTTGATTCTATCTTGGACTTGGTCATGGAACTCATGAAGTGTTGCCTTGTACCTCTCTAGAATTCTGAACTCTTCCGTTTTACTCCAGACTTTTTCTTCTAGGCAAAATGTCGAATGCTTTCTTGAAATCAACAAAGCAACAAAAAACTTCTTCCCCTTGTTTATCTAATACCTTTTCAATCAAGTGCCTAAGAGTGATGCAGTGATTAGTTGTTGAGTGTTTAGGCCTAAAACTTGCTTTCTCTTTTGCTTGCTTTCCGTTGCTCAATCGCTAATTTTGCGCTGTACCATACTCTTAAAATGTTTTCCAACAAAGTTATCATTCAAATTAAGTTGTTGACATCTCAACTTTTGAGAAGAAAATTTATTCTCAATGGCCCCATTGAATATGCTTTTGATCCAAATCCCACTTGTGCTTTACCCATTGGTAGCTTTTCAATCCCTTCCTTAATATCCATTGTGGAGAAGATTTTAGGCATTGTATTACTTACTAGAGAGTTGTCTTTATCTTCTCCTCACTCATATTGTAATTTTGCATATCTAACCATTGGGATTTTGTGATGTTGTTCTCTATGGGTTTACATTTTGTTTCAATTTCCTCCAAAATCTTCAAGGATTATGCTTCTTGAGAGAGATTGACTATTTTCTCCTTGTTCACATGTAATCTTCCTTTTTAGACCTCACTAACTTTTCATAAATATTTAAATTACTTTTCTTCTCCCTTGGGACTAGATTCCATTTCTATAGGGCAGCTCCCCACATCTACCTCCTCTAGCCTTGATATAGTATTTTGCAAACAACTAACATAATCAACCATGCTTTGACTATTGTAAGTTTGGTATGTGATGTTTTTTTATTTTAGCCATGCTTTTATGCCATTACACATGTTCAAATCATACAAGTTGCATACTATATTTTGTGAGACCCTTTCTTGTGTTTTATTCTCTTCTTCCTCTAGCCACAACTAGTTGCTTTTCATCCCATCTTCATTTCTAAGGTAAAGACCTTGATTATTTGTTGTTCTTGCATTAGAGTCCCCTATTAGAATGACTTCTTCTAAGTGATATAAATTGATACATGTCCCTTTTAGTGTTGCATACAAATTCTTGTAGTCCAACTTGTTTTTCTTATATGATTTTGAACCACTAGGTGAGAAATAACAAGCAACAAGACTAATTGTTGATTCATTTCCATTATCTTCATCCATATATATTAATTACTTGGATCTTCCTTTTCTACTTTAAATATGATTCTCCCCATGATTCTTTTACTAGAATTGTCACTTCGCCATGCGTTTTGCCACTTTCTTTTAATTTGTTCCAAATCGAAACCTTCTTATAACCTTCAAATATTTGGAACTTTGCAGCTCTCATGTTCATGTGTTTCGACAAGGACAATGATGTCCTTTCCCTCTGCTATGGCCCCTAAACTAAGATCTCTCCTCCAAGGGTAGCCTCTACAATTCTAGCTTACCATTTTAAGGTGTTCTTGGGTGTTTACCTTCTTATTTATTGTATAATGTTTTGTCATTACTTGAGCTTTCCCCTTATTTGCCCGTACCTATTTTTTCTGTGTTTCTTTTTATTACTACTTTCTTCTATTCCTTTCTTCCAACTGTGTTGGGGTTAAATTTTCGTTTATGTAAAATTGTGTGCCTTTGAGAATCTTTTGTTTCTTAATCATTTGTTCTTATTTTCTATGTTTTTCAAGATAACTCTTATATTACTATGCTTTCATCCCTTTACCATTCTTTCAATCCTACTTGTTGGATATGCCCTACCCATTGAAGTTCACTTGTTAAAAAGTCTTTTATTAACTTGTCAACATTTTCATCTTCCCCATGTTCTTTCAACCCTTTTATTATTATATTGGTAGCTCTATCATTCTTTTTTTCTCTTTCCACATTTGCAATTTGATTTTCTTTTCTCGAGTTTTCTTTGATTTTCTATTGGTTCTTTTAGCACTCATGTCAAAGATTTGGCCTCTTCAAATTGTTCCTTTAACTTCCATGTTTGCTATTTTTGTGTGGATTTCTTTGATATGTGGGATGTCTATTTTCTTAGCTGCTTTAGACATGTTTTTATCTCATGTGGCTTGGTTTAGCTCATGTTTTATGTCTAAAAGATTTTGCTGACCTATTTCCATGTTTTGCAATTTGTTTACTTGATCCTTAAGCAACTTATTTTCTCAGGTTAGTTTTCATTTGGCCTCCATGATTTATTGTATCTTATTGTCCTTCATTTGCACCTTTGCCTCTATGGAATCAAGTCTCTCCTTCAAACTCATTTGCTCAATGGAATCAAGTCTTTCCTTCAAACTCATTTGCTCATTGACATGTAGGTTTGATGACCACATTAATGGAATTGAAAATTGTTGTAGGATAAAAATTAATATTTATTTATAAAATAAGATCCTCTCAAATAATATGGCTTGTATGACAATTTTTTTGGTATAATTTTAATTTCTCAAAAATCTTTTATTTGCATATGATTTCTATGGTTTGAGCTCCTATTTTTACCTCGAGGAAAGTAGAATTGAAAAATGTTGCAGGATAAAAATCAATAATTTTTTGCAAAATAACATCCTCTCATATATAATATAAGCTTGTATGACAATTTTTTTCTATATAATTAATTTCTCAAAAATCATTTATTTGTTTACAATTTCTTTGATTTTTCATTTTCAATTCCTCACTCTACACTTAAACCTTTTCTAAGGCTCACCAACATCTATTAAGAAATTTTAGTTGACCCCCTCCATGAGAGCATAGGCAAAATAAATTTAGTTGATTAAATCATTCGATTAAAGCAACAATTATGAGCATAACCTAAATTAATTTCATTTTTGATCATCCATGGAAATAAATGCAAGCTTTGGATGTGTGAGAAATTCTAGGTGTGAGCAATATCTACCATTGTTTTATGGACTTAAGATTGAATGAAATATCTTGTGTGAATATCTAAATGTCTTTCACTTATGAGCACTTTGACCTTATAGCAGTTGCAGCCCCCTAAAATGTTTACTTATGGTAGTTTTAATTTCATTGAAATTCAAAGAATCATAGTAAAGGTGTTGTTTCCAATTTTAATGTGTGCTGCTACCACAATAAGTGGCCTTAGATAAGATAGATTAAAATGTTTATGATTTATGGGTAAATGTCATTTTTTGAAAGGGTCTGGAACCTTTTATAAAATGGGGGCAACAACCAACAACAACCTAACCCCAACAAAGCTGCTAAGACATACTACAACAAACCAGGACCGACCTACACAACACCTGGCTCTATTCTTGCTATCCTAACACCATTGGCCTTGGTGTGGGAATCATAAACATGTTTAGGGCGATCTCTCTTCCTTCTTTGCACAATCATCCAAGATACATCATTTTCCATATCCTCAATCGAGGAGAGAGGATGGGGCAATCCTCAACCAATATCCTGACTTGAGACACCGCATGCTCAAAATGCCCGGGATGCTCACTCAGAGACTAGAGTGGGAGCCGCAGGTCCATCATACATCAATCCTAGGACATGAGAAGAAGACCTCATAGGAGATATTAAAGTCTCAACATCCTCATGGGGATCCACCTCAAGAATAGGCCCTCTGGGGCAACATCCCTATCATCCTCAAAATCAAAAGAAACAAAGTCAAGTGATTGGGGAGAGCATTCCACCACTAAGTAACCAAGCCCACATTCTTGCGGTGACAATGAAAGCAATCAAAGGCAAGGTGTCCACTAACAAATCATCACTTGTAGCAAAAGTGGAGACCTTTGTAATTGAGCATTTGATTCCAAGGTCGATCCCCCACTATCAAGATAATATCCCATGGGAGATCCTTGGAAATGTCAATGTCCACTAGAATGCAAGCATAGGTAGTGTGACGGAAGTTTGAAGAAGCTAATCCTCGTGTAGAAAACGACCAAGTGTGTTGCCAATATACTCAAAACAGTCCACTTCCCAAAAGTGGAGGGTAGAATTGGGAGTCTAATTCAAACCGATATAATACTGAGAGATTCTATTAAAGGGTTGAAAGAGGTAGACCATGGTTTGAGGGAGAGGGAATGATGACCCACGTCCACACCCGACCATCCAACACACGCTCCTTATCCTCCGAATAAAAAGTCGCCATAAAAAATCCAGCTTCCCCTGGAACCGAAACATGAGTAGCAGAGGATGCCCGTGCAACAACGAGCATGAGACTCTGGCGGGGGCCATCATTACCGAGAGCCGCGGAAAGTAAAGGGAAGTTCGCGGATGAATGCAGAAGCAAGGATTCAGGCAGGGTTTCTATGGCGGGTGGGAACATTCCAGCTAATCCCATAAGCAAAATACTCAAGAGATATTGTTGACCCTGATTTTGTAATTCAAAATTTAAGTTTTTGTGTCAAAAATAGTAAGTTCCGAAAGTTGTTTAAGACACCAAAGTTATGCGGTTTGTTGAAAATCAAAAGCCATCGGTCATTTTAGGAAGTTTCAAAAACTATTTAAAAGGCCGATGAGGTTGTGAATACCATCATAAGCCTCGACAAAGCCTTTGAGAAGGTGATTTAATCTTTTATCGGCTGTATAAATTGATTTCAAAACTGTCATCCACTGGGGATTGAAATTTTTGAAAGTATTTCACCAACGAAGAAGGATTAAGGATTATATTGTGATAAGGATTATATCACCATAATATTGTTTTCCATGGATTATATTGATAAGGATTATATCTTCAAATGGATAGTTATTGGGAAAGCACAAACTAAAATCTTTAACGTGAAAAACTAAACTCCATCACCTCTATCAGCATCTACTCGAGCTGGATAAAAATGGAGCTTTGGAACAGGGATATATACTAAATGGATTTGTTGGAAAGGTCATAGAAACTTTGAGGCAAACGCAGTTAGCAAGTGCAAGGCCGAACCCCACAGAACCCCACAGCAGCCACCAGCATCTTCCTTGCCTCTACGCCATCAAAGCACAATTGAAGGAGGATTCTTCATCTGATATTATAGTTCGAAATGCCCTGACAGACATGTATTCAAAATGCAGGATGTGGAAGCATTTACTGTGCACACGAACTTTTGGCTGCGTCTCACACCATGTAATTGCTGCATGATACGCACAAAATGGGTTTATCAAAAAGGCCTTGAAAACTTTCAAGCAAATGCAATTGGCAGGTGTAAAGCAAATTCCGCAACCTTTGCCAAGCATCTTCCCTGCCTGTGCCAAAAGGGAGCTTGAAACAACATATGTGCATTCAGAAAAACATAATGGAAGGATGATTTTTATCAGATATTGTAGTTTGAAATACTTTGGTATACACGTTTGCAAATGTGAAAGGATAGACAGGGCATATGAGCTGTTTTAAAAATGCTTCAAAGAGATGTTATCTCATGGTTTTTTTTTTTTTAATAAAAAAGAGGGAGGAAGGATCCCTCAGACATAAAATGATCATTAAATTAAAAGGTACATATCGTAAATACAAAGGCCAATCACGGGCCAACGAAGACCAAAATTGAAAACCAATAGCTGAGATATCATCCAAAATGCCGGACAGTTCACGACATTGAAAACAAAAGGAGCACGCAGGCTCAGAAGACCAAAAACAGAGAACTCCACCTTGGCCACCCCTCTTCCAACTGGAAGCTACATGACAGGAGGGCCTACTCATCCACAAAAACTGAGGGGGGAGGACAATGCATCAGCATCTAACAATGATTGAAGCTAAGTAGGGATGGCAAAGTCTGTGGGATTGATGAACCATTCTTCACAAGACTGATCAATGGCTTTGTTTGCCAACCAATCTGCCACACGATTGGCTTCTCTAAAACAGTGGGAAATTTGAAAAGAATTAAATCTTTGCAAAAGAAGTTTGGCTTGAGATAAAATATAATCTGCTTTCCAAGAGTCCGATCTGCCATTCTTCAACCAAGTAATTATATTCATGGAGTCTCCTTCCACCCAGATATTGGTAATATCAGCTTCTGTGGCCATTTGAAGACCATGAAGAAGCGCCCAAGCCTCGGCCATATGGTTTGTATCTGGGGAAATTTTGGTAACTTTGGCTAATAGAAGTTTGCCATTAGGAGATCTCAATATGCATCCTGTTCCCAATGGTCCTGGGTTTCCTCTACATGCCCCATCAAAATTTAGTTTGACCATACTTTCAAGAGGAGGAAGCCATCTCACCTTCGACCTATCCACTTTGCTCAATGAAGAAGCCAAAACACTGCCATTTGAAATTGGTTCCAAAAAATCCCATTTCTTGACCATATCATTATCCCTCGCCGTCCAAGTAGAATTGGGGTTGGAAGATTTCCTTACTTTGGCCATGGCCACCTCTGAAATGGATCTGTTGATGTTTTCACACACTTTCTTTAGAGAAGACACTGATTTATGGAAGATTCTAAAGTTTCTTTCCTTCCACACTTGCCAAATAATCATTGTTGGACTTATTTCCCAAAGGCATGCAAAGGTGGAATCTATATAAAGTCTTGGCCAGCTTTTGAGAAAAGAAAGAAGGGTTTGAGGTAATGGTGAGAACCATTGAATTTTCTCATAACCCAAAGCCAACATTCTCTTGTGAATGTGCAATATAATAGAAGATGATTTGTGCTCTCATCCATTTCACTGCAGAGCACACATTTGAAATTGGCACCCAAAGAAAATTTATGTAACCTGTCACCTGTGAGTATTCACCCATGAAGAGCCAACCAAGTAAAAGCACCTGCCTTGGGGAGGATAGCATCATTCCAACATAAATAGGATGGCCAATCAATCTTGGGGGCAAGTGTAATACTTCTATATCTCTGCTTAGCCGAGTATTGGCCAGACTTGTGAGCCACCCACATCAATTCATCTTCTATTGAAGAGAAGAAAATCACTCTTTTCTTTAAAATGTTATAAAGCAGTATCTTCTACTCCTGAGGAAAATCACAGCTCTCAAAACTCCTCCAAGAAGCCCTATAGGAAGGGGAAACAAGATTCCTGTGGCAATAATCTTTCACTTTAAGACCCCATACCTATTCCAAATGAGACCTAGCCTCCTTTAAATCATGTCTATCAGAGAGTTTGGGCCAGCCATTCCATGAATCTGTCCAGAAATTAGCTTTCTCACCATTATGAATTTTCCAAGAGAGATGTGGGAGAATAACCTCTCTGCTCTTAGTGATAAATTTCCAAATGGAGGAACCCGTGGGAGGATTTTGGATAGTGAAAATTCTCTCCTTGTCTTCATTGTCAAGATATTTATCTTGCATTATTTTTACCCACATAGAATCAGACCTTTTGTGCATTCTCCAAGCTAGCTTTGCCCCTAGAGCTTGATTGTGTAGCTCGAGGTTAAGGATTCCGGCACCCCCTAGACACTTTGGTTTACATATTTTGTCCCAATAAATCAAATGGATATTCCTTGTTTCTGAAGCACCCTGCCAAAGAAATTGTTTGCATGTCTTCTCTAGCTCCAAGAGAATTGATTTAGGAGGCTGCAAAGTAAACAACAGATAAATCAGAACAACAGTTAGGACAGCTTTGAGAAGCGTCATCCTCCCAGCCATCGTCCTTTCCACGTCCCTATTCTAGATTTAAGCTTACTTACCACCTCCTTCCACATATCTTTTTTGTTCCTGCCATTGAAGAGAGGGATGCCTAAGTATTTGTCAGGTAGTTCCTCTACCTTGAATTCAAAAATATCAGAGATCTCAGCCCTCGCATTAGCGGAAACATTGAAAAGAAAGACTTTGGATTTGTTGGGATTTACTAGTTGCCTTGAGAACAGACAATATTTAGCCAGAGTCTTTTTGATGGAGATAGCTTCATGCCTCAAAGCTTGGCCAAAGATGATAGTGTCATCAATGAAGAGTGTGTGGGTGAAGGAGAAGTTCACATTCCTGATTCTCAATCCATTCCACTCCCTCTTTTGATTCACTTCTCTGATTGCCCAGGTTAGAGCTTCTGACATAATTATGAAGAGGTAGGGGGATATTGGATCCCCTTGCCTGAGCCCCCTGGTTGAAACAAAGGGACTGATTTCTCTACCATTCAATAAGAGAACCATGTTGGCTTTCGAAATGCAAGCCAAAATCCACTTACGCCAAGAGGCTAAGAAGCCTAACTTAGTCAGCATATACATTAAAAATGACCAATTGACTCGATCATAAGCCTTCGCCATGTCTAGTTTGATGACCATACTTGAAATCTCCTCCATCTTGATCGAGTGAAGAATCTCATGTGTAACAATTGCGTCCTTCGCTGATTCCTTACCCAGAACGAAGCCACCTTGTTCCTGAGAGATGATTTCTTGAAGTAGTGCAGCCAGACAATTGGCTATAGATTTGGATATAATTTTGTAAACAAAATTACATAAAGAGATGGGTCTGAAATCCTCAAAGGAGGAGGGGGATTTGTTCTTTGGAATATAGACAATATTTGTCTTTTTCCAAACATTAAGCATGTTTTGAAAATTTCTCGACTCCTCCATTGCACGCCATATGTCTTGTCCCACAATATCCCATGCATGCTGGAAGAAGGAGCCTGACCATCCATCTAGACCTGGGGCTTTGTCTCCTGACATTTAGAAAACTGCAGCACAGATTTCATCCAAGGAGAACTCCTTCATCAATTGAGAATTTTGAGAATCACTCACCAACTTTGGAACACAAAAATCATCAAAATTTGGAGACCGAGGAGAAGATGTTTGCGTAAGAAGATTCTCAAAGAACTCTTTAGCATAATCATGTATTTGCTGTTGGGATTTTAGGAGCGAGCCGTCCTCCTTTTTGATAGAATGGATGTAGTTGGAATTACGCCTAATCATGGAAGACAAGTGAAAAAAGGTTGTGTTTCTGTCCCCATCCTTCAGCCAAGATTCTCGTGACTTCTGGCACCAATAGATTTCTTCTCTGGACATAATCTCATCTAACTCCATCTTCAAAAGCTTCTCCCTATTGTATCTCTCAGCATTCATGCCTTGTGCAATGATAGAATCATCATTTGATTTAATTTCTTGCAAAAGTCTATCTTTTTCTTTGAAAATGTTCTTAAAATGCTTAAAATTCCACTCCCTGATCCTCTGCTTGACAAAGTTGAGCTTGTTCTGCAATTGAAACATTTTGGAGCCTCTTATAAAGGGGACATCAACCCACCATTTTTTCACTAGAGGGATGAAGTTTGGATCTCTCAACCACATATTTTGAAATTTGAAAGGGCTGAAGCCTATTCTTATGTTAGAGCCGATTAAGAGACGAACCGGAAAATGATCAAAACCTACCAGAGATAGAATGTCTACTTGAAGGAGAAGATTATTCTACAAACATTGACCCGAGACCAAGAACCTGTCAAGTCGTTCTGCTATCCGAAGAAAATCCCTTCTTCTATTAGTCTAGGTAAAGCAACCATTTCTTGGTTTGTAGTCAATCAAGTTGTTACAAAGAATGAAGTTCTTGAAGTCTTCGTTGGCTCTAGACGGGTGGGAAATGCCTCCAAGCTTCTCATCTTCTTCTAAGATTGCATTAAAGTCTCACCCCATGATGACCCTCTCTTTCCTAATAATGAAGAGAAGGTTGGAGATGTGATTCCATAGGCTGGCTTTTTGGACAGTGGTCATTGGTCCATAGATACAAAAGATCCATAAGTCTTTCCCTTCTAGCAAGTAAGGAAATTTGCCCAATATCCAGTTTTTCCTTACCCCCACCACCTCCAAGTTTGATATATGCTTCCTCCATAAAATTTCCAGTCCCCCTAAAGCACCTTCTGCTGGAGAAGCTACAAAGTTCCAAGAAAGCCAAGTACATAAAATCTGATTACTTTGCACAAGGTTGAGTTTCATTTCTTGAAGGAGAATGATGTCTGCTTTCGTCTCACCAAGCTAAAATTTGATGAGACATCTCTTGTTAGGGGCATTAATGCCCCTAACATTCCACGTAATTATCCTCATTACCCTCGAGGGGAGTTATTCACTCCCCTCTTTCTCAATACTTTCTCTAAGGTTGACTGTTTTCTTGAAGCAATCTCCTCTTGAGTCTTAATTTTCTTCTGTCTGGTGCTTTTCCTAATTGAAATTGGTGAGCTTGTAACATCTTTGTTAGCAAGAACTGACTGAGAGATACCCGGTTTACTATTTAGCTGCTCATGACCATCTTCAGACAAAACCTCATCAACAAGTTCTTCATAAATTTCACTAGTCACTCTGTTGAGAGCTTTCTGTAACAGAGTTTGCAATCTCTCATCCTCCAAATCTACATCCTCTTCAAAAGTACCCCTTGAGGTATTACCTTCTAAGATTGAGTCAGAGGAAATCTTTTGAGGGGCTCTAGACAAGAGATTAGTCTCACCACAACTAATGTCCTTTCGAGGGCTTGGAGCCTCAAGAATCCTTTCTGAAGGAGAACCATGATTATTCCCTCCTTTATCTTCATTCTCCATGATGTGTGATTGACTATTCTATAATTAAGTCTCATCAGAAGTACTTGTCTTTAGTAGGCCTGGGGTCTCCTCTTCCTACTGGACATTAACCACGTTGTCCATACTGGCCGAGATAATGTTATCTCATGGTTTGCAATGACCGTAGGGTATACATAAAATCAATTTGTTGAAAATTCTTTAAAAACTTCATAGCAAGTGCGAGGAGCAGATGTAAAAGCATTCCACAACCACTGCTAGCATTCTCCTTGTGCAGCCAATGAATCATTTTGACAATATGTCTCAAAGAAATGGTCTTATGGAATGCAATCAATGCAAGATACACACAAATGTATTTTTCAAAATTCTCTTGGTTTGTTCTGTAAATGGAGTGCTAAAACAGATATGGGCATCCATCAAAGAATAACGAAACAACAATTTCTATCAGATATTATATTTTGAAACCCTCTGGCAGACATGCATGCAAAATGTGGAAGACAAAGTTCACAAGCTATTTGACAAAGCTTCTCAATGAAATGTAGCCTCATAACAAGTTGGATTTGTTCAAAGATCTTTAGAATACTCTGGTGGATATATACACAAATATGGGAGCATGAGATAAAGCATGTGAACCGTTTGGTAAAATGCTTGAAAGAAGTACATGAATTGTTTGGCAAAATAACTCAAATAAATGGTCATCCTGTGGACTACATGATTGCAGGATATGCATAAAATCAATTTGTTGAAAAGGCTTCAAATAACTTCCTAAAACATACAATGGCAGTTGCAAACCCGCATCCCATGGCTTATGCTATATTTCTACTCGTGGCCTATCAAAGGGAGGTTTTTGACATGTAAGACTTCGCACGTGGTCTTCATAACTATTGCAAATATAAGAAAGCTTTGGAGGATTCTAAGAGGATGAAAAGTAAGACTATGTTTGTCTTTAAACCCAGTAACCATTATATCTGGTTAGATTTGATAACTAAAGTGTATGGCATTGGTGGAACTAAGAAGAATTTTAGAAATCTACTCAAATTTTGAAAAGAATGAAATCACTTATCGTGCTCTACTCAATTGTTATTCCAGAGAGAGATTAGTGAAAAAGCTTAGCATTGGATGACAATGGTATTTTATGATTGTATAGGAGCAGGAAATGTGCAGCATTATTCGATCTATGTCTATCATGATGGCATTTCCAATAAAGACTTATTATTTCCTCAGTCCATATTATGAATGCAAACATAGGAGTCTAAGTTTTGGTTATACAAAGGAGTCATCAACATTCAGCAAAGTTTGACCACCGAATGGAGCAGATGGAGATGGAAAAGGGTAACTTAGCCAAATCCACAACTTGAAATTTGCAAGTCCTACTTACCTTTTTGTGAAAGTGACTTAGGTCACCCTTTGTATTGTAAAGTTAGGTTTATCCTAACTCTTTCTTACAAAGTAGTTATTAGCCTAAGTTAGGTAGTTACTCTAAGTGACTATCTTCACAAAAGAAAGTTAGTTATTCAAAGTTAGTGCACTTATGAAGGTAGTTATACCAAGTAGTTACAAAAGTGGTTAAGGTAGTTACCTTAAGTGGATACTAACCTCACCTATAAATACAACATTGTAATTCAATCAAAAGGGGGTTCCACTTTTTCACAAGGCATTGTATGAAAGACTCGAATAGTGTTATTCAAGCAAGAAAGCAATAAAGAATAGTTTTTAATGTGTGTTCAATTTGATTTCATGTGTTGTTATTGATATTCGTACGTTTCATCAATAATAATCGTTTGCTTTCCTTTCAACATTGCGTGTGAGAAAGATCATCATGTCAAGTTTTGGTATCTTTACTTGAATGTATGGAACTTAAATTCATAAGCTTATTTCTTATTTCCTCATTAGTTTTTATTATATAAATTTTGTTCTTAAAACCTCAGAAAATCTATATACCCCCATCATACAAGGGAGTCACCCCTCTCAAACGTAGAGAGGAATAGACATAGTCCTGCGATTCTTCAACTGTTGTGAGTAGGTTGTTATTGATCCAAGGGCGAAACGGAGTTATTCATGAAGGTTATTTAAAAGCAACAAATCTGTTTACCAATAGATATTAAAATGATTGCAAGAAATTTCGATGGAAGGCATCTATTATTCTAATTCTAGTGCGGGCTTTGAAAATTTCAATGGGGCCTGTCTTATCGTTATCAGTATAACAATAATTTTTTAAGGATGATAATAAAAAATATATATCTAATTTATTTTTATAAAAATAAATTAAAGCAAATGCATGGTTGGTTGCTAAAAAGCTCAAAGATAGTGATTACAAATTTAGGGGAGGTGAGATATGAGATATGAAGATTTTCAATAGGGTCATTTCAGCTCTCTTGTCTATTTTAAAACAAATGTTTCCTAACAAACAAATAATATTTTTAGATTTTTTTAAAGAAGAAGTCTAAATCTATAATAGATTAAAATCAATACTTCTCTTCCAAATATTATTATTTCTAGATAGGTGTTACACATGATAATCTTAATTTTCTAGAGTTTAAAATAGCAAACTCTTAATATTGCAAGGGTAAAGAAAGTGAATGGGTGTAGTTAAAAAAGAAAAAAGCCAACTCTTGAATATGAATCCCCCTTGAAAGCCTAACTTTTTCCCCCTCAAAACATGAGTTGGAAGCTCTCAACCACCAAGATCCTTAGTCCCAGGTCTTGTAGTCTACCATTCTAAATTGACAATAAGGGTAAACCTATTCATTTTTAAGGGCAACCATTCCTTTTTTTTTTCCTACTTTTAAGTAAATTCCTTTACATAACTAACCCTTAGTTAAGGGTTCTTGACCTATTTCTAATTAAAAAGATTAGTGAAACCATCCTTAAACACAGATTCCAAATAAATGTATTCAAACGTGTCATAGAAATCTAAGGCCCACCATAGATATATCATCTCATGTAGGTCCTCCAAAAATATAACAAACAAATATAACTTGCACATATCTAGAATAAATCAAGATACAATTTGTAACTTATCAACAAAATCTCATATATTTTGACATGTCCCTATACAAAAACTCAGCCACACTCACTGATTGAGATCTCCTTTTTAAGACAAATTAACTATTACAAGACAAGGGTTAGCTCCAAAATGCATAAGTATGTAACTATTAAAAGTGCAAGGATTACCAACAAGATTACCATGCCATCCTGAGACTACACATATATTGATCATTGATTACAAAATAATTGGCAAGCTTAATGTGTTTCTTGTCTTTATATGTCCAATTTGTAGTATTTTGAATTTTTTAAAGTGGTATACAGTTTAGATTTGAACCCAAGATTTGTTTTAGTTTCTAGAGAGACTATTTAATAATTTATTTATCATTTCATTTACACATAAAAGCAGTAAATAGCTGTCTTAGTTTAAAATAGAAAAAATGCTTTCAATTAATGGGTGTACCTTAAGAAAGGCCTACAATGTGTCTAAGAAGTATGGTGGATTGAAAAGTATTTTGGAGGACTCCATTAGAACATTTTAGAGATACACTTGAATGAGTGTATGAAGGGTGAGTTTGTGAGAAACAATAGTAGTGAAGTAGTGTTGAAATAATAGGGTGAATGACACAATGGAAATAATGAACAATAGAGAGTTTAATTCAATTACAATGTGATCAAGCCAATAAACTTACATCAATGAATTAATGGAGAAGCAATATAACAAATCAAAAAATTCATAAAATGCAAACCATTACATTAGATATACATGGAGAAAACCTTACGGGAAAAAACTTCACACCAAAAAGACTAAGCTTGTATTATTCCAAATAATGAATATAATAATACAATCTACTTATCCCTCTGATAATAGTTTGACAACATAAGAGTATTTTCAAAGAACCATATAATCCACTATTTCATACCTCCAATTTATAGAAATTGTAGAAACTAGAAACCATAAAGGGACATCCAAAACTATGAGCCAAAACCATGAACCATGGTTAAAAATCAAATGTCCCTATGGTCATGGTCAAGCATCTCAAAATAGATGCAACTCCTCTTACACATCTTAAACACCCCTTACGCATTGTAGATGTCATAGATTATATCATAATAGTCAAATTGACCAAGATCTTAATCCTAGGCACTCCATGAGGGCAATGATTTCCTTGTCATAACACCAAATATGGAATATTTTCTTACAACTCACATTCTTGATTAATTCTTTGTAACCTCCCTATTATGTCTTATTACACAATATCCCAAGTATCTCAAAGAATAAATATATAATAAATAAATCACCTCTTTCACATGGGCATTGTAAGGACCCAACCCGAGTTACCCAAAAATTAACACTATTTTCTTTTGTTATTAACTTTAATCAAGTTGTTAGGTGTTCGATTCAATCGTATACTCAGGTACTTCTATCCAAATGGGATAGGCATTTGTCTAATCGAGACAAGCATCTATCCTCACAGGATAGGTATCTCTCCATAAGGGACAAGAGTTCTCCATCCAAACGGGATGAGCATCTATCCTAATGGGATAAGCATCTATCCTTAAAGGGAATAGGAATGTGCTTCGACTAGAGACTTAGGCTCATCAGGAATCAACATAGATCCTGAGCCACTCGCAGAAGACTACACCCCCAACTGTAGGGAGTGCATCGAGGTCATCGTCTTTAAGGAGTTCTATATATATATCTGTGTGTGTGTGTCTGTTTAAATAGCTTGAGTCCCACCTCAGAATTTGACCTAAAGTCTTAGGGAGTCAAATGAATCCATTCAGGATTCTTGTGAGTTATACATTGAATAATTTTCTATCTCATCTTTAATTTAAGGTTTTACCTTTGATTCTCTTGTTGAAAACTTCTGTGGAAAGGTAAAATCAATTGAATGAGAATTTACACACCTCCCAACCCCATGCCTAAAAACCTATGCACTCATAACATTCTTCATTCCCTAGGCTGCCTACGTACCTACTTTCGAACAGGATCAAGTTGTAGTTTATATGAAGTTCTATTTACTATTCTATGTTTTATGTGAAATGTATAATGTGGGTATGCAACCATTTCTAGCACCCAATTTCCCCAGACAGTTCCTCTGTGACTGCTACCCATGAAGGGAGCATTTAATAAGTAATTAGTCTTCTTGACCAATACTTGTTTGCCTAAATTTCACTGTTCCTAATCCTATCAAAATAGAACTTTTCTACTACACGTTGAATGATCCCTTTTCCCACTTATGAAGGTATGTACCCTTGCACGAATAATGTTCTAACATGGTTATCACTACACGGTGATTCCATAATCATGAAACAGGAGATATTTTCTAAGATGGACCAATTTGCTTATTTAGGCGATGTATCTTGTTAGTTTGGTGTTCGAGAGAGAATACTCATCCCTTGAACTTAACTTCGTGGTGTTCCTTATTACTCCCTGATGATTTAAAGGGTTGATGAAACAGATGCCATTAATGCAGCTATGTTAGGCACTATGTGCAATAGCTCAGTGCAACAGCTTTACCCGTAAACGTGACCCAGAAGCACCATAAATACTAAACACTGCGAGATGGTTTTTATTTTTTTATTAAGGTAAGTAGATAACAAGGGGATGGACCCTTTATAAACAAGAGCCCCGAAGGCCACATAAAATAGGCCAAAATAGGCCAGAAATAACATAGAAACAAAACAAAAACAATAGAGAAACAATCTAGTCAAGCTGCAAATAAAGGATCTAAACAACCCCAGATCTAGAGGGTAAAAATCTGACTCCCTTAACCCTCGGTTGCAAAGCAGTGACATATTTGGGGAGTCCCTTCTTTCTCTGAACAACCGACCAAGAAGACTCTGAGTCAAAATCCTCTGAGTGAGGCGAGAGGAGGGGATCCCCAACAGACACCACAAGTAAAGAGCAATCATGCGCTGAGAGAGAAGCCAACAACGTTGTAGATGAAGCAGGGATTGACAAGGTAGTAATCTGACCGTCAAGGGATGGGGAAACTGAAGGACCAACAGTGGCGTTCAGAGAAAATGGGGAATCATGATCTCTTGGGAAGAGTCACCCACCAAGGAAGGCTTTCCCTCCTAGGAGGATGCATCCGACGAGGAAGCACCAATTGTCAAATGATTAGTGAGTGGATTCTTCTACTAGGTTGCCATACCCTTGTGACAAGAGTGAGGGCAACCAAAGGCTTTACCAATAGATAAACATCTCTTTAACTGAAAAGGGAGTCTGTCATAGTCCAACAACTGCATCCATGGTCTGTCCTCAACCATCTAAACAACATCTCCATGGAGGGTTTTGGAGATGTGAATATGAACTAAAATACAAGCCACCGTAGTATGCCCTAAATCTGAGGTCATAGAGTCAACCTCCAAGAAGCACCCAATAACGTTGCCAATGTCTTCATAGTAGGAATCCTCCCAAAACTGGAGAGGGAGATTTGGTAGTCAGACCCATACTGGTCTAGTATTAAGTGGCTCAGTGAGAGGATTGAAAGAGTGAACCCATGGATTGATGGACAATGAATGATCACCCCACATCCAAACCCTGTCCAGCACTAAGTCTAGCTCCTTAGAGGAAGAAAAAGTTGCAATGAAGAACCCCCTCACACTGGGAAAAAGCTCAATCTACCCAACGAAAAGAGGCTTCTAGGAATCCATGACCCATATATGCAGATTGGGAAGAGAGGGCCATAATCCATTAAACCTGTAGATCACTCCACGTTTCAAATATAAACCCTCATTTTCTATGACATCAAGGCCATACACCATCACAGGGGAAGAACGGGCACAAGGCATAGGCCTAACCCTAGCATATGATGGGTGTGTCCTACTACAAGGTGTGGCCCTTGGTCTCCTTGTTCAGCGCTATGCTGCAGTGGTTTGTGACAAGGGCTTAACCACCTCTCGTGCTTGTTAAGTCAAGTGGTTGTATCGGGCATTAAAAGGTTGATCTTTTGGTGCAACAGCAGCTAACAATTGGTATCAGAGCCAAGGTCATGGGTTCAAACCCTGCACTTGTGCTGGGGGGGATTGTTGCAAGTTGTGGCCCTTGGTCTCCTTATTCAGCGCTACGCTACGGTGGTTTGCGATAAGGGCTTAACTGCCTCCCGTGCTTGTTAAGTCAAGTGGTTGTATCAGGCATTAAAAGGTCAATCTTTTGGTGCAATGATAGCTAACATGTCTGAGCTTTGGAATTGGTAATAGCATCAGAAAATGACTTCTGATGGCAGCCTGAAGCAACCTTAGCAGCGTCAGGCCCAACATTTTTAGCAGATGAGGAACCTACAACAGGCACCACCTCCTGAAACTGAGAAGCCCTGTTTGAATTTTCTCGCTCAAAGGGAAAACTCCTCCCACATCTAGGGTTTTCCTTAGCACATGGTTCCCTCCCAAACACACTCAAAATGCACTTGGGATTTTTCTTTATGCCCTGTTGTCTCTCAGAAACAAACGAGAGCTCGTGTTCAAACCCATACATAGCTCCCAGAATGCACATAGTAGAAGATGCCACTATAGGAGAATTTGCCTTGACTTTTTTTGAGATGATTTTTGTTTCAATGTCTTTTTTAAGTTGTTTACCTAACTATGTCAAATCTCCCAAAGGCCTAACCAAAGTCATCACTATAGCTAGACTGATGAAATATTGGTTTCCAGTCTCAAGAATGCCCCAAAATGGTGAAGACTAGCCCACTATAAACAACATGGTTTCTAAAAATTTGCTCCTGATTGTCTTCACCTCACAATCATCTAAAGAGGCCTCTAAATGAATTGCTTACCAATGGAAATATGTAGTTGAGAATCAATCTAAGCTAAGTCATTCTCCAATTCAATCCTCAATTTCTTTTCCTTTTCTTTTGGTATGGATTTATATTTACAAGTAAAATGATCAGAGTTCTATAGGAAAATTCCTTATTTTTGTTCATGAATTTACTTTAATAATTTAAACGATCCAAGTTATTTAGAAGAATACCATCTTTTGGTTGGTTGGTGTGCATCTGTGTTTACAATAAAAATAGTCTCCTATAGGGAGTTACGATTATTAGTCTTTTGATGTGGGTATGCATTTGCAAGTAAAATTATCCTGGTCCTTCACAAGAATTTCTTCTTTTGGTCTAGATTTACATCTACAACTAAAATGATCTGAGTTATGTAGGAGAAATCCTTCTTTTTTTATTTATATGTATTTACAAGTAAAAATAATGTGAGTGCTTAAGGAAAATTCTTCCGTTTGGTAGTTTGGTGTCAATTTATATTTTCAAAGAAAACTATTTGAATCTTTAGAAGAATTCCTTTTTTTCTTTTGGTGTGGATATGCATTTACAGTTCCATAGTGAGAGTTTCATTTAGCTATTATATTGAAAGATGCTTATTGTAATGGAAACTTCTAACAACCTAAACTTTTTAGCTCTATAAATTTTGTTTTAGCTTTCATCTTTAATTCTCATTTCATTAGGTGTATTTATTTTTATAGGCTATGATACTAGAAATTATTCCTTAGATGTATCAAGAAAACAAATATGCAGTGTAATTTAGGTTAGGATTGGATTTGATGATATCATGTAGTGAGAGAGATCTTGACCTTATCTTAGATAATCTTGTTGCATTACATGAAGTCATTGAAATGAACAACAGATTGTAAATATCTGGGGATTTTATTCTATGTTTACAATGTTCATAATTGTAGTTTTCATTATGCATTTGGAAACTAGAAGCACCTCCCTAGTTTTTTGAAATATTTGATTGGCATTCAAGAAGATGTAAGGTTTGATAGCAAAAATAGATTTGATAATATTGAATAGAAACATTTACTTTACCATTATGTTGAGGCTTAGTGAGTTCAAAGTCATAATTCAAATAGATTACAACAGCCCTCAACCTTAAGATCTATGAAACTTTTCGTTGCATTTGGGAAAAAAAATCTTTGTACAATTATATTTTGATGATAGTCAAAATAATATGATGTCTCCAAACTGGACATTTATTACATAATATTTGGGAGAGAGGTACTGATTTCTTAGAAATAATAATTTATAATTATGTTAGGTTGGGAACATGTCATTGTTCATTACAATACTAGTTTAATTGGTTGAGGACCCAGTAGTTGTACACTTGAATTTTTATATAGAATAGGAAGCATGTATTGATGTTGATAGGAATGTGTATGTAGGTGGATAAGTAATTGGAAGATTGTACAAATTTGAACATAATATTTTAATATAGCTTTGTTATATTTTCAAATGTGAACTTAATTTGGAATAAATTACATTGTCTTTTGTTCCATGTAGAACAAGAAGTTGATCACTAAAGCTTGTTCATGTTGTATTGTCAAATGGGTAATTGGATATATTTTGGTCTATCAATGATATATGTCAGGCAGATTTAAAAGTAGTCATCATATGGTAGTTATTAATGCAAAAAGTTATTTTATTGTTATTTTTATATTCAAATAATAATGAAAATATGTTTTGTTAATGGATCAAACTATGACAAGCACCCTCTCAACCATTGTAACTATCTCAACTATTGGTCTTTTCCCCTAATTTCCCATCTGAAACATTAATGAGTTAGTGTATATGCACTTCAATTTATATGGAACTCACACCAAGCTCTCTAGACTAAATCTTCACCACTCACGTTGAAAATTTGTGCAACCTTAGTGAACGTCTTTATTTTGTACTGTCAATTGCATTTGCTTGAAAATTTCTAAAGCCTTTTCAACAAATCCAATTTGTGCATATCTTGCAATCATTGCATTCCATGAGTTGACGCCTTTTGAGGCATTTTGTCAAACTATTCATGTGCTCTATCTATGCATCTTTTATATGCATACATGCTTATCAGGTTTCTAAAATCTCAATATATGATGAGATTCCTTTATCCCCTATGCAAAAATGGAAGTTGCGGCCTGCCTACCTATGAAAACATATTCCTACTTACATTCTAATTGCTTAGAATTAAAAAGTTTGCAAAGCCCTTTCAACAAATCCATTATTGCATATCTATTTACCATGGAATTCCAAGAAATCACATTTCTTAAATCATATGTGAAAATATTATAAAAGACTGTAATTGCATCATAAATGATGAAATTCCTCTATCCTTTATGCTTTGATATGAAACAAAAGAAAGTTCAACTTTAACCCGATTCTTAGAAGTTATTTCATTTTGAAAATCTTTAAAGATAAATTTTATCTTCTAAATAAAAGATAATCATAATTTTGTGATATCCTTTTATGGAAAAGCCTATGTAAACTCCTCTTTTCATGAATTTTTAAGTTAAAACATGAGTTTGATTTAATTTTTTATTATCTTTTAAGTGGACTCTTCCTTTAAAAAAAATCCTTGGTCATTTGATAGAGATGTAGTGTTAATGTGTGGGTGCTTAGCCGAGCCCCTTGACATGTGTTAATGTATTGAATTTTTTTTAGCCTTTTGGATATATGGTGATCCCTAGAGGGTTTTATATTTACTTGATTACTCACTAAAATATGTCAAGTGATATAAGTGAGTTTAGATTGTACCAAATTGGTAGAACTCTTTAATCCTTAAATGACTAATTGTGTGAAAGATATATCACCTAATAATAAGTATCAGATTATGACCACTTGGAGGGTTATGATTTAAAGCCATTTATAACTAAGTACTTTATCATTGAATTTAGAGTTGGTCACATTATGGCACTTCTTCATTGGAATTATAATACCTTATTGTATTTGAATTTTGTTAACAAGGTCCTATTTAGAATCCAATGTTGACTTTTCTCTTATAAGTTATTAATTATCCTTAGAATCTAAAATGGTTTAGTGGATTCTTTAACCTTTGGAAATTCCTAGGTGATTACCTAAATGAATTTGATGTTTTTAGAATGATAGGGTGATGTTCCTATTGAGAGAACCTAGAGGTTATGTAGGACCTAGAAAGATGTTTGTGACATGTATAAATTAATTAAGACTACTCGTATGGACTTTGTGTTTTTGGATATGTTATCCATCCTATTAAATGGTCATGATAGCATTATGTGATAAGGACAATAATTATTGCATCGATAGTTGTTGCTCTATATTGCTTGAGGCATTATTTTCCATTGATTGATTATGTGGGTTTATGAATGTGGTTTAAAATTGTAATGTTGAATCCAATTTCAACTACTTCGAGATGAGGTGGTAAGACCTTTTGTCTATTGTATCACCTAGTATTAGGTGGATTTAGGGAATTGTGTTTGTGTTGTGGAATAACATCCTTGGTGGACTGATCAATAAATATTTCCACCCCCAAAATATATTACTTCATTTAAATTTTAAGGGCTAATTGTTAGTTGTGGACATGTCCTCTAGATATTTTATCCCTTTTGTTGAATGTCAGAATGTCAGGATGTCATGGTGAGATGATAGGACATTCTCAAGATGTAAGAATTAAATGTTGTCATTTTATATAGTAGGATTTTGAAGATCTATTTCTCAAACTATATGTATTGAGATTTAGTGTTTTTAGTACATTTGTATATTACTTGAGAGATAAGTATGGACAGGTGCCTTTATGGGAACTCAAAGAATGTTACTTTTGCCTACGGGGAAAGATGCTATGGCCATATCTTGAAATCAATCATAAGGGTATTACTTTGCTTGATTTTCATTCTCTCCCATAATATGTTTATCAGTGGACATGTGCGTAGATATGTATTGCATGAGTATATAGGTATGCTAGATTGTTAGTGATTCACATGGTGCATGAGATTCCTTCATGCATGTTGGCCACGTATTGCTAGATCCTTCGTGATGGGTCAAGCTTCTCCAGTGGAGTAGTACAGGGAAGCTTAATGCTTCATGGCAGGGTGGATATCATCTGGATGATGCTCTCTCTCTCTCTCTCTCTTGATGGTGAAAAGTTGTCATTGATGTCAAAAAGTGTGTTCAGTTGTTGATGATGCAGATTTGGCAGGATGTGTTTAACATTTGTTCAGGATGTGTTCTCATACTCAAGGATGTGTTTCTTGTTCTCATATCAAAAAGTTGAGGAATGTGTTTGCAAGGTTTGTTGGTCATGACAAGACATAGTATTGATCTTCATTATAGTTGGCAAGTGCATATCATGTTTTATGCAGTGTAGAGGTACATACTTGTTAAAGGATCAGGAGGAGCAAGAGTTTACATCATCATGTGTAGAGTTTATATCATCTTATATGTTGTTGATTACATCATCTTGTGTGTTGTTTTTGCCATGATCTTTACAGATGACTTGTAGTGGTAATGACTTAGTCATTTGATCTCAGTAGCCTTCATCATGTTGTCTAACTTTCTCTACAATAAGGATTGGTTTCATTTTGTGTGGCATACCTTATATCAAGGATTGATGGAAGTGATTACAGGAGTTATATACTAGTTCATAGGTATTGTCATCGATGGTCAAAGTAAGGTTGGTTCATAATATTCAGTTGGTAAAGCATTGTTAATCTTTTGGATATCATTCTTATGAAGTGGAATTTTATACACTATGCAAGGAGGTATGGTTGAAGTTGGAGGTTTAGAAGATATTTATCATGTATCTAAAGCATACTCTTTGTTTACCTTCTCTGCCCGTCTAGTGCCTATTTCACTTTTCTTATGTTTGAAAGGTGACTTATAATTGAAGGTTTGCAACTTAAGTACCACTGTTTGGAGGGGTCCCTAGTCATGGTGGTGACCGGCCCACTTCATATTCCTTACCGATTCCATCGGTCTCTTCCAAAAGTGCTCAGGCGGGAAATCACATCAAATGGCTCTCTTCAAAAGTTTTTTTTTGGAGTGCGATTTCCTTAAAGATTTTTATGAGTTTAAAACAATTGAAAATGCTTTGTGAAGGGCCCATGATATATTCTAAAAGGGGAGGTTTGTTTTTTTGTTTAAACTTAGAAACTTTGGTATGTCATATTTTATGACATTTCAATAAAAGGTGCATGGTATAAGGAGGGAGCCCGATATAAGTGGGCATGTTTTTTATAAAAGATTTTTGGAAACCTTTTAAAATTTCTATTTAAAAAAAAAAGGCATGAGTTCAAATTAGGAAGTTTATGAGGAGATGGTTATTGCTTTTTAAAAGCAATTTTTTTTAACTATTGAAGAATTTAGTAAAGATTTTTTATGAAAAATTGCAGAGAAGAATTTGAGGTGATTTTCTTTTGAAAGGCAGATTGGATAAAGAATTTGAATGCAGGATTTGCAGAGAAGGAGATAAAAATGAAAAGACTAAATATTCAAAGAGATTTTATTTTTCTCCTACAGGTCCTGATTGAAATGTTAGAGAATATGAAATGATCTTGTGAATAATGTTGCAGAGAAATTAGAGCTATTTATGCAGATTGAAGAGATTGAAAAGTCATCTTCGAAGGAATATAAAGAGATTTTGTTTATACAGAGAATATATTTTCTTTGCAGGATTAAATAGTTTCAATGAAGGGGTTTGACTTCTTGCACATGGAGATTAGAAAGAGATTTTATTTTCTCTTTCAAGAGCAAATTGAAAAATCTTATTTCAATTAAAGATTTTTCTTAATTATTCTTTTAAATGATTTGTCTGTGCAAAGTAAGTGAAAGGTTTCAAAATTTTTTAAGAAGATTTACATATTTTTGCAAGGGATAATTTGAGATGTCAAATAATATGAAAGGGTTCTAAAATGGACAGAGAAATAATATTTTTTATTACAAGAGATTGATTTTTGAAATAAGAAAAATTACAGAGAGAAGGTGAAAAGTTTTTGTTTGTAGGTTCTTCATTGAGAGAAGATGAAAATGTTCATACAGAAGAGGAAAGGTGAAAAGATATTCAACTTGTATAAAGTTGTTTTTCAGGTGCATTGATGATGGAATTAAGAAGGATAGAGATGAAACAAATAGTGTTGTGAAGTGTTGTTGAGAATCAAGCAGTGTTGGTGTTGTAGAGTGGATCATGATACATGATTGAAATATCTGAGTTTGTATATGATTTGGGAATGGTCATTTGACAGACACATGAGAGAGAATAAATGTTATGTATTGAAACAGAGAAACCCTCTGAATTTGTGTTTTCAGTTTGTTCTGTAATAGGGGTTGGTGCTCCTTGAAGCTGGTGCTTCTAAACAGTATGCCAGTGAGGCTTGTAGGTCAGTGAGACCTCAATAATCAGTGAGACATAATATTCAGCCAGTGAGGCTTTGTAAGATGTTTTCAAAGTTAAGCCAGTGAGGCACTTCATGAGTGGTTTTTCTACCCAGAGAGGGTTTTCCACTCCAGTAATTCTTGTGTTAATGATATGCTTCTATGTGTGTTTTTGCTTCTATGTTAAGATTTATCTCTATGTGGTCTTGCTCATAATTTTCACTATCAAACTTGTACATATATGTGTAATAGTTTATTGATGACTTTCTCTTTTTGAGTCTTGTAAATCAAAAGTTATAATAAGTTGCAAAAAATCTACACAACACTGATTCACCCCCCCTCTCAGTGTTGTCCGAACTCCTACATCTCTCTCTCTCTCTCTCTCTCTCTCTCTCTCTCTCTCTCTCTCTCTCTCTCTCTCTCTTTCCCTTGTAGATTTAGTGTATGGATTTAAGAAGTATGAACCTATAATAGTCAATGTAAGAGTAAATGTTTGGTGATGTTGTATTTTGTGATACTTTTATATTATGAGCTTATAAGGCCATGTTGATTTTAAGGGACTAAGTCTTGCATTTTTTTTTTCAAATCTAGTTTATCTGGCCTTATTATATTATACATTGATTGAATAATATTAATGTGACGTGATTTTGATTAACTTTTAAAATAAACATTACTACTTTTTTAATAGTATTTATTGAAATATTATTATTGCGTTGTTATTATTTTGATCATATCCTACATATGGTATCAGAGATTTGGGTTCAACACTAGGGCCTAGAGTCTACTCTGTAAAGTTGTAATTCTTTGAGAATAAAACATTTCAGATGCTCTAAGAGTATAGGCGCACTAAGTATTTTGAAGACCCTAGAATTGGGTTGAGAATTCCTTAGATGAGTTGGTTTCTTACTTTTTCCTAGATGGTTTAGTATGGAAACCAAGTGGGAAAAAAAATGATCTTTTGTTGACCTAGAACAAGGAGTTAATTAGTTTGACTTATCCTATTTTGTCTTGTAGGCAAGGCCATAAATCCTGATGTTTGAGAATGATGAAGTCTTGTGAAGTCCTACATGCTTTTGAATGTCCTTGATTTAAATTTATACTCATACTTGTACTTTTTGCAAGTGATACATTTGAAGATTTGCTCATGTGTTTGATATGAGTGGATTTTTTGTAAGATTATGCACTCAAATTGGATCTTGTTTGAGCAACCCTGAGCATTTGGTATTGTGTAATTTTGTGATAGTATACTTTGCATTCAACTTGAGCCTACCTTGTGTGGTTTATAATGGAGACTTTTCTTGTAATTTTATGCGATGCAATTCTATAAATTTAGTGTTAATGAGCATGTTGAAATCATGTTGACCATCTTATCTATAATGTTGATGATCTTCTATAAATTTGAGTTGAGATCATTTTGTTATGAATTAATGTTGTTGATCTTCATATGCTTGATGTTGATCTGATGAGTGAATGTTGATACTTTCCTTTAGTTAGTGTTGATATTCTTTTACAATTAGTGATGATATATTTGCTAGTGATGATGACAAGTAGTATGGGATGCTTATTTTTCTGTCATAGTTGGTAGTGAACTAGGGAGAACTATGGTCTAGTTACAAACAATAAGCACAATGAAGTTGTTCAAATATGTTCTAGTGTCACATGCAGGAAGACATGTATGACAAGGAAAACACAATTATTTTTCCTTTATGTGAATTGTGATGTATGCTTTCCAATGATGATAACAAGTAGTATAGGATGATTGTTTTCATCATAGTATGGTAGAGAACTAAGGAGAACTATGGCCTAGTTATGAACAGTAAGAATCATGGAACTATTTGTATATGTTTAGGTGTGCATACAGGCATGTATGTATCATGAGATGAACATATTTACTATTTGTATATGTTCATGTGTGCATGCAGGTATGTATGTATTATGAGATGAACATATTTACTATTCATATATGTTCAGGTGTGCATACGAGCAGGTATATGTCATGAGATGAACATATTCACAATCCGTATATGTCCAGTTGTGCATATAGGTAGGTATGTATCATGATATGAACATCTTTTTTGTTCATATATGTTTAAGTGTCACATACGGGTAGGTATGTATGATAGGATGAACATATTCACTATTCATATATGTTCAGGTGATGCATACAAGCAGGTATGTATCACGAGATGAACATAATAATTATTTTCTTATATGTGTTGTGATTTCTTGATATAAACACTTAGTCAAAAATGATTGTTTAGATGTCATATGCGAGTGAGCATGAATGCAAAAAATGAACATATTTATAGTGTCACATATGAAAGGGTATGCATAACAAGAAGAACTTATTAGTTATTATATTCATCTGTGTGTGTCAATGTGTGTAATTGCACAAAAAATTTTGTATGAGACAATTTTCATATTATAAGACTTTTTTTTAACCTATTTTAGAAAAAGCTATAGGTTGAGATGATAAACTAGTTGTATAACAACTAACCATGCCTATAGAGATAAGTAAAATGATAATCTCAAGATTATAATGAAAGTAGAATCTTAGAAGTTTCTCTTGCATGGTATTATTGAGTATAATTTATTGCTCTTTTGAAATTTGAAAATCTAATTATGTGCAACTTTACTCCTTTATTTTGACAAAGTTGTAATGTCAAAGGAGATTATAAATATCATAGGTTGAGAATATGTGCATTTCATGTCTAATTCATGAATGATAAATGATCTAGTATGTGATCGAATTTAATGATGATATCTATCTATAGGACTTTGATATTGAAATATTTGAAATCTACAATGATTATTCTTTCATTTAATAATATTGGATGATGATATGATCCACTAGCTAATATTCTCACAGGATATTTAATCCTATGTGCTAATGAGCTAACACCAATATGAGTGTCTGATTGATAACTAGACATAAGGACCATGCTAGGTACAATTTGGAATTACCGGTAACATGGTCATATATTCAAGCACATAGGTATGAAGAAGTTATTAAAATCTTACTACTCTTGCACTTGTTAGGATGAAGAATAAAGTTTGTATTAAATGCTTGATATTGTTGATGACTATTTATGCATAGTATAGGCATCGGGATGATGACCATTTCTTAGAGGGAAAGGATGTCACATCCTATTTGTTAAACCTAGTTAAATATTTGATTAATATTGAATAATCAAGAAAGATATTTGATGTAACATCCCAACTGGAATATTAAATAAATAAATATAAATAATACAAAAATCCATTTCTCTCTCTCTCTCTCTCTCTCTCTCTTTTAGAACATAAATCCAACATTAATATATTTGCAATTTCAAAAGTTCAATAGATAATTTCAATTTATGGTCGCTTCACATGCGACTTACAAATTTTACATATTTGTCAAGTATAAATACAAATGGTCACTTTCCTTGTGAATACAACATGTTTTAATTTCCATTTACATAATAAGTAATGTTTCCTGTTCACAAGTCTTTGGCAGTCAACTGCAGGAGAGAGAGAGACCATCACCCTTGTACTTTTTCCTCCAACCACAGACCAATAGTCCCCTACACACCTTCCTTCTAGAAGTGGCCCTTCCCTTCGTGAGGGTATAAATAATGAGAACCAACTGATTCTTTATGCCATCTAAGAATTAGTGAAGTGTCCTAGCTAATAACAATCGGGCTTACAACTCTAGTCTAGCTCTAGCTATGTATAACCCACTCTGACTGTTCAACTATTTGGTACATGGTGAACCGACAATGCAAGCAGTGACTTTTACATTACTTTGGCAAAAGTTTCACTCACTCTTTTCTCGACTTGGAGACAACATTCTTATAATTCAGTAAATAATATTATATATCAACACACTTTGACTTGTTTATTCAATATCAATCTTAAAGACATAAAATATACCCTTTTTTATTAGTCAACTAGACAAGTATAGGGTGAGAGCTTAGGTGACTTAAGAAGCATACATTGAGCCCTTCTTTGCATCCTTGCAATCATGGGTCTATGCCAACCTGTCACCTACTCAATGGCTTGTCAACCCATTTCCATGCTCATTAGTAAATTTAGTATTCTTTCATAATGATATGCAAGATTCCAACATTATGTCATTGGTTTGACGATTAAAGACTATATCTGTCTTTGTCTAGGAATATATTTAGCTTCCATCTTGTTGAATAAAAACAATAACTTCATAATCCTTCATAGTGGATACATTTTCTCTTGTAATTCAAAAGAGAATTCCAAATAATAAATAGTCTCATTCTCAATGAATAACTATAGAAAATTGACCTTTCATTTCCATAGTGAGTGTATTACATGACAATCTTGTGGCTATTTGTTGGCAACACAGTCAAGAGACACTGCTAATATGATGTTGTCATTGATGGCAACAACCTAACATGTTTAGAGACAACTCCTGAGACAAAGGTGTATACAGTGTTTTGGTCCAGTAAGATTAACTTAGCCAAATTGACTAAGTATTAAGAACACATTGAGACAGTGACAGTAATGTAGTTGGTACTCTGTAGTTGAAGATCAAGGTATGCGATTCTGATATGTTGTAATCAGACCCTTGGCGATGTTATGTTCCAGTATTCAAGTTCTAATGTCCTTCGGAAGTCATATGGTGAAATGCCTAAGTCCAAGTGAACAGAGTTAAGCCATAAACAGTGAAGAACACCTAAATATTTTGGTCCACATTTCCCTGGTATTGATTGTTTTGATGTGTGGTTTGGAGGTGTTGTAAACACATATGAGAAGTATCTAATTCTAGACTTTCAGATTCTGAAGTTCTCTAGAAGATCATCTACAAGCTTCCAAGTATCGACATTCAGTTTGACAGTGTTTCACAAAGATAGAGTCATCAGTTCAGAGATCTGCATCTTGTCACATAAGAATATTATGATCTACAGTTACAAAGGTATGATTGGTGATGTCTAATGAATGTCTAATATGAATTTTGGAGTCTAGTTTGGTCTGTATTACAAGTTATGATAGTCACAAGGTTAAGAGTATACTCAAGAATGAAGCTGACACTTAGTTGGATCATTGTGCGGTAAAGATATACTACTTGAATCATTATTCTAATTAGTTCTAAAATAGGTCCACACCTATATGAACATTCTTGAAGGTTTGCATTGGTCCGCATAACTTCATGTAAAGAATTCAAGATGACAGAATATAGCTTTCTGTGTACATGTTTCATCACTAGCAAGCCGACATAGTTTTGATTTAAATCTTGTTACGAATATATATATTCAATAGATTTCAGCATTTTGATGTGAATATAGTGCAAATTCGAAGTATGTGAAATCGATGCTAGTCTTGTGCCTAGAAAGGAATAGTAAGGGTAGAAAATAGAGTATATGTGAAACAGAGCAGAACAACAGGGCAAACATTATGAAGACATTTGAGTCAGTATACTGAGCTATATAATTGGAACTGCACTTCAGCATTCTATAGATTCACTTATAGTAGTCTTCTTCTGGCAGTGAGCCATTCCTTCTATCTTCTCATCTCTTTCTCCAGGTAGTGAGCCTCTTGTGAGCAGTGAGCTCAGGGTTGTGAGCCCTAAGGCAATGAGCCTCTTGTAATTCAATATTGCTATCATTAATAATTTTTTGTGGGTTAACCCCCACCTTGGTTTTTCCCTTTTTGGGGGTTTTCCACATAAAAATCCCGGTGTTCATGTGTTATGACTTTGTGGTTGCTCTTCTTATGCTTACTTTACTTTTATGTTATTGGAATTGGTAAATGGATTAATGAATGTATGAAAGAAAATTTTTACAGAATACTGATTCACCCCCCTTCTCAATATTCTTTATATTCAACAATTGGTATCAGAGAAAGGTTCCTTGGAAGAAGCCTAACAACTTGAGGAAGATCTGGGAAGGTTTACTCATGGCAACACAAAGGTATCTCACTTATCTTGAAGTAGATCCTCCTGGCAGCATTAAGATTGGTAATCAAGTATACATTAATAATGACCAATTTGAAGTAGCTCTAGAAGATCTTGACAACTCCAAAGATGATATCAAGGGTTTAGAAGAGAGTATCAAAGAAGCTAATATTTGCATTCTGAAATTAAAAGAATATATTAGTAAATCTCAGGAAAGAAGGAAGGAATTATGTAAGTGACTAAAACAAGCAAATGAATCTACAGACAGTCTTCTCAAGGTAATTGAAGAAAAAACCAAGAATGAAGAATATCTAAATCAAGTTGTGAAGGACAAGTCAGAGGAATGTGAAAAACTAGGGAAAGAAGTTCTGCTCTTAAAATTTGATCTAGAAGCAGCAAATAGCTACGAAGAAAAATTCAAAATAAGCTCAACAAAACTTGATCAGTTGCTAGCTAGTCACACGTATCCAGATGATAAACAAGGCTTGGGATTTGAAAAGGGAGAAAGTTCAAATTCAGGACAAGATAGATCTAAAGAAGGAAGAGGCAAAAACCATTTGATAAGGAATCAAAGAAGAAGACTTAAAGGCCCTCTGGTCAGGCAACCAAATGCTCAAAGGTACCCATCTTTCAATGATTACTATTTTAAATGCAATAAGTATGGCCATAGGGCTATTCAGTGTAGAAGCAAAATGAATCAAAATGTGCCACCTTTCTCCAGTCAATGTTCAACTATAAGAAAATAGGTCATAAAGCAATTGAGTGTAGAAGTGCGTCAAGAAGGTATCCAAACAATTCAAGGATTAGTCAATCTTTCAATGGATAGTGTTTTGCATGTAATAGATTTGGGCATATGGCCAATCAATGTAGATCAAGGCCAATTCCAAATTACAGAAGGAATCAAGGTTAGAAAAAAGTTGTTTGCTTCAATTGCAACAAGTCTGGACACTTTGCCAAGTTCTGTAGAAGTAAAAATGTAACAAGAAACCATCCTACAAAGAAAGGGGAAATAGGGAAAAAAGATGTCAAGGGAAAGAACAAGGTTGATCCGGTAGGTACTAAGAATGAGATGAGCAAGATCTAGATCAGGAAAGATACTAATGAAGTCAAGAATGGATCCGCACCAGTCTCTGGTGCAGATACTTCCTCCGGGAAGTAATTTGAGAACTCTGGCTCAGGGGGAGCAGTGTTAAAATCTAAATCCCCCATCCAGAAAGTTGATGTTGGAATCCAGCACGAAGATATGTGGTAGAATCTGACATGATAGATCCTTTGAAAGAAATTTTAGAAGAAAACGTTCAAATGCAGAGTATTGCAGAGCAATCCTAATCGACTGTATTCTACAGTGAAGAGTTTGACAGCTTTTTGGAACAAGTATTAATGAAAATTAGGTTAAGTCATGCAGAGGATAAAAGGGAACTAGTTTAGTCTCAAAATTACTTTGCACTTGAAACTATCAGGTGTCCAGAGAGATTGAAGAAGAATTTGAGCAGTAAAAACCAAGATTTGAAGGGTTTGGAGAAATTTGAAGAAATGAAACCCTAACATAGCAGAACAAGGTATTTTCATTAAAACCCTATTAGAAAATCTAATTAAAATTCTAAAATGGAAACACCACAAGTGGTTGATATTATTGAGCAACCTCGACCAAAATTCAAGAAACACCCTTACAAAGCAACATAAGTAGATCCATTGGGAGCATTCTCTCACATTCCGCATAGAATTTTGTAAATAGAGGATGTTAGGGCATGTATTCATGTTTCCCTAGATGAACATGAGAAGAGAAAACTCACTGACTTATTTCTAAATCACTTGTGTGATGGAGGTTATGATCTAGAAAATGAATACAAGGCATTGGAGACAAAGAAATTTATTTAATACATTGATTTTCTAACCTTCGCTGAAGATGAATGGGTCCGGTATGTATTGAGAAGGATTCATGATGAATTCATGTGGCTCGAGAGACCCTTTAAGATCACTAAAGATGCTATAATATTATTAACTAGACTATGCTCAGCCAGATCGGTACCGGTTCTGAAAGCCGTGAAGAATGATAAAGTAATGGCAGCCACTAGAGCAAAGTTTGACAACTAACAATCAATCATATTGAAGACTATGCAGTAAGATTGCATCCATGGTTATTGGCTACAATGTTTACTTCTCAAACTATGAAAATTCAGTATCTGGTACAGCAACTTATACAACTTTTGAGATGGTGAAAGAAGATGCAGAGTATGATCTTTGTGAACTGCTCCAACAACAACTGATGGAAAATTTAAGGAAGACCAAAGGGTAGAAATATCCATTCAAATATGGTATGCTGATTCTCTATTTATTCTTCTACTACATGCAAGAATTTCCAGGTATGAAAAATCTTCTCTGGACAAGTGATAAACCTATTGCAGTTCAAATTAGAAATCATCTTAATAACATAGGAAGTATTGATGCTCAGAAATCTGCCCTGTGGGGCTATTTCAAAAAATTTCAAAGCATGATGTAGTCAAGGGAAATAATCCCTAAGGAAATTGTTGAGAAATAAAAAGATAGCATTTGTTTCATGGTTACCAAGGATCAGTGTTTGATGGAGGCTATGGAGCCCATAACTGTTTGGGTTATGCCAATGGGATATGAGGTAGATGGTGGGATATTGAAAAATTATGCTCAACACGTGTTAAGTAAACCCAGAGATCCCAAGGAAGAAAGATTTGGGACTTATGAGGGATTGCATGCAAAAATTCATGTTGAAGTGAGAAAACCTGAGATATCCAAGAAAATGCAAAAAGTGGTAGAAGAAATTGCCATAAAATATGGATTCACAAAAGAACAAGTGACAAAGGCAAGGGAAAAAGCACAAGCTGCTAAGGAAGTAGAAGAAAAGAGAAAAAGTGAATCAATTGGAGCTCCGGATGAACCCAAGAGTGAACCGGAAAAGCCAGAGGCCTCAAGAAGAAGAACTAGAGGATCTACCTCTGCAGAAGCTGCATCCATTCCCTCCGGTTCCATACCATCTATAAGTATGGAATCCCCAGGAACCAGCTCTAAAAGAAAAAAGACTAAGGCCAAGAGAATGCATGTAAGCATAGCTGTTGATGAAGAAGCAACAGAATCAGATGAGGAAATAAAGAAGATGAAAACTGAGGCTACAAAGGCCTCTATATCTAGCAAGAAGAAATCCACCAGTAAGGGTTAGCCTAGGAAAAGACAAAAGAAAGATATGCCTCAGACAGAGAAAGCTACAATAAACCTAGAAGATGTTCTCAAGGCCATAATAGTGGAAACCCATTGCTCAGTTGTATGATGAATATAATGATCTAGATAAGAGGATCATTGAGACTACTGTTGTAGAATATCTAAACATCTACAACAAGGCTCTGATTGAAATTATTACTGATCTACCACACAGCCTAGGTAGCATAATGAGTACAAGAAAGAAAGTTGCTATGGCTAAGGACATAGAATTGAGAGAGCACTCATTGATAAGATTATGTCTGAGGATCACCCCTGAGGAGAAGGTTAAAATCTCTAAAGAAATCAAGGATGCCTTCAGGACAAAGAGAAGAATGAACTCATTGATATTGGGAGAAATTGATAAAGTGGTCAAAGAAACATAAGAGATCACTTTGGCATCTCTAAGGAAAAACAACATTCCTACTATTTATGACAAAGAAGAAATAGATGGTGAAGATAACACATCTGTTCTAGAAGTCAATGCTGAAAAGGAAGAATCTGATCAAGCCCCTGCTGCTAATAATCAAGACACTGCTGAAAGGGATCAAACTAAAACAAGTCCTCCTCCAAGACAACAGACTGATAATCTAGAAAACAAGGAGGAAATTGATGAACAAATCAAAGTTGAGAATCAAGAACAAGCTGAGGAAAGCCTTACACCAAGTGAAATATTGGTCAACAAGAGAATATGAATATGGAACCTCCAGAACAAAATCAAGAAGAAGTGTCTGAAGAAGTGACAAGAGACACTACTGCTGCCCCAGTTGATTCTACCAGGGAACTTTTGGAGAGAGAATAAAATTTGGATGAGTCTAAGCTTCTACAAGGACCAATAAATTTGGCCTCAATATCTCCTGTGCAAAAATTCAAACTAGTGTCAATTGTTTAGGCAAAGACACAAGAAGAGATACTAAGGTCACACATGCAAGACAATGAACTCATTGGTGAAGCATCTGACATCCTAGAGAAGTTAATGCCTTCATACCAAAAGGACACATCTCTACCACCAATGGATCATCTCAAAGGCTTAATCAAATCTATAGGTTCTCATTTTGAGTCATTTGAAAAGTCTATAGAAATGAAAGTTAGAAAAGAATATAATGAGAAAAGGTTAGCTAAATTGAAGACCATGGTGGATCACGATAAAATTTTGCTAAACATTAGAATCAAAAACATAGAGAAGGCTATTAAGGAATCACACGATATATACAAATTTTGCTTATCATGGCCGGATGTTACTAAGGAGATAGAAGAAAAAACAAGTATCTAGAACGCCAATTGTCAAATATTTCTAAGTCATATGATACGGCAGTTGAATCAATAAATAGTAAAGAGTACAAGTTGTAAATATCCACAATGATTTGAACAATCTGATGAAAAAGAGGGAAGAAGTTAAAAATAGGTTGTGTCAGTTGAGAGGGCTAATAAGTCCTAAAATAGATTCAATGACCCATCTTGCAGAAGAAGCCTTGAAGAGAAAAGCAATAATTGATACACCCTCAGATTTGCAGAAGGCAGAAAAATTAGTCTTTTTGATAAATGGTCACATTCAAATTTTGGAAAGTGCAAAGAATAGATGGGATGGAGAGTTAGCTTTGATAAAGACCATTTATAGTGATATTCTACCTCCTACAACTAACTAATCTAGCTAAAGATTACACCTGTACATATGCAGCAGAATATGATAGTTTTGAAGTTTTGACAAAATTTTGCTACCTGTACATACACCTTTGCCATTGATGTCAAAGGGGGAGAAGAAGATCTAGTGAAAAATGGCTGAGTATATCAAGGGAAGAAGAAAAATAGAGTGTATATAGTAAGGGGGAGTAGATAAACATTTTTCACTAAGTGTTGCCATCAATGCCAAAGGGGGAGATTGTTGGCAACACAATCAAGAGACACTGCTGATATGATGTTGTCATTGATGGAAACAACCTAACATGTTTAGAGACAACTCCTAAGACAAAGGTGTATACAATGTTTTGGTTCGGTAATATTAACTTAGCCAAATTGACTAAGTATTAACAACACATTGAGACAGTGATAGTAATTCAGTTGGTGCTCCTCCGCAGTTGAAGATTAAGGTATGTGGTTTTGATATGTTGTAATCAAAGCCTTGGTGATGTTATGTTCCGGTATTCAAGTTCTAACTTCCTCTGGAAGTCATATGGTGAAATGCCTAAGTCCAGGTGAACAGAGTTAAGCCATAAACAATGAAGAACACCTGAATATTTTGGTCCGCATTTCTCTGGTATTGATTGTTTCGATGTGCAGTTTGGAGGTGTTGTAAACACATATGATAAGTATCTAATTCTAGACTTTTAGATTCTGAAGTTCTCCAAAAGATCATCTACAAGCTTCCAAGTATTGACATTTAGTTTGACAGTGTTTCACAAAGACAGAGTCATCAGTTCAGAGATCTGCACCTTGTCACATAAGAATATTATGATCTGTGGTTACAAAGGTATAATTGGTGATGTCTAATGAATGTATGATATGAATTTTGGAGTCCCGTTTGGTCCACATTACAAGTTGTGTTATGATAGTCAACAAGGTTAAGAGTATACTCAAGAATGAAGCTGACACTCAATTGGATCGTTGTGCGGTAAAGATATACTACTTGAATCATTATTCTAAGTGGTTCTAAAATAGGTCCACACCTATATGAACATTCTTGAAGGTTTGAATTGGTTTGCATAAATTTGTGTAAAGAATTCAAGTAGACAAAGTATAGCTTTCTGTGTACATGTTTCATCACTGGCAAGCCGACTTGGTTTTGATTTAAATCTTGTTATGAATATATATATTAGATAGATTTTGGCATTTTGATGTGAATATAGTGTGAATTCAAATTATGTGAAATCTACGACAGTCTTGTGACCAGAAAGGAATAGTAAGGGTAGAAAAATAGAGTATATGTGAAACAGAGCAGAATACCAGGGTAGACATTATGAAGACATTTGAGTCTGTATATTGAGCTATAATTGGAACTGCACTTCAACATTCTGTAGATGCACTTATAGTAGTCTTCTTTTGGCAGTGAGCCAATCCTTCTATCTTCTCATCTCTTTCTTCAGGCAGTGAGCCTCTTGTGAGCAGTGAGCTCAAGGCAGTGATCCCTAAGGCAGTGAGCCTCTTGTAATTTGATATTGCTATCATTAATAAATTTCTGTGGGTTAACCCCCACCATGGTTTTTCCCTTTTTGGGTTTTCCATATAAAAATCTTGGTGTTCATGTGTTATAAATTTGTGGTTGCTCTTCTTATGCTTACTTAACTTTCATGTTATTGAAATTGGTAAATGGATTAATGAATGTATGAAAGAAAAGTTTTATAGAATACTGATTCACCCCCCCTCTCATTATTCTTTATATTCAACACTATTCTTAGCCTAGATTTGGATAAATAATAATCCTTTCAAACTAGGATAAAGATAATTTATGATAACTCTTAGTTACCTAAAAGGATAACATCTATAGAAAAATAAATTCTTTAGCATATTAATAGAATAAGAAGTCTAAATATCAAGTGATTTTAAACATAGACATCAACTAATATCTAGCTTTAAACTTTTAATAACATTCGAGGTAATGATATCTACCTTTTCAGTTAGCTACGACTCTTAGATAGGACACTATGATAACATAGTGTTGTTACTTTAGTTTAAAAAAAAAGAAATAAGACTCTTGGTCTTCTACAGTTTACTAAAGAACTCCTATCACTGGAAAAGACAAAATTGAATGACTTATATTGACCTTTACTCAAGTCAACTAAGCATACTAGCATTCAGCCTTACTCAGGTTAACTAAATCAAAGCATATATAGTAAATATTGATCAAAAAATACATACAGTCGGCCTTTATGTTTTCTACAGGGTTTGTTTGAGAATAACCTTAAATGGTTTATATATAATAGCCATTCAGCTTGACAATCACAGTCATACGACTATGTCATAGACCGTATACTTGTTTGCTATTCTTATAAAGGATAACATATATTTATCATAATCTTTATATACAATACTCTCCACTTCTAAGAGGTATTCATACATAACACAAATCTTGTTTGACATTCAATATACTGTATAAATATGCAAAAAGAAGTCTATGTCGAAGGTATATCAATAGTAATGTAAATCTTAATATAGTCTTCTGTGATAACATGCAAAACATTTGGCCTCTTATGGCACACACAATAGGTTCTATCTATAAACCTTTATCTATTTGCTTCTCATTGATATAAGCTTGCGTTATCAAAGTATTTTTGTAGTATATTATGGATGGTGAGCTTACCTGTAATGCTAAACAAGAAGAACTAATACTCAACTTTTGTTTTCTTCTTGCTTCTCCAATATAGAGATCCACCATGCTTCTTTACTTTCTTCTCTTCCTATATGAAAGAGAGAATACTATTTTATCTTCTCTCCCCACTACCATTGATTATACAATTGTATAATTAATATCTTCCCTCTATTCCCTCGGCCATCCGCGACCTCACATGCTAAAAAAGGGGAGTATGGAGCTACTGCTCCTCCCTACTACTCCAAGCATCTAAGGGTAAATATGATGGAAGTCTATCTACCATAGACTTTACTATTTCTCAAACTAGATGTCATTTTAGCCATAAGTAAGCTTAAAATAATAATTTGAAATAAATAATAGTACACCTACTTTATAGATGCCACTAATTTTGAACACACCAAGATACTGAGAGGGGGGTGAATCGTTATCTAAGTAATCTTCAATTTTAACAACTTCAACTTATCTGGAGTAGATTAAAACTTAAGCATCACAACATTAACATGAACATGAAAGATTAACACAATGCACATCAATACATAACACCAGATATACGTGGAAAACCCTAGAAGGGAAAAACCACGGTGAGAATTAACTCACAATATATGAAGCTCAAATAACAACTTTGTTTTAGGGCTACAACCCAAGGAAGCTACTACTCCCTGAATAACTTTGATTTAGGGTCACTCCCAAGGAAGCTACTACTTCCTAAAGACTTTGTTTTAGGGTCACTCCTAAGGAAGCTACTACTCCCTGAATTGAGAACACACTTACAAAAGATTATAGTATGACAATCCTTCTACTATTTGAAAACTGACATTGAAACTCACACCTTTGATTATTGCACTTCTACCTCTTCACACTTTCTTCTTATGATTTGGTCAGTTAGGCACACTCTATACTTGATCACTCTCACTAATATGTCTTCAAGATGAATCAGGACAGCATCAACAACTTATGCTCTTTCTCCTTCAGTCACACATCAATAATGCATTCATTCTACTTTTTATTTACTTGCGAGCTTTTCAATCAACTTGCAATCACACTCTCCTAACTTAATTTGATTCACTATTTATACATGATAATACATTGGTTATGTTGATAACTGAGAGGGGGGGTGAATTAGTTATCCTAATTGTTTCTTCTTTTGAACTTTCTTATTAAGCAAAGCAGCATTGAATTAAACAAACAAACATTATCATGAAATGAGAAACACATGACACAGTATTTTTGACGTGGAAACCCAGTTAAGGGAGAAAACCATGGGGTGATTAACCCAAAGATTATTCTCTGTTAGAAGAATAAGGAGTTACAAAATGGCACTTGCCAATTAGGGCTTACTGCCTGAGCACACTGCTCACAAAGAGGCCCACTGCCTACAAGGAGACACACTGTCTACAAAGAATGTTACACAATACTTGAACTAATTGGAAGCACCTACATATGCTAGGGTTCAGTTCCGGTTAGGCTCAGTACACTGATCTGCTGCACTTCATCTTTCCTCTATTCTTTATTCTGCTATCTTTTCACATACCAGATCTTTCTTACTACTGCTGCTCTGATCTGTACTTATTCGCATACACTTTTATACCATCACATGTTTCACAACTAAATCCATCCTCTATATATATCCGCACAAGTAATTTCATCACCTTTCTAGTCGGCATCCGGAATAGTCTGGTTTCTTACAAGCTCTGTTTTGTCGGCTGAATCCTTGCTCACCAAGCAATGCGGATCAAGCATATACTTGTAGATATCATTAGTCATGTTGGCCAAACATGATTCATGCCTTCACAACCTTTACCATCAACAGTAACATATCCGGAAAAGATTCTGATGCTCTGTCAGTCAGTTCTTCCTTCTGTTCTCATTGTCTTTTAGGAATCCGGTACTCAGCTATTCATATCTTTTTCTTTGTCCATCACCGGAGGCTAAATCCTTGGAATATACTACTCAAGGTAGTCCTCTTGACTTCCCCAAATCCGCACTGCACCAGGACACTTCCTCTGAGAGGTCCGGACCAATCTGTCGGACCTTGCCACATGCTCTGTTCTTGTTCACCGGACCATAACAATTCTTCATCCTGACTTCCGGTAGAGGCACACCATGACTTGCGGATATGTGGGATGACCTTTGTTGCCATCAATGACAACAGCCATGAATCCATATAGTGTCTCTTGCCAACAATCTCCCCCTTTGGCATTGATGGCAATACTTAGTGAAAAATGACTAAGTGTTTACACTATGCTCCCCCTTTGCTGATGCTCTATCTTTATTATACAATTTCTGGAACTCCCCCTTAGTTGGATTCCTCATTTTTCACGGCTCCTCACTCCCCCTTTGACATCAATGGCAAAGGGTAGGGTCCGCACACCAAAATTTTCAAAAATTTTCTATACATAGCCGCATATTTACATACTCACATAAACTGAAGAATGTCTGCAAAAGATGTCTGCAGTTGGATCAGTTCTGTAGCCCAACTTTGCTTCATTCTATCCAAAATTGAAATGTGACCACTCAACAAAAATGCAAAAGCTTCTGCCCTCTTGAGATCTGTCGGATCATTTGTTTGGGCGGTAGTTTGAGCATCACTGATGGCCTCATGCATAGTTTCTAACTTAGGGATTATAATCCTTCTAAGTTCTCCCATCCGGTTAGTGATATTCTTCCTTTCCTTCTCAAAGTTCTTTATTGCATTTGTGATTGCAATAGTTTGACATTCTTGATTTACTATGGAAGAGAGAGGATTAAAACTTTGAGACAAACTTTGTAGTTTGTCCTGTTCCGCTTTTATTTTCTTATCTATTTCTACTGTTGCCTTTGACTAGGAGATACAAAATTTGTAAATATCACCGCCATCCTTAAGAGCATTTTCTAAGCTCTTTATTCCAATACTCATATTTCTCCTATCGTTAGAGATTAATCCTAATACTTCTGAAAATCTTTTATCCAAAAATTCCTTCTGGACCTTTTCTTCAGCTGATTTTTCTAGAGAATCAAAATGTGTATCAACACTGCTAACTAAGGTTTTGAGATTACCGGAAGAGGAGGCTGTCGGATCTATCTGAATTGATGGCATAATCTTTACAAGCACTCCGGAAGCAGCCTCTATCAACTCACAGTCTTCCATATGATACTTTAGGAGTTTTTCATTTGCCTTGGCATTCACAAATGAAGCTATCTTCATTGTCTGTACCGGAGAGAGAGAGTCAAAGTCGAATGGGCCTTTTAGAAGCTCCGGTTCATCAATCTCTAAAGTTTCTTGGCTTAGAAACTTTTGGACAGTTTGTGCAGTGTCTCTTGCCGGAGACAGATGTTTCTTTTCTTTTGCAGTTTTGTCCTTAGGAGTCTTATCTCCTTCCACATTCTTACCACTTACAGTTGTGGTTTTCTCTGTTGGATTCTTCTCTTTCTCTGTATCCTTGGTGCTGTCAACCTCTTTTTCTTTTTCTGCTGCTTCTTTCTCCTGTAATTTCTCTGCTTCTTGGGATCCGGAGACTGTAGGAGAAGCCGGAGAAGAGATGTTAGTCTGTTCAAGTGGCACTTCTTCTGGAGCAGATGATGCAGCTGTTTCTGCACCTAAGTCCTCTGTAATAGGAATGTTGAACCTTTTGAATGTATTTCGGAGGATCTCTTCAGTGTCCTTGGCTACTTTGTCAGTTTCACCAAGCATAAGCTGATTCATCCTTGCAGTCCTTGAATATCATGTTCATTGTTTTGTGATCAATTGAAGGATATAGCTGAATAGCTATCTGTTCCCTGATCTCAAGGTCTTTTGCCATGGCATTGTTCTTTCTTATTTCTAATTCCATCTCTAGGCTCTTTGGGATTTCAGAGATAATCTCAATAAAAGCTTTATTGTAGATGTTCAAGTACCTTATTATAGCTTCCTGCAGGATCTTTTGATCTGCCTCATTGTAGTCATCATAGAATTCAGCCACCGGTTGAAGGTTCCCATCCATAGTGACTGATTTGACTACACTGTCTAGAGACAAGGTGGGTTTTTCAGAAAATTCTTCTGTCATTTCTTCCTTGTCTCAGCCATAAGAGGGTTTACCAGATTCTTTCTTTTTCTGTTTCTTTATTTCTTTCACTCCCTCATCTGACTCAGTTTCTTCTTCATCCTTTTGGCTTTGATAAGCTCTTGAGGCTTTTGTCTTGGATCTCTTACCGGATCCCTGGACTTCCGGTTTTGAGCTTTTGGTTTTGATAGGTGTGGATCCTTTAGATGATCTGGTCCAGGTTGAGGATTCCACCGGAGCACTTTTCTTGCTTTTCTTTTCTACCTCTTTCTTTTCTTCCTCAGATTTTCTTCTCTTTTCCCAGCTGGCATGAAGTGCTTCTTTTGAGATGCCTAGGCCTTGAGCAATACGCTCAACTTCTTTTCTCACCTTCCTCTTTATCTCAGGTTCCCTAAGTTCTACATGTATCTTTACACTCAGCTCCTCAAAGGTTCCAAACCTTTCTGCCTTTGGATCTTTGGGCTGACTTAGCATGTGTTGAACATGCAGCTCCACTATTTGTTCATCCACTTCATACCCCATGGCCTTGATCCATACAGTTCTTGGTTCTACTGCCTCCATTAGACACTGATCTATTTCTACCATGAAGCATACTGTGTCTTTGTACTTTTCAACAAGGGATTGGGGTATTCTTTCTCTTGCATGCATCATGCTTTGGAAGTTCTTGAAATATCCCCATAGAGCTGTATTTCTTGCTTTAGCATCCCCAAGTCCATGCAAATAGTCTCTGATTTGGATGGCAACCAGTCTGTCATTCTGCCATATCCATCCACTGGATCCGGGAAGCTCATTCATGTAGTAAAAGAAGAGACAAAGGATCAGATTGCCATACTTGAAGGAGTTTTTCTTGTCCTTCTTAATCTTCTGCAGATTTTCAAAGAGTTGGTTTACAAGAAGCTCACACAAGTCATAGTCTGCATTCTCCTTTAACATTTGATAAGCTATGTAGATTGCAGTTCCCGGTACTAAATTTTCCCTACTGGAGTGATAGATTTTGTAACCAATTATCATAGATGCAAATTTGACATCCGGTTCAGTGATGTCATCAACTGTCATAGCTCTCTTGTCAAACTTGGATCCGGTTGCATCACTAACTGTCTGATTTTTGACAGACTTGAGAACAGGTAATCCACCGGATGAGTGCAGACCGGTTACAGCCCTAATTGCATCTTTGGTGATCTTGAAGGGCTTGTTCAACCATAGGAAGTTGTCATGTACTCTACTTAGTACATACCGGACCCATTCATCTTCTTCAAAACAGGGGAAATGAATGCACTGTGCAAAGTGTTTGTCTCGGATGGATTTGTACTGAGGTTTGATCTCGAAGGAGTCATCTATCAATTGTTTGTGATAGATATCCATCAGTTTTGATTCTCCAAAGTCTTCAAAATTTGCATGGATGTAAACCCTAATGTCTTCCGTATGCAATACACCATGTGGAACACTAGAGAAGGCTCCTAGTGGATCTACTTCCAAGGATTTGTAAGGATGTTTCTTGAATGTGGGACGAGGTCTATCAGAGATCTTAACTATATTCAGAGTAGCCATTTTTCAAAGATTTGCAGGGAGATATTGAAAACGAAAAATACCTTATGCGCCTTCAGTTATTTGGATTGATTTCTGTATGTAGTAACTTCTGTAAGTGATCTTCAGTGAACTTGATGAATTTTGTCGCAGAGCTCCGCTTTTCGCTTCTTCTTGGGTGTGGAATGATCAAGTGATTATTGAGAAATCCCTTATATCATTTCGCAAACCCTAATATCTGTTTGCAATAAATGCTCCACCTATATTATTCTGGTTTGCCTTATCCGGATAGCTTGGAGTATCCCGGATCAGTCCTGATCTATGAACATCATGCAGATCTTTCAATCATGAATAAATCGAGGTGACACATTACAAGAACATCCCAAATGTTCTGTCCAGTCCGCAGAGTAAAATAATGTACTTTCAGATCTCTCCGGACCCTTTTGTAGTCCTCTGTCATTCCGAAGCATCTCCCGGAACAGGTCTTACTTGATCAATCACAACTTCTTTACATCTTCATGCGTATCTCTGAAATCTTGTCTGGATCATCTCAAGACTTATATCTTCAAACCCTTTACTCCGCATCTTGTGTCATAGCCAACATCACTTGATTGGCTGGGGGAACAGGATTTTCTTTGAGTCTCCCCCTGAGCTAGAGCTCACTTTTTAATTTCTGGAAGGAATATCAACACCAGAATCTGGTGCAGATCCAGTTTCTGTATTCTCTGAACTTTTCTTTACCCAAATCTTGCTCATCTGATTCCTAACTTCATCCGCATTCATCTTTTGTTTACCCTTGTCTTGATTCTGATTATACACCGGACCTCTTTTGTCTTATTTCTTGCTTCTGCAGACTTTAGCATTATGACCGGACCTATTACAGATTTGGCAAATAACATATCTTTGCATATTTGACTGATAACCTCTTGATCTGCATTGATTAGCCATATGACCTACTCTATTGCATGTAAAGTATCTACCTTTGAATGATTTGTTTACTTGCATATTTCTGCATTCATGAGACTTGTGTCCATACCTTTTGCAGTTAAAGCACTGTCCGGAGAAGGATGGATTAGTTTGATTCATTCTTTTTCTACACTGATTAGCTTTGTGACCAAAGTGATTGCAGCTGTGGCAGTATCCATTGAAAGATGGATATATTTGAGCATTGGGCTGTCTTACCGGAGGTCTTTCAGGCCTATTCCTTGGATTTTCTGATCCAAAATTCTTTTGACTGGATCCGGAGCTTTCTCCTTTCTCATATCCCAAACCGTACTTGTCATCTGTCTTCTTTTGACTTGCAAGAAGTACTTCAAGTTGGGCAGAACTTATCTTGAATTTATCTTTATATTCATTTGTTGTTTGAAGATCTCTTTTGAGAGAGACAATTTGATTCTCAAGTTTTTCTTCATTATCTTTGGCATCTTCAAGATCAGATTCAAGATGTCTGATAATCCTGTCCATCTGGTGGCATTCTTCTGATTTCTCTTTAAGAGATTGTCTTAGATTGTCTTCAGCTTTTCTTTTTTCTTCAATCTCTTGAGTAAACTTTATAGTTCCTGATTCCATTTCATGTCTTAACATAATGACTTCTTTTGATAACTTTTCACATAACTTGGTTTTCTCAGTCAATTCTTCATTAGTATTGCTTTCTTCAGTTTGGCTTGCCAATTGTTGGAGTAGCTCCTTTCTCTTTTTCATAGAGAGACTTAATTTGTCTTTTAGTTCTCTCATGAATTCATCAGCCTGTTTGAGTCTTTCCTTCAATTCATTGACTTCAGAATTTGACTGTTCAAGATCCTCAAGGGCAGTCTTGAGTTGCTCCCTTAAACCATATGCATCCATTTGAATTCCCAGATCTTCCTCAAGCTGTTAGGCTCTATTAGGAGGAACCTTGCTCTGATACCAATTGTTGATAACTGAGAGGGGGGGGGTGAATCAGTTATCCTAATTGTTTCTTCTTTTGAACTTTCTTATTAAGCAAAGCAGCATTGAATTAAACAAACAAACATTATCATGAAATGAGAAACACATGACACAATATTTTTGACGTGGAAACCCGGTTAAGGGAGAAAACCACAAGGTGATTAACCCAAAGATTATTCTCTGTTAGAAGAATAAGGAGTTACAAAATGGCACTTGCCAATTAGGGCTTACTGCCCGAGCACACTGCTCACAAAGAGGCCCACTGCCTACAAGGAGACACACTGTCTACAAAGAATGTTACACAATACTTGAACTGATTGGAAGCACCTACATATGCTAGGGTTCAGTTCCGGTTAGGCTCAGTACACTGATCTGCTGCACTTCATCTTTCCTCTGTTCTTTATTCTGCTATCTTTTCACATACCGGATCTTTCTTACTACTGCTGCTCTGATCTGTACTTATTCGCATACACTTTTATACCATCACATGTTTCACAACTAAATCCATCCTCTATATATATCCGCACAAGTAATTTCATCACCTTTCTAGTCGGCATCCGAAACAGTCTGGTTTCTTACAATCTCTGTTCTGTCGGCTGAATCCTTGCTCACCAAGCAATGCGGATCAAGCATATACTTGTAGATATCATTAGTCATGCTGGCCAAACATGATTCATGCCTTCACAACCTTTACCATCAACAGTAACATATCCGGAAAAGATTCTGATGCTCTGTCAGTCAGTTCTTCCTTCTGTTCTCATTGTCTTTTAGGAATCCGGTACTCAGCTATTCATATCTTTTTCTTTGTCCATCATCGGAGGCTAAATCCTTGGAATATACTACTAAAGGTAGTCCTCTTGACTTCCCCAAATCCGCACTGCACCAGGACACTTCCTCTGAGAGGTCTGGACCAATCTGTCGGACCTTGCCACATGCTCTGTTCTTGTTCACCGGACCATAACAGTTCTTCATCCTGACTTCCGGTAGAGGCACACCATGACTTGCGGATATGTGGGATGACCTTTGTTGCCATCAATGACAACAGCCATGAATCCATATAGTATCTCTTGCCAACAGGTTATATTTCTTGTCGGCTAGTTACAACATGAAAAATACATTTACAAGTCAGCCATACAACAAACAATATGAAACGTGTAGAAGATAGGTCCTAAATTAAACCACACGTTACACCAGCTCAAAAGATCCATGCCTTGTAGACAACAACACTTGCTTAACTAGGTCTAAAACATCCTTAATAACTTCAAACACCAAGGAATTACATCCGCACACTCCACTCATTTGGAAACAGGACAACTTTAAGCAAAATACATGAAGACTTGAAGTATAACAACGACATCAACTTGAAAACTTTGTGTGGTACTGGGAACAAGAAAGATCTTCGTAAATTTTTTTTAGATGAGTCCACATGACTCATACAACATCCCCAAACACTCCTTTTCCACCACACATCAAATAATTATGCCGTACATCTTCAATCATGAGTGCTAGGAACAATCTGTCATTCAGAACACACTGCTACATACTGTCATTTGAAAAATTGAGCTATGGACCACCAAGAACCTTGAAACTGCAAGAAAGCATGTAATACACATCCATAAACATGTCCTCAAAAATGGAAGGGCAATCATTCATTTCTAGAGGAATACAGAGCATTCCAATCAAGCCTTCAACACGAGCATACTCTGCCAGAATACATGCCGGTACTCTATCATGCATAATTTTTAGAGAAAAAGGACAAATAATATGAAAACTTGTATTTATCACCATCACTACATCCTAAACACAATTCCAAAACCACATGGCCATATCTGCAAATGTGGAGGAATGCGGAGGAATGCAGAGCATTCCATTGTCCTACATAGAACATCTTCACAGAGACTGTAAGCACAAAAATCATGCACAACCTCCACGAGGACCCCTATGATGATTTTTAATCCTTTTCACATACATGTAAGCGTGAAATAACATCCTCCACAATAATTCTCTTGGTGATGTGTCATCTCTTTCTTCTTGTGGTGTTTCCCTTTTGCCATTTTCTCTCTCCCTTTGTTGTCGACACTTTTTAACATTTTTTGACACTTGTTGATTCATGTTTTCTAAGCTTGTGACCCTTTTCCTAAGCCTTGTATGTGTCTTGTAGGTGATTTTTCACCTTTCTACAATATTTTTCATCTTCTCCACCCCTAGGATCCTTCTAGAGGTCCCCCCTACCCATCTCCCACTTTTAGTTTTTAGTTTCACTCAGCCAATCCAAATCTCCCCCTATTATTTCTAGATCTCCTACTGGGAGATCCTACTTTGCAAGTGGAGATTTGGATTCTTGCACATGACTAACCTATTTTCAGAGGCAGAACCCCTTCTTTTCTCCTCCTCTTCCATCTCCCATCATGCATGACCACCCAGATGCCTTCCCTTTAGGGTTGCCCATGGTTGCCCCCTGGATGACCTAGGGTCACCCTTGGATGGTGACCGTGTTGCATTTCCATCCACAAAAAGACTCAATTTTTTAACTCAAAAAATCTCCATTTTTCTTCCTGTTTACATGGATTTTTGAGCCTAATATGGAGTTAACTATTTCATGCACCCACACATGTATAATTAGCTCCATTTCATCTAAAATTAACAACTCATGCATTTCCATGCACTCTTTCTTCTTCACTTCTTCTTGAGTGATAAGCTTTTATTGGGTAGATCACGCTTGAATCCTCTATGTTAACTCTCCAATCAAATTGAGTTAACTCTCCTTCTTCCTCACCTCTCATCCCTTCTTCTAACCTATAAATACCCCTCTCCCTCAAGCACAAAGGGAGGCAGTTTCATTTGTGCACACAACTCTTTCAAGTTATTACTCTCCACATTCAGCATTCTCATGCTCATACAAGACATAGGAGCCTTTCGTTTTGTTCATTGCTATCAACCTTTCACATAAAGCTCATCACACATCCATAGGCTGTTCAAATCAAGCCATCATGCTCATCAATAGCTCTCATTGAGCTCTCTTTATAAAGCTTCTAAAGCTTCTTTCGTTTCCTTTGTCATCTTTTCGCCAAGAGGATTCCCCACTGCTACAAGAGGATATGAGGTTGCAATGCAAGGAAATCTAAGGGTAATGGAGGCTCACAAGTCTTCTTTATTTCAGGTTCCTCTATGCTTTCTGTCAATTGGTAGTAATTAGATAACTAAAATTGCTCTTGGGATCAATAATATTATTGCTTTTTCCTTGATAGGATAGTTAGGCCTTGCATTCTTAGAGTAATTTTATTTCATAGTTTAATTCATTTACATGGAATTTCCTTTCTTAGATTAAATCATTCCAAATATTCGAAAAACCCCAAAAACATAGTTAAATTGATTAGGTAAATTCATTGTAGCTTGCATTCATTCTTTGATTCCTAGATTAGAAAGAATCTTTTATTTCCAAGAACACAAAAAAAATACAAAAAGAAGCTTTGCATCTCATATAGTATTGCATTCATAAAAACCCAAAAAAAACAAAAACATTAGACACTTAGGTAATTTGCAAACCCTTGATTCCATCACAAGGTCAAATGAAGTCAACACTTAATCAAACCTTGGGTCAAACAAACCCTAAGTCAAACCCTAGGTCTAGTCAAGGTTAGCTCACATACGCCTATCTCTTGTCTCAGCTCACGAATGTGCCTAGGATTAAGAGGTGAGTGGGTGAGGGCAATCCTCGACGATATAGAGGAAATCCATCCGAGACCACAACATGACCCACTAGTCATCCAACAAATAGAACATAGGAAACTTTGGCTACGACAAGCATTAATCCAATACTTTGAAAGACAACAAGCCATCAATGAAAACAACAACTTACCCATGCAAAAGTGGAAACCCCAACAGGAGAAGATTGACTAGTGACCCTTCAAGTCCTAGGATTATCTATATAATCACAATCATTGAACAAAACATCGACAAAAGCACACAACAAAAAAAGCCCCAGGATGTGCTGACCCCTCTCCGTGAATTCTAGCTCTCCAATGAGCCAGACCACCCCCATGTCTCACCTCTTCTTGACTGGCTACTTCCATGAGAGTGAGAGTGATATGACAGTTTGCCCTGTAGCAAGGAGGGAAGGGTCCGTGTGTGTGCCAAAATTTGACTCAATAGCCCTAGGCCACTGACATCATGATTTTGAGTGTACATATTTTGGTGAACCTGACATGAAGAACAAAAACTTTTTTTATGTTGTTCACATTCCCAAAAGGTTAGATCCTTTCAAAATAGTAAAAGCCTTCAAACATTTTCACTTTATTCTTTGTAGCCGCCACTTCCACTTTCATCACCATCGCTATCACTCACTCCATTTATTTTGTGGTGTCTACAGCACCCCTGAATATGAAAGAGTATCCCTTCAAGGGAACTAGAAACTCCCTCCTTTGACAGATATGTGCCACCTCACCTGGATGCACCTGTCACAAATTTCTATGACTACAAATACTCTAATTAGGAATAAGACCAAAGAGAACCCAGGCATTCTCTATCATTTAACAACCTATCTTGGGAGCACAATCTAAGCATACCAAATGTGCCACATAAAGCTAGGAGAGTTCAACTAAGGTTAGAAATCTATCAAGCTGATCAACCTTCTACGAGTGCCTCGAATACTCATCTTGATGAGGAGGTGAGAAGGCTAGAAAAACACTTGCAAGAGGCAAGCTACGCACAAGAAGCATTAAAAATTGCCTTGCAAGAAGAACAAAAAGACAATGTTGCGCGAGAAGAAGCACAACATCATACCAACGCTTGAAGAGACAATCCAAGAAATGAAGAAAGGCCTAGAGCTGCCACACCCATAGATCTAATCACAACTCTAGTGCAAAGGATCAGAACATTAGAAGCAAAACAAGCTGCTCTTGAAAAGAGACAAAAATCCTATGATGACATCTGAATCAAACAAGACTAGGGGGCATCTTAGAATCCCCCCTACCTTAGCTATTATTCATGGAATGTAAGTAATGACATATTCCAAAAAGGGAATCCTCCTACTCAAAACATTCAAGCGATATTAGGAAACCCAATAAATCAAACAGTAGGTTACCAAAACCCTCTAACAAGGTTGTTGTTATCTACTCGCAAAGCACCTTCCTTGGGACATATCTTGAGTACTTGAAATAACCTCTTGATCTAAACATAAGGAATGTACAATTACCTTGGCCATTGCCTAATCTCCTAAAATTCAAGGGAGAAGGAGATCAAAATTCCCATATCAAAGCTTATACTACGACGATAAGAGAACTCCTCCCTTGGGATGGGGTTGTTGCCAAGATCTTCCCAAAAACCCTCAAAAGAATAGCTCTGGATTGGTACTAGCATCTGTTAGAAGATTCAATCCACTCATTCAGACAACTAATCAAAGAGTTTGTTATGGCATTTGACATGAACAAACTTGTCAAAATAGGAACCAGAGAGTTCATAACCACAAAATAGGAGCCAAATGAATCTGTAGCCCATTTTGTCACCCATTGGAGGTAAGTCCTTTATTCCTCAACTAGTGCCCCAAACATGGATCATTATGAGTTATGCGACCTTTTCTTACATGTATTAAACAAGGACATGAGAGAATACATTCAAAAATTACCATACAAATCCTATGAAGAAGCATTGGAAAGTGCTTTGAGGATAGATCAAGCTACCATTGACATTGGCAGAAAGGTCTATGGGTCAAATGGAAAGATGACAAGGGAAGACACATGGAACAACACTCCAGTCATTAAAATTCTTAAAGACAATAGAAATGCAACCATATATGGGGTGATAGATCAACCCCCAGTCAAGAAGGTAAGAGATGATTACAATGAGAGAGACTATTATCCTCCTAATGTCAATGCAATTGATCGACCCAGAAACAATAGATACTACCCTAGGGACAACTACTAGAATTGGAACCACAATAGAAATGGAAATGATGGAAGGTATGAAAGACCCCCATATGAGTACAACCAATTTTGTTCTTTTCATAGAACAAGGAGGTATATCACATAATCTTGTAGAGAGTATAATAGATTCATAGCGAGATTACCGGAAGACCAATAGAGGTTGTTCATAGAGATGTTCTTAAACCCACAGGAAGTCATGTTGAGTAACAAGGGCATAAGACAAACCAAAGCCCCAATAGTTTCACAAAATGCTAACATGAGAATCTATCAGGACCCATTTCCTACGCATAAGGATGCAGAAGTTGCAAATCAAAATGAAGTAGCCCAAGGTAGGAACACTAGCATCCCACCACAGTTAGGGTAGAAAGGAGAAGCTAGGATGATGGGATTGGTCAAAATACTCCATAGTGAAGAAGAAGAGAAAGACCTTGAGAATGAACAAAAAGAAGTATATGAGGGTACTATTTCAGTAGTGGAACCAATACCAACTCTGGTCAGACCTTATGAACTTATTGAGGACTTAAAAAAGACATATGCTCACATATCATTCATTGACTTACTCAGGAACTCCTCTTCACATCACTCAAAGCTATTAAAAGCAATAGGGCTGAAGTATCTCGATCAAATTACTCTCCCACCTAGTTTGTAGATCAACCATGTGGACTATGACATTAACCCACCAAATTCGGAACTCAAGGAAAGCAAATGCCTTCTGAGGCAGAGCTAACCAAGAGAGGAGACCCTGCATTGTATTTACAAGTTTGGATCTATGACACTTGCATCAAATGAACCTTAATTGATGATGGGGTAGTAGTGAACATAGTTCCATTCTCCCTTTTAGAGAGAATGGGTTATGGGCACACTAATATCACCGTTTCATGAGACACTCTGAGTGGGTATGATAATTTAAAGGCTGCTACAATAGGAAAGATCATGCTTCCCATTACTCTAGGGTCCAAGACTGTCCCAACTACATTTTATGTCATTGACAAGGACATAGAATATAATTTTCTTCTTGGAAGGCATCCATGGATCCATCTGATGAAAGTCATGCCATCTACATTATTTCAAGAGGCTCGATTCCTACATCTGAGGAAGGTATAAGTTGCGAAAGGGGATTCAAAATCTTTCAGCATGTTGAAATCAAACACATCAAAAAAGCGTATAGGCATCCCCATAAATTATGAACTTCCCACCAACAAATTGTCCATTCCTAGTCCTACGTCTCAATTAATATGCATCAAGCAAATGGAAACTCCAAAGATCACCATAAACACCGTCGAGATAAAAAATTTAGAAAATGAGGTACCACTGAAACGAAAAGAAATTGTCTCCAAGGAAAAGACAATTAAGATCATGGAATGGATATAGAATGATGGACCTCTCCAATTCCCTCTAGAAGTACTCATGATCAATATTCAACCTGCATACAAGCTCTTCCCTTGCATAGGGGAGAAACCTCATAGAACTGAAGGTCCAGTGTTTGAAACCGCTAAGTTAGATTTGAGGTATAAAGACCCTCATGCTTCCTTAGATCCTAAGGAAGACATGATAGAGAGTTACACTCCTTTGTCACTCTTAAGTGAATCATGTGTCCTCAAGACACTAGAGGAAATGGAGTCATACAAGCCTCTCACACCAATAGAGGATTCATATAGACCATTGACACTCATGGAGGATGTGCATTCTGTTGACAATGATCGACTAACTCAATAGGAATAATCCAAAGGATGTTCATGGTGTCTCAACCACAAGAGTAGCCGATCACCTCTACCTTGGTGCAATGAAATGAACTTGGTGAGTGGCAAGCACCTTTAGTACAAATTGAAATGGTTGAAAGACTCCAAGATGAAGATGAAGAAAGTGAGAGTACGTTTCACAAGAATGGAAAATGAGAGTGTCGGTTGGGACTGACAATCTTGTCATTTTTGAGGTGCCAAGAAGTTGTTGGGAATTAAGGTGTCTCAACCTTGGTAAATTCCTTGTATTATTTCATTGTATTTATTTATTTATTGCCTATTGTATAATTAGGATGCAAATCCAATGTCGTCATTTTCTAGGACTTGGCACGGTGATGTGTCATCCTACATGGAAGATCACCACATGTAAATTTGTCCTCACATGAGGAGATAGGCATCCCACTTAGTGGTAGGAATATTTTGCCATGGGTCAGTATCTTGGATAGTGTGTAAGGGAATATTGACTGAAACAGTCATGACAGATTCCTATAACAAATCTATGACACGTAAGAGTCGTAAATGGAAGATTTTATGACAGGTGAAGACATGTGTCGAGAAGCATCTTTGGGTGCCCCAAGGAGGGTTATGACATGTTGTGAGAGAATATTCTATTTATAGCCTATGTATGATAGATTCTCTTATAGCTGTAAGATGTAACGGTTATGATAGATTCTATGACAGTCGTAAGAGTTGTAAGAGCATCTATCATTGCCCAACTTGGAAATGGGAAACCTCTTTGGGATGGGGTGGCTTGACAAGTGTCCTAAGCATCTTACAGTGTTGGACAAGTGTCCATAGGTGTGGGTTTTGGGCCATGAGGCCATGTTGGACACCCATCCCAATGTGGAGCCATTTTTACCTTGTATTTTTTATATAAACAGGTGCTTTGAGGAGGAGATGTATTATGTGATTAACAGGTACTGTTATGTTACCAGATTGTCTCCAGATATGAGTGTCAAAGACTCCTAAGAGCTTGCATTGCAAGTGTATTGCAAACCATTACAGTTTTGATAATACATTGTGCAGGTTTTGGAGTGGGGGGTTTTTCTCCCGAAAGGGTTTTCCACACGTTATATCTTGTCTCTCTTTCCTCTGTGTCATTCTATGTGTATGTGTATTGCTGTAATATCTCTGTTGTTGTGTTAACATCACTGTAATTGTAAGGATTTAGAAGAATTTGCACTGTACTTCCCTCATTAGATTAGCGTAGGATGTGTGTTCCACATACCTTGCTTCCTTTTAGTTGGTATTAGAGCTTGATCACCTTTGGTCCTAGTTGTTGGGTAGGGGTTTTTTGAGCTGATCTTAGATTGAGTGGGAGTCTATGTAGAGTATTCTGTAATCTTGTTACAGGAAGGAGATGGTAAGCACATCTGGAAGAATTGAGGTGGAGAAGTTTAATGGCACCAATTTTGAGTTATGAAAACTTAAGATGGAAGACATGCATGTTGATCATGACCTATGGGAAATCGTATCTGGTATAAAACCAACCACAATGTCACAAGTAGATTGGGATCTCAAAGATCAGAAGGCTAAGGGTCTCATAAGACTCAGTCTAGCTGATTCTATCCTATTGAATGTCCATGAGGAGAATACCACAAAAGACCTTTGGAAGAAGCTAGATGATGTTTATTAGGCCAAATCCCTGGTGAACAAGATTTTTCTGAGAAAGAAGTTGTATTCTCTAAGGATTGAGGATGGAGGATCGGTTGCAGATCACCTGAATGCTTTCAACATGTTAGTTATACAATTTACATCCATTGGTGTGAAGATGGAGGAGGAGGATTGTTGTATGACCTTGCTTTGTTCTTTTCTAGACTCATGTGATCATCTTGTTATGGCTATTGGAAGCATCACATTCACATTCAAAAATGGATGATGTGGTATCTTCGCTGTTATCCGAAGAGATGTGGAGAAAGTCTTATGAGGCAGCCAAAGAGGCTCTTGCAGTTTGTGAAAGACCCAAGGAGAAAGGGAAGAAGAAGGACAAGAAAGTTGAGAAGGGTAGATCCAAATTCCGTGGGAGATCCAAATCTCCTGGAAAGTCCAATGCTCTCTATTGGAACTGTGGAAAAACTAGGCATTTTCGAAAGGAATGTAAAGAGGAAAAGAAAAAGAAGAAGAATGCCCCAGATTCAGATTCTGACAAGTTACAAGATGATGGTGATGCCTTCATTGCAGCCTTGGCCACCCATGCGTCTGATGATGTGTGGTTGATAGATTCTGGTGCACCATTCCACATGACATCACATCGAAGCTGGTTCACGAAGTATGAAGAGTTCGATGGTGGAAGAGTGTACCTAGGTGACAATTCTCATCTGAAGATTGTTGGTCGTGGAAGAGTCTCAATCTAATTCCCTGATGGATGAGTGAAGGGGATCACTGGGGTTATGCACATCCCATGCTTGGCACGGAACTTGCTTTCTATAAGTATGTTGAATGATGCAGGTGTCTAGGTTGTCTTTTCGAAGGATGGATGCAAGATGACTAGAGGATCTATGGCGCTTGCTAAGGGTACTCGGAGAGGTACTTTGTTTCAGCTAGAGGCATGCACTTCATAGTGCAATAGTTCCTCTGACTCGAAGAAAAGAGTTGTAGTCACTTCATCCCCACCATCTGAATGAGTAGTGAAGAAATCTATTGTAACAAATTCTGATGGTAGTGCATCTTGTGTACCCAAGGGTGCTCATGCTTTGGAAGTAAAGCTTCTTGATGAAAAGACTATGTTATGGCATATGAGATTTGGCCACATTGGTGAGAAGGGTTTTAGAACCCTGAAAAATAAAAACCTCATCAAGGGGTTAAATGATTGTAATCTTGAGTTTGACTTTTGTAAACATTGTGTATATGGAAAACAAACTCGTGTTTAGTTTTACTCAAGTTCTCATAAGTCTTTTGGTGTGTTGGATCTTATTCATTCTGATGTGTTTGGTCTAATTAATGTTCCTTCAATTTCCAAATCTGTACACTTTGTATCTTTCATAGATGATTACAGTAGGACATGGGTTTATTTTCTCAAAAGCAAATCTCAAGTCTTTAGTTAGTTCAAAGAGTTTAAAGCTTTTGTTCAGAATTAGACTAGTAAAAAAATTAAGTGTTTGAGGACTAACAATGGTGGTGAGTTTTGTTCAGCAGATTTTGACAAGTTCTGTAAAGAACATGGGATTGAAAGGCATAAGACAACTCCTTACACCCCACAACAAAATGGAGTTGTAGAGAGGATGAACAGGACACTGATGGAGAAGGCTAGGAGTATGCTTAGTGGAGCAAGCCTCGAACAAAAGTTTTGGGCTGAAGCTGTAGCCATTTCTTGCTATCTGGTAAATAGATCTCCTACATCAACTCTTGTTGGTAATACACCTATGGAGGTGTGGTCTGGTAAGAAGCCTTCAGTTAGACATCTTTGTGTTTTTGGTTGTGAGGCATATGCACATGTGCCTAGGGAGAAACAGTCTAAATTGGAGAACAAGGCTGTTAAGTATATTTTCATTGGCTATGGTGTTAGTGTGAGAGGATAAAAGATTTGGGATCTTGTGGCTGAAAAAGTGTTGTAAAGCAGAAGTGTTATCTTCAGAGAGCTAACACCTTCTTCTGTTGTTTTACAGCCAGAACAGACAGAAAAGAAAGAGGATGTGGTTCAGTTTTCTTCTACCCCTAAGAAGACTGAACTGATAGACCCTGTGAGACCTAATGATGAGGAGAGCTCTAGCAGCTCTAAAATCTCAGAAGAAGCAGAACCTCAACCTGAACCATTGAGGAGGTCTACATGAACAAGGAAGCAACCTAATAGGTTTGGTTATTCATTGCTTGATTCTATTTATGCTTTTTCTTTGCTTGCTAACACTGATGAGCCTAGAACTGTGAAAGAGGCTATGGGCATGAAAGATATAGGTTCCTAGAAGGAGGCCATGGAAGAAGAGATGGCTTCCTTGGAGAAGAATAAAACATGGGACTTGGTGCCTTTGCCTAAAGGACAGAAACCTATTGGATGCAAATGGGTGTTCAAGAAAAAATTCAGTGCAGATGATAGTGTTGAAAAGTACAAGGCCAGACTGGTTGCGAAGGGGTACTCACAAGTGGAGGGAATTGATTATGGTGAAATTTTCTCTCCTGTTGCAAAGATAACATCCATTCAATTCTTGTTATCTCTTGCAGCAGCTTATGACTTAGAGGTGGAATAGATGGATGTGAAGACAACTTTCCTTCATGGTGATTTGGAGGAAGAAATTTACATGTCACAGCCAGAGCATTACATAGAGAAAGGTAAAGAAAATTTGGTTTGCAAGTTGAAAAAGTCTTTGTATGGTTTGAAGCAGTCTCCTAGGATGTGGTACTTGAAGTTTGATGCCTTTGTGTTGTTGATTGGATATCTAAGATCAAAATTAGATAATTGTGTGTATTACAAGTTTAACAATGCTCGCATTCTCATTATTGCATTGTATGTTGATGATATGTTGTTAATTAGGAATGACAAGAATATGATTTCTGATTTGAAGTCTTAGTTGTTAGTACAGTTTGAGATGAAAAATCTAGGGGTAGCCAAGTACATTCTGGGAATGGAAATCAAAAGAGACAGAGCTAACATAAAACTTTGGTTAAGCCAGAGTAAGTATGTGAAGACCGTGTTGGACAGGTTCAGCATGGCATATTGTAGACCATTGTGTGTTCCTGTTTCTTTGGGGACAAAGTTGTCTATTAATGATTGTCCAAAATCTCCTAGTGAGGTGGAGGACATGAGCAGAGTACCTTATGCTAGTGTTATTGGTAGTTTATTGTATGCTATGGTATGCACAAGGCCATACATTGCCCAAGTAGTGGGAGTCCTTAGTCGATTTATGGTTAATCCTGGACGGGTACATTAAGATGCAGTTAAGAGAGTGTTCAGATATTTGAGGGGTACTTTTGAGTATTTTATATGGTATCATGGTAATGTTACAGGACCTCCGCACTCATTTTGTATTCATGGATTTGTGGATTCTGATTGGGTGGGTGACATTGACAGTAGGAGATCCACCAGTGCCTATGTGTTCACTATGTTTGGTGGTGCAATTAGTTGGATGAGTAAGCGATAGCCTGTGGTTGCTTTGTCCATGACAGAAGCTGAGTATATGGCAGAAACTCATGCTTGTAAGGAAGCCATTTGGCTTAAGAGATTGTGTTTAGATATTGGTGTTGATGCAGGATAGATTACGATTTGTAGTGACAGTCAGAGTGTGATTTGCCTAGCAAAGAATCCAACTTTCCATGCCAGAACAAAGTATATTGATGTACAGTTTCACTTCATGTGATACATGGTAGAGGATGGGAAGGTGAATTTGGAGAAGGTAGACACTTTGAAGAATGTTGTGGATGCATTGACGAAACTGGTGAGCATAGAGAAGTTCAGATGGTGTTAAGAGTCTATGGGCCTCTCGGCCTATAGCAGTTAAATCCTATTATTTCTATTGGCTCTTACAAGGTGTTCGACAAGTGGGAGAATGTTGGGAATTAAGGTGTCTCAACCTTGGTAAATTACTTGTATTATTTCATTATATTTATTTATTTATTTCCTATTGTATAATTAGGATTCAAATCCAATGTCGTCATTTTGTGGGACTTGGCATGGTAATGTGTCATCCTACATGGAAGATGACCACATGTAAATTTGTCCTCACATGAGGAGATAGGCATCCCACTTAGTGGTAGGAATATTTTTCCATGTGACGGCATCTTGAATAGTGTGTAAGGGAATATTGACTGAAATTGTCATGACAAATTCATATGACAAATCTATGACGCGTAAGAGTCGTAAATGGAAGATTCTATGATAGGTAAAGACATGTGTTGAGAAGCATCTTTGGGCGCCCCAAGGAGGGTTATGACATGTTGTAAGAGAATATGCTATTTATAGCCTGTGTATGACAGATTCTCTTACAACTATAAGATGTAACGGTTATGACGGATTCTATGACAGTCGTAAGAGCATCTGTCATTACCCAGCTTGGAAATGGGCAACCTCTTTGGGATGGGGTGACTTGACAAGTGTCCTAAGCATCTTAAAGTGTTGGACAAGTGTCCATAGGTGTGGGTTTTGGGCCATGAGGCCATGTTGGACACTCATCCCAATGTGGAGCCATTTTTGCCTTGTATTTTTATATAAACAGGTGCTTTGAGGAGGAGATGTATTATGTGATTGACAGGTACTATTATGCTGCCGGATTGTCTCCAGATATGAGTGTTGAAGACTCCTGAGAGATTGCATTGCAAGTGTATTGTAAACCATTATAGTTTTGATAATACATTGTGCAGGTTTTGGAGTGGGGGGTTTTTCTCCCGAAAGGGTTTTCCCCACGTTATATCTTGTCTCTCTTTCTTTCGTGTCATTCTATGTGTATGTGTATTGCTGCAATATCTCTGTTGTTGTGTTAACATCACTGTAATTATAAGGATTTAAAATAATTTGCACTCTACTTCCCTCATTAGATTAGCGTAGGAAGTGTGTTCCGTATACCTTGCTTCCTTTCAGAAGTTACATCGGGTACTCCATGGATTTAAGGCCAAAACCCAATGGGAGAACAAGTATAAGCTTTGTCCCTCTCGATGAGCAAAGGGAACCATAGTCTCCCTTCGAATTGTTCCAATTTTTGCAAAGTATTCAAGATAGACAAGACATAAAAATTTACATACAAGAGCAATTTGACATGCTGATGGAATTGTTAAGGTGTGATAGAGCCTTGTATTGGACCCCTTCCCATCAATAAGCCTTTTGAGACTTACTTTGTCTCACATTATGAAGAGGAACCACTAAATTAGAAACAATAGAATCAAACAAAAAATCCTACAGAGTAGGAGAACTAGTCCTAAGAAGACGTAGCACGAAAAATAAAAAGAGAACATTCATGGAGGACTGGAAAGGTCCTTACATGGTTAAAAAATATGTCAGAAATGGTGCCTATCTCTTGTGCACAATGGAGGGCGAAGAATTTGGTGAAACAATCAATGCCTTTCACCTCAAGAAATACTGTCTAAAAATCATAAAAATCATAAAACATAAAAATACAAAAAAAATTAAAAAAATCAAAATGTCAAAAAGAATTTGTTTCTTGCATTACAGTGAATGACTTGCTCTTATATCATTTTCATTTCAGTAAGGAGTCTAAGGTTGCCTAGGTATAAATGATCCTTTCAGGTCCTAGAGATTCCCCATTTTCACAATCAGCCCCTTAGCTTCCCTGGCCAAAAATGTTAGGAGGATCAAAACTCTGAAGGAAGCAATCTAAATTCTGAGTGAATAAAAAAAATGAGTGATCAAAATAAGAGTATTGAGAAAAGTGAGTATTGAGAGATCAGATTACTGCATATCCACAGTTCCAAAGGCATTCATTTCATAAAAAGTCAAAAATCCAAAAAATGAGAAAATCAAGTGAGGCATTCTAGAAAATACAAAAAAGAGAGAAAAATACAAAAAAAAGAGTGAATGAGAGAAGATTGCTGAATGTCTATACTCTTGGGTGGAGATCAGTCTAAGCTTGTAGCCTCAAGGGTGACATTCTAACAGTGGAAATAAAAGAGAAAGGTACAAAGCACACACACACACTAGATGAGTAAAATCCAAGAGTCTAGTAGTCTCTAGGATCATTTTCTATCTAGGGACCCTTGTTCTTTCCCATTCACCCTTTACCCTGGGTCTATCTTGCTTGCGATCTATGATCTAAGTCTAGCGAACCTTAAAAAAAATTTACTTGTCTAAGTTGAAATCTTGTCAGATTGTCTTTTCTAGATAAGGATCAGTGTTTAGCCTTTAGCAAAGCCCAAATTTAGAAACACTCCATTTAATTCCCACTCCCCACTTGAGTTCTAAAACCCTATCTCACAGCCTTGAATGGATCTCTTATATCAGGACAACTTGCACTCCCCTAGATTAAAAATCATATTAAAGAGCAATCATATTGTTTGTTCCACATTGCATTCATATCAAAATCAGAAAAAATAGCTTCAAAGAAATAAGATCAATGTCATAACTCGTGACATTCAGTAGAAGTAAAAGTTTCATTTCAAGCATCCCTTGTGTTCTTACATCTGCATATCGTAAACTACATCTCATATATATGCCAAAAAAATTACAAAAAACATGTCATCGTGATCATATTTGCATTGTTAGAGTTGAAGGTCAAAAACATAATTAAAAAGTTATTAAACTTCCAAAATGCACAATAGATGAGTACCCGCGACGATAGCCGAAACCATAAAAGACAAACTTTCATTGATATATCTGAAGTTTACATGTATAAGAGTACAAAGAGCCAAGAAAAAATGCTTTTGAGGAAAGTAAAGGCTCCCCATGCAAGGGGGCACAATATAAAAAGAAAAGCAAAGTAAAATCAAGGATGGTTCCATCAGGACTCTTGCTCCTCTGGCTAAGTGCACCACTAGTGGCTCCATGAGATCTTTGGGAGCAAGGTATCCTACTGTGAGCATATGATTGCGAAGGCCCCGCAACACTAGCATCTCTCCATCCAAATCGAAGACGAGCTATCTCATGAAGCACCTGATTCTCACCCTTAAGGATGAGATTCTTGGCCTTCAAATCTGCACTTGCCTGACATCCATGATAGGTAGGAGCAAAAATGTCAGTGTGTCACCTAGCAGTAGGAGGCACACTAGGATCAGTCAAAAGTCTCTCCCAATTCATCCTAGTCAAGGGGGAAACCGAGCTAATATTGACCTCATGAACAAAAGCCCTCCACTCCTCAACATTACCTGTGAAGTGAACCAAAGGAAAAAAATGTGTTAGTTCTTCACAAAAAGAAAGGGAAAAGAAAGGATGAGGTATGAAAGCAATAAAGCAAACGTAGACTTACGTGGGTCACCAGGCTACCAGGTAGGATCAAATTACTACATCACCTTGTTAGAGTGAGGAGATCTAGGAACTACAGGTAGACCCTCTGGAACATCATGAGCATCATCTACATCATTGGCACCATTAGAATCATCATCCTATGCATCCTCTGGCGGGCCCTCATTTGATAAATCATCCCCATCAGGAATATAGTCCTCGCTAGTAGAATTTAAGTCCTCGACCACAATAACTACTTGAGAAGGCCTTGTCTCTAGATAACCTTGATGCAATCAAGCTGATTAGAAACTTCCTCAAATGAGGAATGTGAAGTCATGGCATAGATGTAAGTTAAATTCCTGTTTGACCCTCGAGGTGACTCACCCCCATGAACTATGCCCAAGAAACCTTTTCCTCAAAGGACTCACTAGTAGGCAGGATGAGTGGATGCCCTCTCACAAGAACTCCAAGAATATGGTAAACATCGAAAAGAGTTATAGTCCACTCTCCTAAAACCTGTGGGAACTTGAAGGTGTTCCTATTCTCATCCCAATATGTCAAGATATCACAACAAATGTGTGCCATAGGATGAACAACTGGCACATGATGAAATTTGGCTAAGCCTGCTCTCCTCAAGATGGCACAATCATCATCACTCAATGAAGCAAACATCTTTGAAAGCCACAACTTCTCTCTGCAAGCATTTCATCGAATACGCATGTCCTGCAAATCAGAAAAGAACTTTAGATTATATCTCATCAACTCGTAAAAATCCTAAAAATCATAAAACTTGCAGAAAATCATACAAAAAAAGCGTATAAACCATCAAAATTACAATAAATAGGGGAATATAGTAGTCAAATTAGATCAAAATAGAATGAAGTAAACATTAGAAAGCATAAAATTTTGGACAAAATTGATCTAACAGGGTTGCCCCTTTCATCAGATTGGATCTCCCCCAGGTGACCCACATGTCAGCAAGATCTCCCCCCGGGCGACCTTGTTGTCAACAAGATCTCCCCCTGGGTGAACCTATTGTCAGCCAGATCTCCCCTTGGATGACCTGTGTGGAAAAAGGGGTGACCCTATGTGGAGATCCCCTGAATAAAAAGTGCTCTAAAAACTCCATTTTTTGGTCAATTTTAGTAAACAAAAGACCTATCCTACTCTAAATGACAAAACAAAGACAATGCAACAGGACAAATCATCAAAAACAGACAATTTTAAGAGATTTTTTGCCAAATTGAACCTAGGGTTTAGAGAGAGGTTTTTCATTGTTTGCATACCTGATTCTCAATGGAAGAAGAAGAGGAAGCCTTCTTCATGATTTCCTCGACGATATCTACCCAACAACTGTTCACATGATCAATTTCGTTGCCGATTCACTCAAATCTCACTAATTTTCTTGCTTTGCTTGCCCTTAGCTTAGTTTTTTTTGTGCATTCTTAGATAACTTTTTTTGCTTTTATGCATCTCTCATGCATTGTTTTGTGTGCCTTCATTCCTACAGGTCTCACCGACAAAGGCAAACAACTAGTCGAACCCTCACGATCTATGGTAAGTTCATCATTTCAGTTTTCATTATTTGTTTTGATATATTCAGATGCCAAAATAATACTAGTTATTGAAGGTACAATTGCATGAAAGTTGACAAGAAGTAAGGCCTAGTTCAGGAATGGTACCTACCTTTCATGTAGACTATCGTCCCTGAGGGGGCAAATATGTAAGCACAAAAATCATGCACAACTTCCACCCTATGATGACTTTTAATCCTTGTCACGTAAATGTAAGCATGAAATAAGATCCTCTCAATTGCAGTTCTCTTGGTGACGTGTCTTCTCTTTTGTCTTGTGTTGTTTCCCCTTTGTCATTTCTCTCTCCTTTTGTTGTCAACGCTTTTTGACATTTTTCAACACTTGTTAATTCACGTTTTCTGAGGTTGCAACCCTATTCCTAAGGCTATGTGTCTTATAGGTGAGTTTTCACCTTTCCCCAATGTTTTTCATCTTCTTCACCCCTAGGAGCCTTCTAGAGGTCCCCTTAGCCATCTCCCACTTTTGGTTTTCAGTTTCACTCAACCAATCCAAATATCCCCTATTATTTCTAGATCTCTCGCTGGGAGATCCTGCTTTGCAAGTGGAGATTTGGATTCTTGCACATGATTGACCTATTTCTAGAGGCAGAACTGCTTCTTTTCTCCTCCTCTTCCATCTCCCCTCATGGATGATGATGAGGTCAGAGTAGGCTTTTTTAATACATCATCATTTACTCTTTATCAATTCAGAGGTGTCTAGAGCGATCTGTGATAAGACTGTTTGTTGGGGGGTTTTCTTTACGGAATGGTTGAGGACCAAATATTGGTTTAGGGATCCTCGCACAGTTGTAGTTCTGATCTTCTTTCTCATAAAATAAACTACCTTACTTTTCTTGAAAAGAAACACTCTTGCTTGAGAAAGAAATTATTCTAACGTTTGCTGAAATAAACATTAATCTAGTTGCTTTGAAACAAACACACGTGCCGAAATGAGAGTTTAATTTAATTGCTGGAAATGAACACACTTGCAGAAAATAAGAGATGAACATAAAGGAAACCTATTGTTTCTTCTCAGACATGCAATACTCTGAACATCACAATGCTTAAGGAGATAACAAATCTGATTTTTTTATGATTTTCTATTCTTAGAAGAAGAAACCTGTAGGTGAGAGCACATAACAGAAAAAAAACACATATAACACTTTGATGTAAAGAAATTAATAGAAGTAAAAATGATACAGATAGAATACTGAGAGATCTCCTCCAAGATGGGGAAGCAGGCCCTACTTTCCCAGCTGGAGACGATCCTCTTTGCTCAACAACTTCTTTCAAAAGAAATCTCCCTTCATTTGCATTTTTATTCTCATTTAAAGAACGCACATGCCTAACTCAGAAATTTTCCTTCTGCTGAAAACAAACTATGATGAACAACTAATTGATGATGTACATGCCTAAAAATGACACGACTCTGTCCAAATAAATATTCTTAATATTTATTTAAGTCAAATTCCTCTATCAATAAATAAATAAACAAATTTATTTAGTTGATTCATATTCTTCCAGCAATTAAATAAAATTAATTAATTTAATTAAAATTCCTAAATTCCTAATTCTTCCAACAAATTAAATAATACCAATTATTTAATTGTCTCTTCCAATTTTATCATCTCTAAATTTAAATAAATCAAATATTTATTTAAGTTGTCCAATTCTTCTAAATTGAGTTATCTCTAAATATAATTCAATCCTTGTGCATATGCAATTGAATATTCTAAATATTTAATTTAGCTAAAATATCTTCTCATCCTCATGCAATTTCTATTCTCTAGTTCTATTCTCTTAACTGATTGATCTATTCTTTTAATTGATTTATCTCTTCAGTTAACTCATTCTTCTATTTTATTAATTCCTCTCATGCAAAATATAGCAAGACACATGTCTTCTTCTTATTTGCGCACATTCCTCAACCATTCTCTATCATTGATCTTCTTGTTCTTTCTATACCGTTGATCTTCTCTCTCTCAAGTCTATAAATTAAACCCTGTTCTTCCATTTCATTCATCCAAGCTTTTACTATTGTTACTCTATAGGAATTACAGTGCGCCTTTGGCACCCACGTCATTCCATTTTCTTGCGATCAACTTGTTACCATATCACCATTATCATTGTTGTGAAGCTCACCTTCATTACAATAAACTATCACAGCCATTCCCAATTGACAATCTTGGAATAGCAAGGAAGTGCACTCTTTGATTGCCTTATTCATACATGCAAGATCGATTGAGATAGGCAATTAATGGAAGCCATGAAGCTTTGAGGTTTGCAAAGGTTTGAAGTTCTTTTTTTGATTGATCTCTTTGTTTCTATATTTCATTAAGTTTTGGGTATTATTGATTTATTATATTGATTATTCATTTAGATCCAATTTTCCCTTAATATTTTTGGCGTCCACCGTGGGGCCTAGCCCCAATTTAACATGAAAATTGAGTTTTTGTGCATTAGAAAACCGTACATAGGAGGAATCTACGCATCTGTCTCATCCTAACATGCATATGCTATCCATTCCAACGCATCCAATCTTTTGGCGCATATAACCTCTGAGATAGCGCATCTACTAGTTCTGTGCATAAACTCTATATTCCTGCGCTTTTGACCTCTGTCTTAGCACATTTGTACTCCTGCGCTTTTGAGCTTTGTTTCTGCGTATTTAGACTCTAAAGCTGCGCATCTGATCTAAACAGTGATTTTAGGGTTTTTCTTATAGTTTTCACTAACGCTAACACTTTTTCTGCAAGAACACTCTTGGATCTGTTTACAGGCTAGGTACTGGTTTAGATCATATAGATGTACTTGTTAACTCACACTTCAATTTCTAAAAGGAAAGTAAATGGATGCTCATGCAAATCTCATGTAGTCTTAACTAGGAAGGTGGTAACCGAATCATTGCTATCTTGCATATCATTGAATCATTACTATATTACTATCTTTCAAAGTTAGACACATTGCTATCTAGGTAAAATTGAACCATTGCTATCTTGTTATCACTTCAAAGTTAACAAATCATTGTTATCTTGGTAAAATTGAACCATTGCTATCTTGTTATCACTTCAAAGTTAATAAATTTTTGTGCATGCCCAAGTAGATAGCTCATTTAGTCTTTTTATTTTAACTAGGGGAAAAGAACCACTATCTTTCGTGTTTTGGGAATGATACCAGGCCTATGCTCTCCCCTATCTTGGGTGATCAAAATGCCAGACATATCATTTTCGCATGTGTTTTTCCTTTAGAGAGGCCTGCCCTTGGATACTAATCCATCCTTGGAGAATGACCTTAAGTGGTAAAAAGATAAAACCAAGCTCTGCCAAGCCACTATACATAAATTGTGTTTGGAGCGAAAGCTTCAAACAATGAGAGAAGTTGTGTTATACTGACAACCAACCTCCCCCAAAACCCTCCAAGACGCAACCCTTGTAGGCTGGGAGACTCCATAACAGAGAGTAGTGCTGCCGCATGTATAACCACTTGAATGGTTGCACTTGTTAATCATCCTTTGTTTTTAGTAGCCAAAAACCCCTATAAGCCGGTGCAGGGAAGGGTGATTATTACCTCCTAAAGATGCCTCACCTAGAAATAGGGAGAATTCAGTTTATATTGTCTCAGCCAGCCTAGGATTTGTACTTGCTTTCTTTTAGTCAAAAAATTACAAAAAAAAATTCAAAAAAACCATGAAAACATTCTTTGTGTTTGCTATGTCTTCTTTCCATAATTAATAAAATCAGATAAAAAAAGACCATTTTGTAACCAAGAAACAAAAAAAAAATATGTGTCAAAAATTGCAAAAATAGTCAGAAAAACCAAAGCTGCACATTTAAATTGACCTACTGTGCATCTGTATTGACTTCCTATGCATTTATCACCTATTACAGTGCATTTGTCTTATACCAGTATTGCACATTTGTGTCAAATTTCTGTGCTTGTATCCTCTGCTACTGCGCATCTGTTTCTATGCATTCATGACAGTGAGCATTTCCACATCTTTTAAGAGAAACATTTCAGGTTTTCTAGGTACCCATTTCAATCTTGTGTCAGTTTCTGTTGAAATGAAAAACCAATTAGAAGTAATTGCTCAAGAACTCCAATACCTACAAGAACAATTATACTTTTATATCTTGCCCCAAGATCGTATAGCAATTGCCCAAGAACTCCAAGTGATACAACAAGAAATGACAATCTTACAAGCTAAACAGGCCAATACTAGCTACACCTCATCCCAAAAGCATACATCCTTTTCTTGTGTTCATGATACTCTTGACAAGGCAAGCACCACCTCAAGTTGGAAAACATATACCACTCCATCTACTAGTCCTCCTTCACCATCTCCTAGAACACATGGCCCAAAGCATACTAATCCTACCATGGAGAAATCCAAATCCACTCATCCATTACCTCACTCCTCTACCCATACAACTACCAATGATGTGATCCAAGGGCTACTAGCAGAGATTCAACCATGTCCCCAAATTTTGGTCCTTGACCTTATCAAAGAACCTTCAAGCATGTCCATTACTCTAACCTCGTCATGTAGCCTACAACCCCTTAAGCATATTGAAGAACCTCCTACCATGCACCAAAGTCAAGGTCCATTGCACCTTCATGTTGTTGACCAAGATCCTATCCAAGGGTCTTCTACCTCAACTTCAATTCAAGCACATCAAGAGTTATGTCAAGAGCACACTTTAGAACATGTGAAAACATCAACCCCTTGTCTAAATCAAAATCAAAGCACTCCCATCTGACCCTTACATAACCTTTATCTTTTCAATGATCCTATACCTATACATGAGCAAGAAATCCAATTTCAAACCATTCATAACCTATATCTCTTTTATGATCAAGATACTAGCTTTGATGAAGAAGCTATCCATGAGTAACTTGATCTGATACATGAGCAAGGGATCCAATTCCAACCTCTCCATAACCTCTATCCTTTCAGTGATCAAGATATTATCGTTGATGATGAACCTATACAAGAGCACCTTAATTCCATCATGCTAAATCCTATCTATGATCAAGATCCCACCTACAATCAAGGGCCTATCTATGATCAAGCAGACCATGATGATCCTCTTAGTCCACTTTATGTGTTCCATGGTCCTGAGCCTATAACCCCATCTAGCCCTAACCAAGATCTGACAACTTCCACTTCCCTTGATGAGACACTTGCCTCCCAGGAAAGCATAGAAGATCAAACCAAAAATAATCCTCCGCCATCTATTATCGATCATGCTGTAAATCCCCCACCGTATATCCTTGGTCTTACCACCTTTATTCATGAGTGTTCCTCCTTAGAACACTAGCAACCATTATCCTCTATCTCATCGTCTCCATCCAATAAAGAACTTGTGTCTAGTGTTCCACCTACACATAATCCTTCTATCCACTGCATACTCCAACATATGAACTATCAAGGTAAAGGCTTAGGCCTTCACAAACAAGGTATTTTGGAGCCTGTCCATGTCAATGTTCCTCCTTCATATTGCCTTGCATACACACCCCAAGGTGGACAATCTCAAGATGTTGGTACTTCCTCCATACCCTCTAAATCCACCACTTTCCGTCGCAAACCCTACCATATCCCCAAAACATATGTCGCCATTCCACCTCCATCATCCTACAATTGTCAAAAGCATGTGACCATACACCTTCCACCATCCAATCTACCTTTGATACTTCCAACTCCTAATATCCCTCCATACATTTTACCACCACTTCTTCCAACACCTTATTCACCCATCTATGAATCTTCTAACAATCCCAATCATGGCCAACAAATTTACATCTTGTCTAAACAAAGGGCTTCCTCCAACCCCACTTCCACCATCCCACGGGAATTCAACAATAAAAATCTGGATGCCTCTACCTATAAAGTCAAAAATCCTAAGAGTCCTCATGACCTAGGATACAAAAGCCAAGAATCAAAGAAACATCCTTCTCAAGAGTTGCATAGACCCATACATCTATATGCCAAACTGAAAAAGGTGTGGGTCTGCATCCAACAAATGATTACCTCTGAAGATGCACCAAAGCTGCATACACCCTAGCCCATATCTTCACAGGTACTATCTAAAAGCAAAATGGTTTGGGTGCTTAAGCAAAAAACCATCAAGTCAAATGAGGCATCCACCTCTCAAGAATCCCAACCATTCAGTTCCTCCTTTTTCATCCAAAAGTCTCAAATCCTCCCATCCCACATGACAAGAAAAAATTAGAAAAATATTAAGTCTATGTGGATCCCTACATGCATAAGTCATTCATCCACAAGAAAAAGTCTCTATTGCTTCCTACACTACTTTCCCATCACCAGCTTCAATGTTTATTACAGTATGTGCAGCCATTGGTCATGATTCCCTTCTATCTCACAAACATTTCCATATACCTCCTACATATCTTCCCCATCCTACTCACATGGTCCATGCTTTTGCATAAGCTTTCCATCTGTATTCTGCATCATCATCCACTATTGCACCTTTCGCAATCCACTATCTACCTTCTCCATCTCACTATCATGCAATCTCCTACCAACATCTATGAGAGCACTTGACATGGTCCATGCGATGACATCTTTCTAGTGGGACTATCACCTTTCATGGAACCTGGCAATTGAGTCCCTCTCGTCCATTTCCTATCCTATCCAAATATTCAAAAAAAAAAGTCAAAAAAAAAAATCCCTTCATCCAACGGTGAAAATCTGGCAAACAGGCGCATTGGATAAGTACCATAATGAAAACCTGGCAAATAGGCATCGTGTGTAAGTTGATCTTCTATGTCACCTACACTTAGGGGCACCATGTCTCATCGGCATATCACTTTCTCCTATCAGTTTCGTTCCGTACCATTTCCTATCCTATCCTTCTAGTCGTTACCCACCTATACTATCCAGTCTATCTATCTTAAATCTTCCATTCCTCTATTTTCTTTGGTCTTGATAAAGATTGGGGGAACAATGTTAACAAATGTTTTAGGTGTCTCTTGACATACCTTATCCCTCCAAGTCATGCAAATCCTTCATTATCCTCTTATCCTCCTATCGTCATAAGCATTACCATGAAAAATCCTAAGTATTCTACCTACAATGGGGCACATTATTCTTATGCAACATAATCCTTGGAGATCACATCCTTGGTTTCTTCTATCTACACATTCGTATCCACTGTAACCCATCCTTCTGCCTATCCATGGTGTTTCCTTGTCTACCAAGGTTCTATCTAGTATCCTATCTGTAGTATCAGCCTAGCGTAGCATCTATCGTTAGTGTCCACATGGTCCAAGCCCATGAACTAGGTTACCTCTGCCTCATCACATAAGCAAGGCCATTATTCAAAAGTGCCCCCAAGGCTCCACATTCCCATCCATCCCATATCTGGTCCTTCTTTCATCTGAGTCTGCACAACTCACCATTGCCTAGGTCTTAGGTCCATTAGGGTTCACCCTAAACTACGTTGCCTCTACGTCGTCACGTAGGCAAGGCCATTTAGCAATGAGCCCCCGAGGCACTAGGTCAATCCCTTAGGGTCCGTCCCACCAATAAGGATTGTGGAACCTTTCGCAAGGTAAGAAAGCGCAAGCAAAACCTGCTTCTAGAGCATAAATTTTGATGCAAGACCTCAACCTATCCAAAGCAAAGCAAGCAAGTACCTAAAGCACTCTAAATGATTTTTACCTAAATTATGGCAAGAAACAAACACATCTAAATGCAAAAATGTTTTATGGTTGTGATCAAGGTTAGGTTACAACATCTTGGTTTTTGTTATCATGTCTTTCTATGCTACTCGAGGATGCCAAAAGCTAGAGATGCTATGATGGGGGCATGATTATTTTCTTTTTTTGTTGTTTGTGATTAAACTTTAGTAATGTGAAGCCTTGTCTAAAGACATGATCGGCAAAAGATCATCAAGGACATCAAAGGTCTAACATGAAAGGGGGCAATCCTTATCTGTTGATACGCAAGAAATACTCAGGTCATCTCGGTTCAATTATACCTCGATGCTTGTATTAACTTGCTAAATCAAAATCCACGTAAGTGATACTCAGGTCATCTCGGTTCAATTATACCTAAATGCTTGTATTTTCTTACAACATTTTAAACACCCAATGATGAAATAAGAACTTCAAAATACTTGCAATATCAAGATAGAAAAAATCCATTTACATTCCATATCCATAACATATCCATTTGCATCCCATATCCATACCCATACCATATCTAGTTGCATTTCACATCCATATCCAATGCAATAAAAATTCTATGCAGAGTATCAATGTTTACAAATAAAAGCTTGTGAGTCCTTTTGTTGAGTCATTCTTCTATCAATCAAAATTCTATCTATCATCGTATCTTTCATCCAATCAATCTGAGAAATGGTGTAGATGCAAGGTCCATCCTTAATCCATACCAATCAAGTCAAAGTCAATCTTGTCAAATGATCTAATCACAATCAGTGGTCTTGATCCTTGTCTGGTCGTAAACCAACTCGATCGATTGTAATCAATCAAATTGTCTTATATAGGATGTAACATTGTTGAAATCAGACCAATACATGCATCTTACATGACATGTTTCATTTCTTGAAACCAGACACTATTCTTTGTGTTTCTCTGGGGATCTATTGTTCCTCGCCATGACAACACGCCTACCGTGTTGGTCTAGGGATATATCATTCCCCGCCATGGCAACACTGTCATATCGTTATCAGTATATCATTGGTTTATAGTTGGACAGGGGCAATACCTTGCTTGTTCTTGTATTATTTGTGCATACTTGCTTTCTTGCTTGTGTGTGTTATCATTTTATCTTGCATTGCGTATCATTCGGCTCTTTCTTCAACCAATTTCTTCACCCTAACCTATTCTTCCAACCTTCTTCATCATGAGATTGTCCACCTCGCGCCCTCGAAACTCTCTCCCCATCCAATCTCCCGAGGGGGCATCCTCATCCTATCTTTCCATTGTCATCTTTTTCTTCTATCTATACCTTAGCTTCTTTGAAATGATGTTACTCGACACAAATCTCATCATCTTGAACATCACATCAAAGAGGGGCAAAATGTATACGCCTAAAAATGACACGACTCTATCCAAATAAATATTCTTAATATATATTTAAGTCAAATTCCTCTATCAATAAATAAATAAAAAAATTTATTTATTTGATTCATATTCTTCCAACAATTAAATAAAATCAATTTATTTAATTAAAATTCCTAAATTTCTAATTCTTGCAACAAATTAAATAATACCAATTATTTAATTGTCTCTTCTAATTTTATCTTCTCTAAATTTAAATAAATCAAATATTTATTTAAGTTGTCCAATTCTTCTAAATTGAGTTATCTCTAAATATAATTCAATCCTTGTGCACATGCAATTGAATAATCTAAATATTTAATTGAGCTAAAATATCTTCTCATCCTCATGCAATTTCTATTCTCTAGTTCTATTCTCTTAACTGATTGATCTATTCTTTTAATTGATTTATCTCTTTAGTTAACTCATTCTTCTATTTTATTAATTCCTCTCATGAAAAGTATAGCAAGACACATGTCTTCTTATTCGTGCACATTCCTCAACCATTCTCTATCGTTGATCTTCTTGTTCTTTCTATACCGTTGATCTTCTCTCTCTCAAGTCTATAAATTGAACCCTGTTCTTCCATTTCATTCATCCAAGCTTTTACTATTGTTACTCTGCATGAATTATAGTACGCCTTTGGCACCCACGTCATTCCATTTGCTTGCGATCAACTTGTTACCATATCACCATTATCATTATTGTGAATCTCACCTTCATTACAATAAACTATCATAGCCATTCTCAATTGACAATCTTGGAATAGCAAGAAAGTACACTCTCTAAGGGCCTTATTCATACATGCAAGATCGATTGAGATAGGCAATCAATGGAAGCCATGAAGCTTTGAGGTTTGCAAAGGTTTGAAGTTCTTTTTTTGATTGATCTCTTTGTTTCTATATTTCATTAAGTTTTGGGTATTATTGATATATTATATTGATTATTCATTTAGATCCAATTTTCCCTTAACAAATGAAAAATAGGAACTAACTAACTAAGGAGCAATGACTCTTCTACTTATACAATCGAGCCTTATTGAAAAGAGACACTAATTGCGAGTCTAACTACAATGAACTGGAGAGAACTGGAACAACCAGTTGCATGCTTATTGAAAGATGAATCTAAGTACTAACTAATTCCTATGAACTAGAACTAGAACAACCAGCTATACTATTTGCTTAACTACACAATTAGTTGCAAGGAACTCCAGATCTACGATATGAATGAAGCAATTAGCAGGGTGAACTCCATGAGTTCCCCAAAATAGTGGTGTGCCATGGCGACAGTGATAGCTAGAACTAACGTCTGCCATCAGATATAGGGGTCACTAAGTTTAGTGACATGGCAGTGTAATCAAAGCTGTGGCAAGGATTGTGGTGCTGATTGGGTGCGTCGAAGGGCTTAGAGGGTCTTCAAGAGCGTTTGCTGGAAATCATTGACTCAGGGGAGGATGATGCTTAGGAAGTATTAGCCTCCGGAGCTATCTGGAGTTTAGTTGAAGTTCAACTGCTGTAACCTTTATTGAACATCCACAACCTATACCACAAATTATGAAACATGCACAGAAAATGTCATTCAAGCATCAATATTAAAGAGATTTCATCAGAGTATAATGGAAACAAAACACAAGCATAATCAATTCTTAAAACAAATATAATTATAATAATATGTATTTCTATGCTAGTATGTTTTTAAAAGTTTATCAAAGCATGAAAATACTGATAATTAAATGAGTCAATCATTTGGTTCACCATCTCCTCCCTGCTTAGCTTCTGTCATGCCCTCATGGCCATTACTGTACTGCCCCATCCAAAATGTTTTTCCCTTCCATAATTGTGCTGCAATTGTAGTCGTCATCACTGTACTGGAACAATTGTCTTCCCTTAGGATGGAACCCATCATTCTCCTGAATCCTGCTATGCCATTTGCTGAATTTTTCCTGTGGTATTGGCTCACCTTGAGGATGGTTGAGCCTGGGTGCTGGCATGAGCAATAGTGGGGGTCTAAACCTCATTCCAATCCAACTTTGTTGCTTTTGTTGAATAATTAGAATGAGGCTCCTGACTCTTGAGGTCATCCATCATATGTTAACAGGGGAAACTAGTTCCCTTCTTCTTAGCACATTGGGAATTGTTTCAAACTGTGCTCTGCAGCTTGACGCAGTGGCATTGGGAAGGTAATTTGCAACAGCAAAGAAATTTGCAATACAAGAATTCATATTTTGTATATATTGGCCCATGATACGCTGCCTATACACATTTACCCTGAAAGTGTTTTTGAACCATGTAGTCTTTGGGCATTCATACCTCATTAGTAGACCAATTGTCCCAGCAGCAGTCTCATATTCCTCCATTCTGTCTTCCCATAATCTGTTGTTTCTTAATAGAGATAGATAGCTCTGGATTTGGAGTTCCCCTATATAAAGATTTAGCATGGAAGTATCTACATGGCTCAGAATGTGGCCATGTTGGAAAAGCTCATAGAGAAGGCGGTGTATTTTGAAGGTAACATTCAACAAATTATTTTTCATTTTCAAAATCAAAGGGCAAATTACAGCTAATGCGTAGAAGTTTCCATCTCAAAATTTGTTCTCTTAGAAAAAGAGCATACACACCTAAGGGTACCCTTTGTACTAATAGAGTTTCCCCTGTTTCGCAGGCGAGAGCTAGATTTTGTTCTACTTTTACTTTCTCCTGCCTCAAGGTCTCCATCCCTCTCTAGAGCTTTGCAATTTCACCTCTGAGTTGTCTATTATCTCTAGTTAACTACATGTTTTGTTCATAAACTTTCAAGGATGTGGTGGCTGGGGTTTGCTAGGCCACAGTCTGTCTTAGCTTGGTGATTTGCTTGTCCTTTTGGGTAATCATGCCTACCTGATTATCCACCTCCTTCTTCAAAGAAGCAATTTCCCTTTCCTTTTCTTCTTTTTCCCCAGTGGCCTTCACCTTTTCCACCTCCAGCTCCATCTTTTGCCTTTACTTGCTGGGACAAAGCTGCCAACTATGCTTTACATTGCTTTAGCTCAAATTCAATCTTTGAAATGGCAAGGGCATGTCGGGTATCCTATGCCATGGTATCCTTAGAGCTGGAGCCTCTGTCATAACCTATTTGTCCTACCTGCATCCATGTTGCAATGGTTCATTCTCTGGTGCTTTCGAGGCATTATGCTCATCTACCACTAGAATGCCATTGGCGCCACCTTGCTCAATTGTTTCTTGTACCATTTTTGGAATATCATCTCCGCCACTCTCCTCAGTTGTTTCTCATGTTCCTTGCGGACTGTCTTGCTGACTTGCCGGAGCAATGGGGACTACTTCAACATCTTCCTCATCTAAAGAAATAACAAAAGTGTGAGAGTGTCTAATTTGTGCTTCACCCTGTTGGCGTGGATGCTCTGCACCTTTGCAGAGCCTTTAGAAGCAAACTTCAAAAGGATTTGAAGACATGGCGACGACTTTGCCAGATATAGACATAGCAGAAGAGTGCTTTGTTCTTTTCTTCTTTGGTGTCAAAGCCAAAAAGTCCTCCCATTTTCTCTGCCCATCTTCTTGTTGCATGAAATGGTGTTTCATAATCAAATGAATTAACCTCGCATGGCTAACTGGGCCCTCTGCTTTTCTATTTTGTCAGCATATTTACCAATGTAGTGTGCAAAAAGGTAGGAATGTTTATTAGAAACTGTGGATTATTGGTACCATGCCTGAGGTGTGTAATCAATCTCATTCCAAGGCTGAGTACAGTCTCGTACTGGCCATCACAGGTAAAGAACTTCATAACCCATAGGACTATAGTCTTCCAAGGATCAGAAGACTATTCCTGTCGATGCCTTTTGTGGTACCTTTGCTAATAATGTATCTAGGCAAGGGCTCAGGAGCAACATGAAAGTTCTAAATTAACTCCTCATATGAGGGTTTAGTGGCAAATAAATCAACTCCTACTATAGCTATTCCAGAAATTTGACTAATGACAGTAGAATTGATTGGAATCCTTACCCCTCTTATAATTGTGAATGTTCTGTGGAAATTCTTGACAAATTTTTGGACTAATTCCGCCTCAAAACCCTCAAACTTCTGTAAGAACTTGAGCCACCCCACATGTTGGAAAATTTGAGCACTGGCATCATCGATGATTGTGTTTTCTGGTTCTACCTTCTGTTTGTACCCCATGTCTAATAATTATTTTCTCTGTTTGCCACTCTAGTTTAAAGGAATTCAATCTAGAGCAAGGGGATTCTATACTGCAACTTGGTTTATTGAAGGTTGTCTTTATTTCAGTTTGGCGAACAAGGAAGCTATTGAAGTATGAGTTTCCATCTATAGATTCGTTGGAAGAAATAATTGCATGTAGGTTGACACTTGTTCCTGCTGTCTTTTTGGTACTCATGGCGGATACTTTAGAGTGTTTCCGTAGGGTGGCACGTGCAAAATTTTTCTTTAGAGCCTCCATCTTAATTGCCTTCTATGCATTTCCAGAGCTGACGCCATTCCACTACAGCTTTATGTCCATTCAGATGTACTTCCCTCTTAATTGGTTATTATTACCTTCATTATGATTTTACAAACTAGGCTTTTATTTCATTTTTGGCAATAATTTAAAACTCACCCATCTTAATGACCAAGCACTATGATTTTCTTAGGGAATACATAGGATCCGCAATCAAGTATCAACTTGCCACATGTCAGCCTACAATCATTGTCATGACTGCGATCTTTGTGCATCAAAAGTTGAAGCTGCATGATGTTACTTTTTGAAACATGTGGCATAGCTATACACATTAAGATAATTATATATGTTTTGAGGAAAGAGTATACCTAGGTAAGGTACCCATGACCTTGATTATATCACTTCAATCTTTCTTCCAAATTAATTTTTGCCGCACATTGGTCTTGCGCCCGTAGGTTTTTGAGGAGGTGCTATATGCCTGGTCTTCATTTGGAGCCGTCTGGAGCTATCCGGAGCCATCTAGATCTATCTGGAGCACGTTATATCACAAAAAGATCTGTAGAGTCTGCAAAAGATTTTTATTAAAAAAAAGGAGGGAGTTTCAAAGAAAAGATCGCCATTGCTAGTTTTCAGTCTTCCCTCTAGGCAAAGATGCCATTACTAGTTTTCAACATTTGCCCGATTTTTTTTTTGAATTTTACAGAAGAGACTGCCATTTATGGTTTTCAACCTCAACTACTTTATTCATTCAAGAATCATTATTTAGAGCACAATTCCCATGGAAGAAAGATCTTCCACAGAGAAATGTTCTATTCGAGATTGAATTTCAGCAGAGAATTCTTCTTTGGAGGTTGCTTATGATACAGCTTCAATCTATGTCCATTGACTAGAAAAGCTCTATGATCTCCATCAATTGGAACTAACTAGACAGCTCCATTGCTGAAGGTTTCTTGCATTTCATAAGGCCCCAACCATCTAGTATGTAGTTTTCCTTTTAGATCCTGATATTTAGAATCATACAATAGGGTCCAATCTCCTTGTTTGAAGTGCTTGCTGATGATGTGCTTGTCATGACATTCCTTCCTTTGTTGCTAGATTAATTTAGTATGCTGAAGTGCTTCCATTCTCATCTCATCCAGCCCATTTAACCGTAACACCCTTTGTTGTTGTGCCTTAATCAAATCAATGCCGACTTCAAGTGCTGTCCTTAATGTCTCTATCTCATATTCTATGGGTAGCATTGGGTGCTTTCCATAAACTAACTCATATGGAGTGAAGTTAGTTGTTGATCTCTAGGTAGTATTATAAGCCCAAACAACTTCTATCATTCTATTGGCCTAATCTATCCTCTTGCTTGATATAGTTTTGGTGAGAATATTCTCCAATTCTCTGTTTGTTACTTTAACCTGACCATTGCTCTATGTATGATATGGAGAAGATTTCCTGTGACTGACCTGATATCTTTCCAGGAATGCTTTGATCATGGCAGACATAAACTGTGGTCCCTGATCAGAGACAAGAGTTCTAGGTGCTCCATACCACTGCAAGATATGTTTATACAGGAAATCTACAACTTTCTCCTCTTTTGTTGTTGGTAGTGCATTTGCTTCAACCCATTTGGTGGCATAGTTTGTGCAAAATAGTATATAGTGATTTCCTCTAGATGGTGGGTCAATTGGTCTAACAAAATCTATCCCCCATTTTTCAAATGGCTCTAAAGCCACTTGGGGATGGAGAGGCATCTCTGTGGTGAAGGTTGGACGTCCCATTTGTTGACACTGAGCACATCACTTGACATATTGGTGAATATCTTTAGTCATTGTTGGCCAAAAATATCCAGCTCCCAAGATTGTGTGCCCTATTCTAATGGCTGAAAAGTGTCCTCCAAAAGGTTCATCATGACATGCACGGATTATGTCATACACCTTTGTTTCCTGCACACACCGACGTAATACATGATCAGGACAATTTTTAAATAGAAAACCATTTACCGACTTGTATCTGGAGCTCTCCTGAACTAGCCGTCTAATTTCTTTCAAGTTGAAATGTTGTGGGCATTTTCCTGAAACTAGATAGTTAGCTAGATCAGAAAACCACAGAGATTGTATAGAGATGGTGAACAAATGTTCATCAGGAAATGTATCATCCACTAGTTCGTTATTTCCCTGCACATTCAATCTAGACAAGAAGTCAACAACAACATTATGTTTGCTTAGTTTATCCACAATGGTTATGTCAAATTATTGCAATAATAATAACCATCTAATAATTCTACCTCCTACTACAGCTTTGTTCATCAGATACCTTATGGCTTCATGATCAGCGTGTATGAAGATTTTATAGCTTGTGATGTAGTGGCAAAATTTGTTGATAGCGTAAACTACTACCAAAAATTCTTTTTCAGTTGTGGTGTAATTTTTCTCGGCTGGGTTCAAGTTTTTGTTGATGTAATATATTGTAGGCACACTCCCAGACTCACCCAATTGTCCTAAGACTGTCCCAAGGACCTGATTGGAAGCATATGTGTGGATGTGAAATGGTTATCCCCAGTTTGGTCCTTTTATCACCGGAGCAGTTATGAGGGCACTTTTGATGGTCTCAAATGACTGCTAGCATTCTTGTGTCCACTTAAATTCAGAATCCTTCTTTAGCAAAGTGAACATAGGGTCAGCTTTTTGACTAAAATTTTCAATGAACTTTCTATAATAGCCAGTATGTCCCAGAAAGCTCCTCACCTTAGTCTAACTTTTAGGAGGAGGAATTTCTACTATGATTTCAATCTTCATGGGGTCCACTTTCAATCCCTCCTGCGAGATGTGGTGACCAAGTACAATTCCCTCAGTCATCATGAGAAAGCATTTTTCATGGTTTAAAGATAGCTAGTGTTCTTTACATCTTTCAAGTACCTTGTTTAAACTATTTATGGCTTCATCAAAGGTTTTACCATGTACCATAAAGTCATCCATATAGACTTCAACACAGGTATTCACTAGATCATCAAATATTACTAAAACAACACGTTGAAATGTAGTTGGCGCATTACATAACCCAAATGGTAAGACTCTGTAGGCAAATGTCCCCATGGACAGGTGAAGGTTGTCTTATCCTGATCTTCTAGAGCTACCTAGATCTAGTTGTAGCCACTAAAATCATCTAAGAAGGAGAAATAGCGACTTCCAGCCAAGTTGTCTAGGACTTGGTCAGTGAAAGGGAGTGGAAAATAATCCTTCTTTGTAGCTTTGTTCAACTCCCTATAATCTATGTAGACTCACCATTTTCCATTCTTTTAGGGCACTATTACTAACGGCGATACCCATTGACTGTCAGAGATGGGATAAATGAATCCTACCTGTAATAATTTCTCAATTTCTTCCTTCACTATGTCTTTTAAAGCTGGGTTGATTCTTCGTTGTGGTTGCCTAAAAGGTCAGACATCCTTAGTGTAAATATGGTGTATACAAACATTTAGATGGATTCCTTTCATGTCTTTGTATTCCCATGCAAAAGCTTAGGTGTGATTTTGTAACAATTTTTCCAATCGAATCTCTTTCCCTTTTGTTAACCAACTGCTGATTGAAAGTTCTTTGTTGGTTTGAACTGGGATTTGTTTTGTGTTGGTATGAATAGAAAGAAGTTCTCTATATGGACTTAATAGGGTATTTAAAAGACAAAGGTGAGGTATGACCTGGTGGAGAGTTTTTTCTTGTTGGTAACTTACATGAGAGGTAATCTTTTCAGAGCATGGGCAATTAAAAGATTTAAAGGATCCTTTCGGGTCTCTCTGGAGCCATCCAGAGACCTCTTGCTAAGTAGTAGTGTATAAGGAGAGTTCAATGTTTGGTTCCATTTCTTTATATTCCTCATTACATTCTTCAAAGTGTTCTACTATTGTTACCATTGCCAATGAGGAGGCATCCTCTTCATCAAAATCCATCAAGTCATCTATCCATGGTTTGTTTTTCGTATTGCAGAAATGGTTCAGCTGGAGGATAGATAGAAAGTTATTTAAGTCTTTTTCCATTTGAAATGGTCGTACTTCCAGATCTATAGTTAATAAGTGCTGCTGCTGTAGCCAGCCAAGGTCTTCCCAGGATTATTGGGTAAACTAATCATTTTTTTCTTGTTTGTAGGATAAGGAAATCAACCGAATAATCCCAAGTGTCAATGGTGACTATTGTTGGCAAGAGACACTGTGTACCTTCATGAGTATTGTCATTGATGGTGACAAAGTCCATCCCACACATCCGCAAGACATGGTATGACTATACTAGAAGTTAGATTGAAGAGTATTTTGGTTTGGTGAGTAAGAACAGAGCATGCAGCAAGGTCTGACAATCAGGTCTGGATCTCTTAGAGGAAGTATCTCAGCAAAGTACGGACTTGGGGAAGTCACGAGGAGTACCATGACTGATACATTCCAGAGATTGAGCCTCCGGTGATGAAAGAGTGAAAAGATATGAGAACCTAAGTGTTGGGTTCCTGTTTGGCAGAGTAGACTAAGGAAGAACTAATCGGCAGAGCATCAGACCTTAATTTGGATGAGAAATTGATGGTGATCAAGTTTCTTGAGGGATCATTCATGGTTGGCAGACATGATTGATGACTTCTATAACTATCTCTTTAATACGCATCACTTAAGAAGCAAGGATTCAGCCGATAGACCAGAGTTTGGGAAAATCTTGAGTATTCTGGATGCCGACTAGAAATATGTTGAAATCCTTGGTGCGGATATATATATCAGATTGATTTCGATGTGAAGGATTGTGTTGTGTGATAAAGTGTGCGAGCAAAGGCAGAGATAAGCGAGGAAGCTGCAATATAGGTCTGATATGTAACAGAATAGCAGCATCAAATCAAAGAAAGAATGAAGTGCAGCAGATCAGTATATTGAGCCTAACTAGAACTAAACCTCAGCATATGTGGATGCTTCTCATCAATTCAAATACCTGGTTACATTCTAAATACCTTGTAGACAGTGAGTCTCTTGTAGGCAGTGAGCCTCTTCTGAGCAGTGTGCTCAGGCAGTGAGCCCTAATTGGCAAGTGCCATTTTGTACTTCTATTCTTTTAACAGAGAATACAATCTTGGGTTAGTCACCCCGTGGTTTTTCCCTTAATAGGGTTTTCCACGTAAAAATCCTTGTGTTATGTGTGTTGATTTCTTTCCTTCTCTCATGTTCATGTATGCTTATATGTTGTGATACTGCATTAATTATTAAAGAAAAGAAAGTCAAATAATTAAGACAAGTCAAATAATACTTATGAGGGATCAATTTGCCTGATAGGACATCTGCAAGTTTCCCTTCAACTTGGATAGTGTTGAGCAATTTTCTTTTTCTGCCTGGATGTTTTAGACACAAACTTTTAATGGTCTGATTTATCTCCAGGATTTCTTTTATCTCTTGTAATAAGGGAACTTCAATGTGCATTTTTCTAAGTTCCCTAATTAATTGGGAGTCATCATGTGAGGGTTGGTTTTCCTTAGATTATGGAGGGGCCTATTTCAATCATTCTAGGAATGGAATAGGGATCTCCTTCAGAATCTCTTCTGTTTCTTTTGCTTTAGCCTTCTTATTTGACTATTGTGTATCATCTTTAGGATTCACTTCCTCTTCTTCAATGACTTCCTCAATAGGTATAGTTACAGGCACATTTCTAGACCAGAGTTGGATATCATTTATCTCTACCACATTCAGGGTTGCTGTATTTGGATCAGTATTGTACACCTGTTGCTGTGATCTATTGTTCTTTCAGAACCAATTGTGTGGGCATTAATGGTTGATTTACTTGCTCATTAGGATTTGCATTCATAGGCTGTGAAGGCCCTGGAAGTAAGGCCTGAGGTTGGTTTCCAAATCTTCTCATCCCTTGGTTGTATTGAGGAGCCCATTGCGGTTGATACTACTGCTGGCTTGACCATTGTGGATTGGACCAAGATTGATTTGTCCAATCTTGCTGAGGCCATGAACCCCTGGTATTGGTATTTGCATTAGCATCTGCATTCCCCAAGGTCCATTATAAGAGTTCCCTCTTGGAGCATATTGGTTTTGAAACTGATTAAATCCATAAGTAGGTTGTTTCTGACCAATAAAATTTAGTTCTTCCTCATCTGCTAGAACCTTTTTTCAGTCTATTTTTAATCTAAGGAAGCAGGGCACATTCATTGGTGGAATGATTTTTCTCACAGATTTTACACAACTCAGTCCTATTCAAAGGGCATTCCCTAAGTGGATGTTTTTCTCTACAACCTGGGCAATAAATAGCTAAGGGTTCAGTATTCTTTTTACTAGCCTACATGCCATCCAAGGTGGTATTCAAATGAAGTAGGATGTTAGATTTAAGATTTGCTAGTTCCTCCATTACTTTCGTAACATCAATGTTACTACCCCTTTTTAAGATTCTCTTGCCAGCTCTCGTACGAGAATAGTTTCTGCAAACTTCTATAATTTCTCCAAAAGTTTGCTTATTAATGTCTCCCTTACCCATCAGATTTAATGCTTCTCTGTTGTCATCATCAATCCCTCTTAGAAAGATGGTCCTACTTAGTTCCTCATCTAGATTGTTTCCACACCTCCTATGGACAAATAAGAATCTATCCACATAGTCTTCTAAATTCTCCTCCTTCATTTGTTTCATGCAAAAGAGTTCATCTTTTTTATCCTTGACTCTACAGTAATACTAATATTTATCAAGAAAAACTGTTTCCATATCATCCCATGTGGTGATAGAGTCTGTTGCCAAGCCCATGAACTATCTTAAAGCTGACTCCTTGAGAGTGGGAGGAAAAAGTTCTAGATTTTGGTTATCAGTAGCATAGTCATAAGTTTGACATAGAACTTTGAACTCAAATAGGAACTGGTCTGGATCTTCTGATGTTTTTCCCCTGAAAGTAGGTAGAAAGGCAGGTGATATGTTTTTCATAGGAGGCTCATTTAACTCAGGAACTATGGCTATTGGATAAGAGAAAGTTCTGTTAATAGCTGGATCTCCCTAATCACCCATGGTTGAGGATGTGATAGATGAGTTTGAAGACTCTAATAAAACTGGTAATCCTTAATTGATAGGATTCTATAGAGGTTCTTCCAAATTAGCCTCCAAAGGTATATCTGCAATAGGATGTCTAATGAATCAACCTAAGGCATCCCTAGGTCTTCTCATAAACTAATGGATCAAAAGTCTTATCGACACCTTAAACCTACAATGATTTGTAGATTATGTCCCTAGCAACGGCACCAAAAATGATGAGGTCGGAGTAGGCTTTGGTAATACATCATCATTTAGTCTTTATCAATCTGGAGGTGTCTAGAGTGATCTGCAATAAGACTATTTGTTGGGGGGGGGGTTTCTTTATGGAATGGTTGAGGACCAAAGATTGGTTTAGGGATCCTCACATAGTTGTAGTTCTGATCTTCTTGCTCATAAAATAAACTCCCTTACTTTTCTTGAAAAGAAACTATTCTAACGTTTGCTAAAATAAACATTAATCTAATTGCTTTGAAACAAACACACGTGCTGAAATGAGAGTTTAATCTAATTACTGGAAATGAACACACTTGTAGAAAATAAGAGATGAACAGAAAGGAAACCTATTGTTTCTTCTTAGACATGCAATACTCTGAACATCACAATGCTTAAGGAGATAACAAATCTAATTTTTTTATGATTTTCTATTTTTAGAAGAAGAAACCTGTATGTGAGAACACATAATAGAAAAACAACACATATAACACTTTATTGTAAAGAAATTAATAGAAGTAAAAATGATACAGATAGAATACAAAGAGATCTCCTCCAAGATGGGGAAGCGGGCCCTACTTTCCCAGCTGGAGACGATCCTCTTTGCTCAACAACTTCTTTCAAAAGAAATCTCCCTTCATTTCCATTTTTATTCTCATTTAAAGAACGTACATGCCTAACTCAGAAGTTTTCCTTATGCTGAAAACAAACTACGATGAACAAGTAATTGATGAAAAATAGGAACTAACTAACTAAGGAGCAAAGGCTCTTCTACTTATACAATCGAGCCTTATTGGAAAGAGACGCTAATTGCGAGTCTAACTGCAGCAAACTGGAGCAAACTGGAACAGCTAGTTGCATGCTTATTGAAACATGAATCTAATTACTAACTAGTTCCTATGAATTGGAACTAGAACAACCAGCTATATTATTTGCTTAACTACATAATCACTTGCAAGGAACTTCAGATCCACAATCTAAATGAAGCGATTAGTAGGGCCAACTCCATGAGTTCCCCAAAATAGTGGTGCACCATGGCGACAGTGATAGATGGAACTGACATCTGCCATCAGATATAGGGGTCACTAAGTTTAGTGACATGGCAGTGTAATCAAAGTTGTGGCAAGGATTACGGTGCTGATTAGGTGCATTAAAGGGCTTAGAGGGTCTTCAGGAGCATTTGCTAGAAATCATCGACTCATGGGAGGATGACGCTTAGGAAGTATTGGCCTCCAGAGCTATCTGGAGTTTAGCTAAAGTTTAACTGCTGTAACCTTTATTGAACATCCACAACTTATACCACAAATTATGAAATATGCACATAGAAAATGTCATTCAAGAATCAATATTAAAGAGATTTCATCAAAGTATAATGGAAACAAAACATAAGTATAATCAATTCTTAAAACAAATATAATTATAATAATATGTATTTATATGCCAGTATGTTTTTAAAAGTTTATCAAAGCATGAAAATATTGATAATTAAATGAGTCAATCATTTGGCTCATCACATGACCACCCAAGTGCCTTCCTTTTAGGGTCACCCATGGGTTGCCCCCAGGTGTTCTGATTGGTGAAAGGGACAACCCCTGGGTGACCTTGTCACATTTCCAACTGCAGAAAGACTTGAGTTCTAACTAAAAAAGCTTCATTTTCACCCATTTTTCTTCTTGTTTTCATGGATTTTCAAGCCTAATATGGAGTTAACTATTTCATGCACCCACACATGCATAGTTAGCTCCATTTCATCTAAAATTAACAACTCATGCATTTCCATGCACTCTTTCTTCTTCACTTCTTGTTGAGTGATAAGTTTTTACTGGGTAGATCACTCCAATTTTAGCCTAGTTCACTCTTGAATCCTTTATGTTAACTCTGAAATCAAATTGAGTTAACTCTCCTTCTTCCTCACCTCTCATCCCTTCTTCTAACCTATAAATTCCCCCCTCCCTCAAGTACAAAGGGAGACAATTTCATTTGTGCACACAACTCTTGCAAGTTATGGCTCTCCATATTAAGCATTCTCATGCTCATACAGGACATAAGAGCCTTTTGTTTTACTCATTACTCATCAATCTTTCACATAAATATCATCACGCATCCATACACAGCTCAAATCAAGCCATCATGCTCATCAATAGCTCTCATTGAGCTCTCTTTACAAAGCTTCTAAAACTTCCTTTTCTTCCTTTATCATCTTGTCACCAAGAGGATTTCCCGTTGCTACAAGAGGATATGAGGTTGCCACACAAGGAAATCTAAGGGTAGTGGAAGCTTACAAGTCTTGTTTATTTTAGGTTCCTCTATGCTTTTTGTCAAACCCTAGGTCTAGTCAAGGTTAGCTCACATACACCTAAATCTTGTCTCGGCTCATGAATGTGCCTAGGATTAAGAGGTGAGTGGGTGAGGGCAATCCTCGATGATATAGAGGAAATCCACCCGAGACCATAACAGGACCCACTAGTCATCCAACAAGTAGAAGAACATAGGCAACTTTTTCTACAACAAGCATTCATCCAATAATTTGAAAGACAACAAGCCATCAATGAAAATAATAGCTTACCCACACAAAGGTGGAACATCGAAAACCCTAAAGGAGAAGATTGACTAGTGACCCTTTGGGTCATAGGATTATCTTTACAATCAGAATCATTGAACAAAACATTGACACAAGCACATGACAACAAAGGCCCCAGGACGTGCCAACCCCTCTCTACGAAGTTTAGCTCTCCAACAAGCAAGACCACCCCCGTGTCTCACCTCCTCTCAACTGTCTACTTCCATGAGAGTGAGAGTGACATGGTGATTTGCCCCATGGCAAGGAGGGAAGGGTCCGTGTGCACACCAAAATCTGACTCAACAACCCTAGGCCATTGATGTCACAATTTTGAGTGTACAGAGACAACACTGTCTTTAATCAATCAACAACAAAACATTATTCTGGAAATGCAATCATCATGGAACTTGGAACATACATGATTTAGGTCATCAGTAACAACAACAATATATCTGATCATCATTGTGCTTCTAATTCCCATATTAATATGAACTATATCTTATCCCTTCTCATGTTGGATGGGACATGACATCCAACCATGAACACCATCGCTCCACCATGAATACCATCACACCACCATGATAGTGTTGACATCAATGACAACTTAGTGACAGTGTTGACATTAATGACAACCCTAAGAACCATATGTGTAACAATCTCCCCCTTTGGCATTGATGGCAACATATCTTTGCTTCTCTCCCCCTTTGACATCAAGGACAAAGGGAAGTCACTATCTGCTCATCAGAGATCACATACCTGCATATTATTTCTTAGGGTATGACTTCTTGAAGCAAACAGACTCCCCCTAACATTAGCAACCACTACCTGCTCCCCCTGAGCGGTATCCACCATCAGTCCAAGAATAAAATATAGCATGAACTCATCCTAGATAGATGCACCACTATACATCTAGAAAGAATAAGGAGGGGCAATTACCCCTAACTTCTACTGAAGATCCTCAAAAGTATCATTTGTAAGTGCCTTTGTGAAAATATCTGCTATTTGATCCTTTATTGGGATATATTCCAACTTCACTTCCTTATTTGTAACCTACTCTCTCAAAAAGTGATCCTGATTGCTATATGCTTGGTTCTAGAAAGTATCACTGGATTCTTGGAAATATTGATAGCACTTGTATTGTCACACAAGATAGGAATAGGCTCATCATACAATAACTTGATATCCTTCAGGGTTTGCTTCATCCACAACACTTGTGTACAACAGGATGCTACTGCAATGTACTATGCCTCTACAGTAGATAAGGACACTGAATCTTGCTTCTTTCTCTTCGATGAAACTAATCTACTTCCTAAAAAGAAAGCACCACCACTTGTACTTCTTCTATCATCAACACAACCAGCCCAGTCAACATCGGTGTAAGCACTCAAATCAAAGTCATTACCTCTTGGATACCATAGGCCATAGTCTAGAGTTCCTTTCAAGTACATGAATATCCTTTTCACTGCCTTCTCATGCATTTTCTTTTGATTACCTTGATATCTAATAATCACACATACTGCATGCATAATACCAGGTCTAGAAGTAATCAAATACAATAGTGCTCCAATCATAGACCTAGAGACAGTCAGATCCACCTCTGGAGACTCATCATCTTTGCACAAATGACATCCAATGACCATGGGAGTACTCATTGGTTTTGAATCCTCCATACCAAACTTCTTCAACAACTCTTTGACATACTTATATTGAGAAATAAAGATACCACCATCTAGCTGAGTAATTGGAAGTCCAAAGAAAAAAGACATTTCACCAATCATAGACATCTCAAACTCTTTTTGCATCTCCACTACAAACCTCTTACACATATCATCATCTCCACCAAAGATGATGTCATCAACATGTACTGCAACTATCAATATCATGTCTCCTTCTTCCTTGATGTAAAGATTACTATCTATAGTACCTTTCTTGAAGCCTTAATGACGTAAGTACTTATCCAACCTAGCATACCAAGCACTAGGTGCTTGCTTAAGACCATACAAAGCCTTCTTGAGTCTGCACACCATGTCTGGATCTTTTGATATCCAGAAACCATCTAGTTGTTCAATATAAACCTCTTCCACTAGGTCACCATTCAGAAATGTTGACTTAACATCCATTTGATATACCTTGAAGTTGATATGAGCAGCAAGAGCAAGGAATATTCTGATTGCCTCCATCCTTGCTACTAGAGAAAATGTCTCCTCAAAATCAATACCTTCAACTTGTGTGTATCCTTTGCATACCAATATAGCCTTGTTCCTTACAACTTCACCTTCTTTATATAGTTTGTTCCAAAATACCCATTTTTTTCCTATAACATTCTTATTTACTGGTCTAGGAACCAATTCCCATGTCTAATTTTTCTCAATATGATCCAGTTCGTCTTCCATGGATTTTATCCATCCATCATCTTTGCTAGTTAGCAAAGTTTTTGAGTTCCAATTTTGATAACAAACACAAGTTTACTCGCTCATGTGTCTTAGCAATTCTTCTCCTTTTCTACACACCTTCATCCTTATCTCCAATGATTTGATCTGCTAAGTGGTTCTTCTAAACATACTTTGTTGGAGTCTTAAGCATCTGCTCTGGTTCTTGTTTCTTTTCTTGTTTTACTTCTTCTTCATCATCTACATTGCATGGAAAGGTATCAGGTTCAGAGTCCTTTGATTCATGTGAGATTTGATATAGGTCTTCATGTACCTTGACATTTGTGCTCTCAATTATCTTTCCCAACCTCTTGTTGTAGCATCTATAAGTCTTGCTTCTGGTTGAGCAGCTAATAAAGATTCCTTCATCACTTCTTGAATCAAACTTTCCTAGGTCTTCTTCATCTCTTCTGATATAGCATTTAATGCCAAAGATCCTGAAGTGTCTGACAGTGGGAGGTCTTCCATAACATAGCTCATAAGGAATCTTAGTGTTGTTGACCCTCAGTTGCACTTTGTTAACTAGATAGACAACAGTATGAACTACATCCTTCCAGGACATATTAGGTAGATTTGTATCTTTCAACATTGCCCTAGACATCTCTTGCACAGTCCTATTCTTTCTTTTTGCTACCCCATTTTGCTGAGGGGTCCTAGGAGATGAAAGATGTCTCCTAATACCATTATCTTCACAAAAATTTTCAAAGTCGTTTGAAGTAAAATCACCTCCTCTATCAGACCTCAAACATTTGATCTTGACATCAAATTCATTCTCAACCATATCTTTGAACATTTTAAATTTATCAAGGGTATCTTATTTTTCTCTTAAGAAAGTAACCCAAGTCATTCTACAATAATAATCAATAAGCAATATGAAATACCTCTCACCTTGTCAACTCTTTACTCTTGTAGGGCCACAGAGATTAGTGTGAATCATCTCCAAAGGCTTTGAAGAAGAAAATCATCTCCAAAGGCTTTGAAGAAGAATACTCCTTGCTTTTGATGTTTTTCTTTGTCTACTTTCCCATTTGACATTCCTTACATACTTTTTTTGTAGGCTTGATTATCTTAGGCATATCTCTCACTGCATGAGTAGAACTGATCTTCACCATATTATCAAAATTGTTGTGTCTCATTCTTTTGTGCCACAACCAACATTCACTAGATTGAGCCAACAAACATGTTCTTCCATGTACCTCCTTCAGATGATAGATGTCACCATATGTCATGTTACCTTCTGCAACTAGTTTTTCGGATCCTGCCTTCCTGATTTCACAACCCTTGGCATGAAAAGTGAGATTATATCCCTTGCTGCACATCTGACTGACATTGAGAAGATTGTGTTTTAGTCCTTTGACATACAGAACATCCTCAAACCTATTCTTCCTATCAATAGTTATAGCACCTTTTCCATAGATCTGTGCTAACTCATCACCACAAAACTTGATAGTACCACCATCCCACTTTTCAAGACAGCTAAACTTCTCCTTGTCACTAGTCATATGATTTGAGCATCAACTATCCATTACCCAAGCCTTGGCTTCTTCTCTTTGTTGGGATATGATGCCATTAACCTTGTAAATCCCAATATTGTATTATTCGATGTATTATTTGTAATTTTGTAATTACCCATAAGGAGATGTACAAGTTTCACTGGTAGTGGTAAGAAATTAATTACCGAGGGCAGTAATTATGGAGTTACTACATTGGTAAGTTTTGGAGTTATCGACAGTAATAATGGAGCAACATTTTATAGTTGGTAATTGTAAATATCAAGATTAAATGAGGGTAGGCGCCACCTTGGAGGAATCAACTATTTTTGGCATGTATGACACATGTCATAAAGTTGTTGAGTGCATGTAAGAGAACCTTTGACAACTGCAAGTTGTCATAAGATTCTATAATAGAATGACAACTTATGACGGATACTTATTAGTTGTAAGTTGTTATCCTTGGCTCTAGGTTCCCATATTGGGAAGATGCCTTTTGGGGGGTGTTATGATGGAATATATGATGGTTATGACAGCATTTACTACCCTGTAAGAGTCTATTCTTGTCCACAGATGCCCAAGGTTTCATTGTTGACTCTTGACAAGTCTTATGAACTTGTAAGAAGTCATTGAATGTTGCCTGATGAAGATTCCTAGGTAAGAGAAAATGGACACCTTGTTTTAGGAGTAAATACTTCTATAAGTACAATGCCATGTATGTGTTGTCTATCTCAGTTTACAAGTACACAGGTGATCCTGGATTGAAGAATGAAGAGGAGATTGGAAGTGGATGTATTGTAATCTTGTTTAAAAGATATGACAACTTAGGCCTCTCTTCTTGGTGGAGTTTTTTCTTGCAAGGGTTTCTCCACGTAAACACTTTGTTATGTGTTTGTTCTTTTGCTCCATTATTACCTTGTGTTGGGAGATCTTGCATTCTTATGTTGCTGATTTCTGCCTCTTTGTTGTTGATATCTTATGGTGATGTTATTGTTGTTATAAGTTCATCTAAGGTGGTTTTATCAAACATGTTAAAGTGGCTGATTTTAGCATCATAAAGAAGTTGAATCTCTTCATGGTATTTCAAGGATTAAGCAAACTTATTTTCAGATTTGCATACAATTTTTAGATTTCTATTTTGTAATAGTCAAAGCCTTGTATCTCACCAATTGGTATCATATCTTGGTGATTTGATGATTAACAATTGGATTAGAGATTGTTCCTTTATTCCAATAATTGGTATCAGAGCTTAAGGTTGTTCCATGGCTTGCATGTGCTTGTATGTGCTTGCATGTTCTTGTATGTGAGTTGCACGTACTTGCATGTGTTTGCATGTGCTTGCATGTGAGTTTCATATACTTGCATGGACTTGCATGTTGCTTGCATATGCTTGCATGTGATGGATTCATGCTAATTTGGTTCTAGGTATTCCTCCATTTTTGAATTTAGCTTGTAAAGCTTGTGAATCTGTTGGAAGGAATTGTAGAATGTTGGAAGTTTTTTGGGCTACAGTAGATGTTCTGTATGTTGGCATTGTTTTGTAGATCTATGAGATTGGAAGCCATGGTATCTAACTCTTAGATGGATATTGTCAATGGGATCTATGGTGGGTATTGGAAGCTCATGGTTAAAGATCTTATTTTTCATGGAGTTGGTCATGTGTTTGTTTCGTACAGAGTGGTGACATGGAGCTTCAATTTAGCAATATGTGAGTATCCTCTTGCATGGTGGTTATGTTCCTTTACCTTGTGGTCATGTGAAGTGAATGGGTGTTCATGTTGGGTGGTTGATTTTGGTGCCCTAGTTACATGGAAGAACATTTTTTTTTTGGACTATAGTATGGAGTGCTTATGTTAGATTCATGGTTTAGCCCTTGGTTACATGAAATAACTGGATGATTTTCCATCAATTGCATGTGGATTGTGGAGTTGATATTTTAGTGATATGGAAACTCCTAGACAACCTGGTTCCTTTTCTTTCATATTCATGTTATTTTGGATATGTAGGTTTTATAGTTTTCTTGTTTCAAAAAGTTGTGGATTCGTAGATATATTATATTTCATTATTTCAGATGACGTATATGGTGTGATTATTTGAATGTCTAAGTGATCTCAGATTTACAGCAAGATGGTTTTGCAAGTTTTATATTTTAACAAAAATTTATGGTTTGTGGATTTGTGGAAAGATTGTATTTAGACTCTTAGAGTATTCTGGATTCAAACAATTATAGATTTGCTGGGCTACTTGTTGGGTTCTTATGATCTATGGTTACTCTTATGTGGATTTGTTTGGCAAATCAGGTCTAGCGTTGATCCTGGTGTTTAAGTCTTGGAAATCTACATGTTATATCTGGTTATATTTGTTCTACATGTTATTAATGTGGGGTTGAATCTATTTTTTAGTTATTTGAGATTGGAGAACTAACCATGTGTTTTCTCCTTTGAGATGTTGCATGAGTGCAGATCTTGTAAATTATCTAATGAGGATTCTATTTGGTTGGCCTCTCTAGGTCACCTTGATTGCATTGGTATGTTTATTGTAGTGAGATAGATGGATGGTTTTGGTGCAGTCATGGTAGGAGGGTTCACAGAATGAACTATCTGGACCATGTAGCAAGAGTAAACACAATGGAAATAACTCAAAGAAATAAGCAAATGCAGATTCAGTCATTCAGTATATCGGCTGACAACATGCGAGCTTACAATTAGGGCTCACAGGCCTGAATACATACATGCATAAGATAAGGCTTTGAAACTCCCTTCGCACAAAATCTAAACTAGGAATTATGAGTCAATTGCTAACTCTTTACTGCTTTCCTAAGGATCTAATACATCAATATATATCAACTCCGGACCAATATATTCCTCCACGTCAGCCAAGGAAGATCACAAATTCCAAAGAAGTGGTGTAACGTGTGAACATAGATAGGTCAGACCTAAATACATAGACACTTTCAGAAAATGAATGGAATGAAGTGCAGATATCCAAGGAAGGTCATCCATGAACCAAAGATCATTGAATGATGTGTCATTAGGCTCCAACAATCAGGAAATGCTTCTACAAGTTTCTCCTCCAGCTGGTTTCCAGTGAATATCAGGATGCTCTGCTCTAAGAAACTGCCAACTTCTATTAGCGATATCTTTCCGGTAACTGATCCAAATGCTCTGAATTCTTGATATGATGTAGAATGAATGAATGTATATACTAAGTCTAGATCCATGAGATGTGAAATGCCAATACCAAACCACAAGCTGAAACTGCTTCTGACTAAACTACCTGAACTGAACTGGAAAATGAAAAGAAACAAAATGAACTGCAAACAAATTGGAATACAAATGTTTTTTGGTTGATGCAAGATTGCTCTTGAATTGGGGATGCTCCTGTTGCAAGTATGGGCCTAACCGATGTTCTCATTGATGTCAACATACTCCTGTTGCATTAATGATAAGGATTGGATGAGTTGTGTATTGAGGATATTGAGAAAATTAGTCTCAATCAGGAACAGTGAAGACAGTAAGGTAAAAGTCCAAGATAAGATGAGGATCAGAGGATGTGGTTTAAAGGGTTTGTAGATATGTGTCTTGAGGTGATCTAGTAAAGATTTTAGAGGTCCGTATGAAGATCTGAAGGAGTTATGGTCATTCAAGTAAAACTGGTTCCGGTAGGTGCTCAGTGGTGACAGAGTGATACAAACAGGTCCGGTGAGATCTAGAAATGCATTATCCTCTTCTGCAGATTTTAGGGAGTGTTAAGGATGTCTTTGTGGAGTGTCAAATTGATTGGTTCATGGTTTGAAGGTCCGCAAGCATCTATTCCTTTATGACAATGATGACAGACTATGTTCTTGAAGTTTCCAAATGAAGGAGAGAAGGATTTCAGTAAGTAGATGAAGCGTGGATGTTCTTGGTGATTCAGGCAAGCTTGTGGAGGTCTTTGTATCATGTCCAGTTTGTGTTGGTGGTTTGCATTGAAGTTGGAGCTCACAACTGAGGAATAACTTCCGAATGATGGTGTTCTTCCTGATACTGGCCGACCGGATGAGTTTTACATCTTGCGGATGTTCTTGTAGATGTTTGTCGACTTAGATGATTATTCCTCAGTTTATGTCTTGTATAAATAAGGGATTGCGAAGTCATTTCAAAGGTGTTCTTGTGATGATGAGAGTGTGGTAGCGAGGAGAAGAGAAGAAGGTAGAGAAAAAGTATTGGGCTTCAATGGAACTGATTCAAGCATGATGAAGATGCTATTTTCCAGTTCAAGTATGTGATACTTATTCTTTTATAGACAATGTGTCTCTTGTAGGTAGTGGGCCTCTTGTGAGCAGTGTGCTTGGTTAGTGAGCCCTAATTGGCATGTGCCATTTTGTTCTTTCTATTCTTCTAACAGAGAATACAATCTTGGGTTAATCACCTCGTAGTTTTTCCCTTAATCGGGTTTTCCACATCAAAATCTTGGTTTCTTATGTGTTGATGTGTTTCTGCTTTTGATTTAAGTGCATTATGTTTCATGATTAATATACGACTAATCACCAAGAGGATTTAAATGTGTAATTAAGAGAAATTTTTGGACAACTGATTCACCCCCCCTCTCAGTTGTGTGCCCTAAGTCTAATAGCTCCTGCATCAGACATCTGAGGTTATTGAAAAATTGAGTCCCTCACTTTGTTGGGGCTAAGGGAGAACCAAGACGGTCCACCTCAGCCTAATAAATCAATGATGAATCTTCTTCCGGTCTGCCTTTACGCTTCACAAGATATTCTTTGTATTGTCTTCCTTTAGTGTTGCGTCTAACTATGATGTCCAAGATGTCTTATATCCGCTTCGGTGCTTGTTGTCGTAGCTGCTTCTTCAAGTTCTCTTCCATGCTGTCACTGAACTCTGCTTCATGATACTGATAGAGGTTGGCAATGTTGAAATTAGGTGATATACCCAAGGTCTCCAGTAATTCCACTTCATACGCATTTCCTGAATCAAATTTTCTGAATATCTTACAAGGTCCAAACTTCTTCATCTTCAACTTGTTATATGTCCCAACTAGAAATATATCTTTTCTCAAGTACACCATCACTTCATGTCCAACTTCAAATTCCTTATGTCTTCTCTTCCTCTTTGTACTTACTGTTCATATCCTCCAAATGCTTCTTAACTTGAGTATGCATTGTCTTCATGTGATATGCAAATTCTTCTACTTCTGCACTTCTCTTTTCTTCTGTATTGATATCTCTTAGTTATGCCACTCCTCTAGGATTCACTTTGGTAACAATCTCAAAAGGTGTTCTTTCGGTACTCTTGTTTACTAAATTACTGTATGTAAATTTTTCTTGTGAAAGAATCAAATCCCAACTTCCTGTCTTCTCTCCAACCAAACATCTCAACAAACTCCTATTCACAACCTCTATCTGTCCATCGGTCTACGGATGAAAAGTTGAACTAAACTTCAAATCTATCTTCATCTTCTTCCAAAGTGTCCTCCAAATGTATCCAACAAACTTTGTATCTATGTCTGAAACTATACTCCTAGGTAATCCATGCAATCTCACAATCTCTTTGAAAAATAGGTCAGCTACATGCACTACATCGGTTATCTTTTTATAGGGTATGAAATGAGCCATCTTTGAAAATCTGTCCACCACTACAAATATTGAATCATGTCCTCTCTGTGTCTTCAGAAATCCCATTACAAAATGCATGCTTATGTCTTCCCAAGGTCTCTCCAGTACTGTCAAAGGTTTATACAATCTAGTGTTCTGACTACTCCCTTTTGCAACTTGACAAACTCTGCAACTCTGCGCAAGTCTCTAAACATCCTTATGTATCTAAGGCCAAAAGTAGTTTTCACTCACCAAAGCCACTATCTTGTCAATGCCAAAATGTCCTGCTAATCCACCACTATGCTTCTCCTTGATCAACTTATCTCTCATTGAACTTCTAGGTATGCACAACTGACTTCCTTTGAATAACATATCTTCTTAAATGAAATAGTCCAACCACTTGCTTCTAGTCATAACAGGTTCCTTAAATGCTTTCCAAGGTTCTACAAAATGAGTGTCTCCCTCATACATGTTCTTCAATTCATCAAATCCTATCACTTCAACTCTCATTTCTGTCAACAAGTTTCTTCTCCTACTTAAGGCATCAACAAATTTGTTTGATTTACCACTCCTATGCTTCAACACAAAAGTATAACTTTGCATGAACTCTACCCACCTCATATGTCTTTGATTCAACTTACCCTGACTATTCAAATATTACAAAGCTTGATGATCTGTATACAACACAAACTCCTTAGGCAACAAGTAATGTCTCCACTTCTTCAAGGCTTGAATTATGGCATAGAACTCTTGATCATAAACTGAATATCTTCTCCTTGTATCATTTAACTTCTCACTGAAATATGTTACAGGTCTTCCTTCTTGACTTAACACTGCTCCAATTGCAATTCCACTTGCATCGCAATCAACTTGAAATACCTTATTGAAATCTGGTAATGCCAAAACAAGTTGCTCTGTCACATTCTGCTTCAACAACTCAAAACTTTTATCTGCTCCTGATGTCCACTTGAAATCTTTTCTGTCATCTCTCATTGTCTCTGTCATAGGGTTACAAACTGAACTAAAATTTCTGATGAACTTCTAATAAAAACTAGCCAATCCATGAAATGATCTAACTTCTCCAATGCTCTCCAGTGTAGTTCATTCAATAATTGCTTTCACTTTCTCAAGGTCTATCTTCAATCCTTCCGCAGAAATCACAAATCCCAAATATACTAGTTCTTCCTTCATGAAACTACACTTTTTAATTTTTATCAACAATTTCTCTTCTCTCAGTCTCTACAAAACTTGTCTAATATACTGCAAATGTTCCTCTTTTGTTTTACTAAAAATCAGAATATCATCCAAGTACACAATCACAAACTTACCCAAGAATTTCTTCAAGACTTCATTCATCAATCTCATGAAAGTACTTAGTGCATTTGTCAATCCAAAGGGCATCACTAACCACTCATACAATCCTTCATTTGTCTTAAAAGCAGTCTTTCATTCATCACCTTCTCTGATTCTGATCTGATGGTATCCACTCTTCAAGTCTATCTTTGTGAAACATTTTGCTCCACTCAAACAATCCATGATATCATCCATCCTAGGTAAAGGAAATCTACACTTGACTGTGATCTTGTTTATTGCTCTAGAATCAGTACATATTCTCCATTATCCATCCTTCTTAGGTGCTAACACTGTAGGTACTGCACAAGGACTCAAACTTTCTCTGATCAATCCTTTTCTTAACAACTCTTATATCTGTCTATTCAGTTCTTCATTCTCTGCCGGTGTCATCCGGTGTGCTGCTTTGTTAGGCAAACTTTCTCCTGGTATAAGATCCATGCGATGACTGATATTCCTTATAGGTGGTAATCCATCAGGTACATTATCTAATATGATGTCTTCATACTCTGTCAACAACTCTCTTATCTCCTCTGGTTGTGATTCTTCAATTTCTTTCTTCAATGTTTCAGGCTTCTTAGGAATCAAGGCATAACACATATTCTCATGTCTCAAACCATCTAGAAATTTCCTTCCATCTACCAAATAGATTCTAGCATTCCCACATACTACATCTTTAGGATCATCTTCTAAAGGAATCAAAGTAATTCTTTTCCCATTTGTTGTTATAGTGTATGTATTCTTTCTCCCATCATGTATAGTTTTTCTATCATACTGCCAAGGTCTACCCAATAAGATATGACATACATCCATAGGCATAATATCACACAAGACTTCATCATGATAAGATCCAATATGAAATTTCACCAAACATTGTTCACTCACCAATACCTTATAATCATCTTGAATCCATGCTATCTGATATGGCTTAGGGTGTTTCAATCTTTCCAACTTCAGCTTAGTCGCCATCTCCTCTGAAACTAGGTTATCTAAGCTACCACTATCAATTAAAACTTTACAACACTTACCTCCTGATTTGCATCTAGTTCAGAACAAACTTTTCCTCTATTGTGGTTCCTCATTTATCTCTATTTGAAATAGTGCTCTCCTCATTACCAATGATTCTCCTTTCTCAGGTTTACCAATAGAACAGGGGTCATCTAACTCAACAAGTTATTCTTCAACATAGGCTGCTCTTCCACTATTTTTTGTCCTCTTACTTGTACTACCCTGATTACATTCAAATGATCTATGTCCTTCACCTCCACATTTGAAACAAGTACCTCTGAATGTTCTCTTATCCAATCCTCTTCCTTCTCTTTTGTATCCTTCATTCTGGTATGCACTAGGGTTTCCTCTCTGGTAAAAAATTATGTCATCTCTCTGGTAAGCACTGTTATTTCTATCATCCTTCTTAGCTGGGCTATCAAACTTGCTCTACTCCAGATATGATTTATCTCCTCTAGAATAAGTGCTACCTCTCTGAAATTTACCTCCTCTTCCTCTCTATCTCTGATCATGCATCTTATTCAGCTTCTCTTCAAGTTTTCAGGCAAACTGATATGCTTCCTCCAAAGATGTCATTCTTACCAAACTTAGTTCTTCTTGAATGTTCAATCTCAATCCATTGATGTATCTAGCCACTTTCTCCTTGCTTGCTTCACTATGTCCTACCCTTATGATCATCTTATGAAATTCTTCAGTGTACTCCTTCACAGACTTCTCCTTTTGTCTTAGGTTCTACAATACTTTCAACAGCTCCAACTCATAGTCAACAGGTATAACTGATTCTTCAACTTTGTCACCATCATATCCCATTTTGTAATCTTTTCTTTCTCTCTTCTATTTCTTTCCAATTGAACTTCTTTCCACCATATAGCAGCATGTCCCTTCAACTTTGTCTTTACAAATTTCACCTTCTCTAGATCTTCAATTTCCTCATATTCAAAGTATTCTTCCATGTCATTTATCTAGTCAATCAATTCTTCAGGATTCAGATTACCAGTATAGTTTGGCACATCAACTCTAGGTCTCTTTCCAATCTTTGCAATAGCTTGCAACATCTTTACTTGATCTGATTCTTCTTCTTCATCACCTCCTAGTGTTTCACCAGTGTGTTCAACAGATTGAAATTCTTCCTCATCATCGCTTTCAACATTAGGTCTCGGTGTCAGTCCTATTCGCCTATCTTCTTCAATAGCATCCAATCAGATTTGCATTGTTTTCATTATCTCCATCAACTTATCTATTCTACCAGCCATTGTTCCAACAACAGCAAATCTCCTCGGTGGCATTCTTCCTAGGATCAAGTGTAAATTGCCTCAAGTTCGGTGATCGGGCTACAAGGTTGCAATTGCCTTACAATCAGCTATCCATTGCAACACAAGTAACCTGCCTCAATTCGGTGGTCTATTCATAGCAAGATCTTACAAAGTTCCTTCACCAACTTCTCTCAATTCACTCTCCAAGATTCAAACTTTTGCTCTGATACCACTTGGCGTAGTCATGGTAGGAGGGTTCACAGAATGAACTATCCAGATTGTGTAGAAAGAGTAAACACAATAGAAACAACTCAAAGAAATAAACAAATGAAGATCCAGTCATTTAGTATATCATAGAATTCAAATAGAGATTAGTTAGCAACATGCATGCTTACAATTAGGGCTCACAGGCCTGAATATATATACGCGTAAGATAAGGCTTTGAAGCTCCCTTCGCACAAAATCTAAACTATGAATTATGAATCAATTGCTAACTCTTTACTACTTTCCTAAGGATCTAATACATCAATATATATCACCTCTGGACCAATAGATTCCTCCACGTCAGCCAAGGAAGATCACAAATTCCAAAGAAGAGGTGTAATGTGTGAACACAGATAGGTGGGTATTAGAAGCTCATGGTTGAGGATATTATTTTTCATGGAGTTGGTCATGTGTTTGTTCCATACAGGGTGGTGATATGGAGCTTTGATTTGGCAATATGTGAGTATCCTCTTGCATGGTGGTTATGTTCCTTTACCTTGTGGTCATGTGAAGTGAATGGGTGTTCATGTTGGGTGGTTGATTTTGGTACCCTAGTTACATGGAAGAACATTTTTTTTTGGACTATAGTATGCAGTGCTTATGTTGGACTCATGGTTTAGCCCTTGGTTACATGAAATAATTGGATGATTTTCCATCAATTGCATGTGGGTTGTGGAGTTGATATTTTAGTGATATGGAAACTCCTAGACAACTTGGTTCCTTTTCTTTCATATTCATGTTATTTTGGATATGTAGGTTTTACAGTTTTCCTGTTTCAAAAAGCTGTGGATTCATAGATCTATTATATTTCATTATTTCAGATGACATATATGGTGTGAATATTTGAATGTCTAAGTGATTTCAGATTTACAGCGAGATGGTTTTGTAGGTTTTACATTTTAACAAAAATCTGTGGTTTGTAGATTTGTGGAAAGATTGTATTCGGACTCTTAGAGTATTCTGGATTGAAACAATTATAGATTTATAGGGCTACTTGTTAGGTTCTTATGATCTCTGGTTACTCTTATGTGGATTTGTTTGGCAAATCAGGTCTAGCATTGATCTCGATGTTTGAGACATGGAAATCTACATGTTATATCTGGTTATATTTGTTCTACATGTTATTAATGTGGGGTTGAATTTATTTTTTAGTTATTTGAGATTGGAGCACTAACCATGTGTTTTCTCCTTTGAGATGTTACATGAGTGCAGATCTTATAAATTGTCTGATGAGGATTCTGTTTGGTTGGCCTCTTCTTGGTCACCTTGATTGCATTGGTATGTTTATTGTAGTGAGATAGATGGATGGTTTTGGTGCAGTCACGGTAGGAGGGTTCATAGAATGAACTATCCAAACCTTGCAACAAGAGTAAACACAATGGAAACAAATCAAAGAAATAACCAAATGAAGATTCAGTCATTTAGTTTATCATAGATTTCAAATAGAGATTGGCCAGTAACATGCAGGCTTACAATTAGGGCTCACAGGCTTGAATACATACATGCATAGGATAAGGTTTTGAAGCTCCCTTCGCAAAAAATCTAAACTAGGAATTATGAATCAATTGCTAACTCTTTACTACTTTCCTAAGGATCTAATACATCAATATATATCAACTCTGGACCAATAGATTCCTCTGCGTCGGTCAAGGAAGATCACAAATTCCAAAGAAGAGGTGTAATGTGTGAACACAGATAGGTCAGACCTAAATGTATAGACACTTCTAAAAAATGAATGGAATGAAGTACGGATCTCCAAGGAAGGTCGGCCACAAACCAAAGATCATTGAATGATGTGTCATTAGGCTCCAACGATTGGGAAATGCTTCTACAAGTTTCTCCTTCAACTAGTTGCTAGTGAATATTAGGATGCTCTGCTCTGAGAAACTGCCAACTTCTGTTAGCGATATCTTTCCAGTAACTGATCCAAATCATCTAAATTATTGATATGATGTAGAATGAATGAATTTATATACTAAGTCCAGATCCAAGATGTGAAATGCCAATACCAGACCACAAGCTGAAATTGCTTCTGACTGAACTGCCTGAATTGAACTGGAAAATGAAAAGAAACAAACTAAACTACAAACAAACTGGAATGCAAATGTTTTTTGGTTGATGCAAGATTTCTCTTGAACTAGGGATGCTCCTGCATCAGGTTTGGAGTACCTAATGTTTAGGGCTAAAATTGTAGCTTTGTCTTAACTAGTTCAAATACTATCATTTCACCACGAAGCATTAGGATGGACAAGGATCAGATTTTAGATCAAGCTTCTAATCACTTTGTCTATCCCTTAGGCTCACGTGGTCTAATTTTCAAAGTCTAATTAAGGTTTTTGTTTGGTATTTTGCTTATAGTTCAAGTAAACACTAATTATGCCTTAAATCAGAAATATTCAGAATCTGACAATATAATAGACAAAAATGATCAAAGAAGTGCAGAGAGAGAGTTTCAGAGACTCTGTACTTAGATTTTGAGGACCCACTAGACTAGGGAGCTTGCTCTTTAGTCCTGAAAGTTTTCATATCAAAACATCTTCTGCACAGGCTGTCTGGTACTCCCAAATGGCTTCCAGATCCTAAAAATTCTCCCCAGTTGGACTAGGGCGCCCTCTCATTAGTCCCACAAGCATTGGAATCCAAAAATTCAAATGTCTGTGATGACTATACCCATAATATCCTCCTTTCTGTTGCTTCTTTCCACTGAAACCTACAAAACAAAGTCCGTACCTACAAAAGAAGGAGAAAGATGTTGTGGCTATATAGGAGCTTGCCTCAGTCAAGCCCCATCTTTGGTATTCCTACCTCAACAATAGCTAGAGATAAAGATTTGCAGAAGTGTGTGCAATCCTAACAATGTGTATGCAAAAATATCAAACCCTAGATGTCTCAATCAAGGGAAGATCAACAACTTGCTTTGAATCAATAAACACATACAACTTCACCTCAAGGAGATGAAAACAAATGAAGACTTGCATGAACAAGAAGGCAAATCAGCAATGTCCGCAAATGATCTCCAAGATTGATGTTGGAGGCTTCAACCCTTATCCTAATCATACAAAGGGTGTGCAAACCCTAGGAAAAGCAAGATAGAATCAAGATCTTATTTCCTAATCTCCATCCATTATCTCCATGATAGCAAATTCAAATAACTTTCAAAAGCTTCAACAAGTCACTGATCTTCAATGGCAATTTTAGCAGAGTTTTAGTATCAAGCTTGCATAAGAATTGTGTGTGATGAAATGATTTTCAAATGTCTTTTTATACCTAGCTTTAGGGAAATTCAAATTTTGAAATAACATCTCGATATCGCGCAAAACTAAGAATTTGAAAACAAAATCCCAAGGCATACGGCAAGAGCTGACATCCCACCAAAACTCAAAATCCTGAGAAACAGGGGAGGACTAGGGCATGGGCACCAGAGTCCAAGCCCTCATTTTCCACTCAGATCTACTTTTTGGGGGTTCCAGGGACTTGTAATTCAAATTCCCTTTTCAGGTTCCATCAAAAGGTTACCTCAAAAAGTGAACATTTCACAGCTAAACCTAGTCAATTAGGGTTTCAGGAAGGTCAAAAAGAAAAGGTTGAGAGGTCACCCAAAGTGAGGAGCTAAACTGAGGGAAATTGTACCATTCCATGTAGGAGGACAATTTATGACATTACATTTAGCCCCCACTTTAGTGGCTATATGACACTACGTGCATATGCAACTAAAGGAAAGTAAATACATTAATCATGAAAAGGGTACCCAAAAGGATACTGTAGAGGAAGCGAAAGTGTTGTTGCCAAGAAAGAAGAAGCCCCCAAGTCTGCAATCCTACAAGACCACAAAGTTAGGAACCGCAACCTGCAGAGGAACACTTGTCAGAAAATAAAAAATCAAATCAACCTGCAACCACCACCAATGCATCAGTACAAAAACACTAAGGGGTTGAGTGATGAGACATGATGAGGGAGGAAATTGAGGGAGATATATGCCCCCTTGTTTCTGCTTGCTTAGTATGAGAGTAGAAACAAGGAGATATCCACATGCATCAATTTCAGGGAAACTTGATGAGAAATGTGTTATGAGGGTCATTTGAAGAAATAATGCTCAAACATAACACATTGGGTAAGAAGGAGAGCAAAACCAAGACTCCAATGTGACAAACGACATGAAAATCAGAGTTCGACAACTCAAGATAAGGGCTCAAGAGTAAAAGGGGTCAATCTTGCACCTCATTAGGGATATGAATTCTTACTCATTTACACTATGTAAAGGGGAGTTGTCACTTATCACTTACTCATTCTTGTTTCTTGTCATTGTAGAAAAGGTAGAGGAGAGAGAGAAGGATAATAGGAGGATAACCATGATGAGCCGACGCCCGTATCAACCACCATGACTTGAGATGCTCTGAGTCTGAGTAGCGGAGAGGTGCTTCGAGGCTGAGGTAGGGTCCTAATCCTATGCTTCTGTCTACTTTCCTTGTACGTTTGTTTTCACTTTATCGATTACCGTGCCAGGAGGGAGAAGGTGGACAAGGGTCCTTGAGAGGGGTGCCCGGGTCCACCTAGGGTGCTAGAGTCTCTCTGGGGCGCCCTAGTCCCACAGGGGCACTAGTGTCCCTCTAGGGCACCCTAGTCTTCCTGGGGCGTCTGAGTCCACAGAGGACACGAGCCCTAGGCACAGGCACTCTTTTCTATTTTTGATAGCTATTTTTAGTTTCTGATGTTCTTGTATGCTTTTTTGTTCTATAGGATGTCCCTAAGATGCGTGAGCACATAGGTGGTCACCTGATGGTGCTTCTACGAGAGTTTACTAGTTCTTTATCTACCGTAGAGAGAACACCTGTAGATGGTGGGCCTATGGTGGGTGTTTGATATGCCCACAATCAGATTCCACTACACTATGTTGATGGCACTGATGGAGAGATGGATTGTAGATACATCCACATTTCACCTACCGACAGGTGAGATTACCATCACATTGGAGGATGTATTTAGGATCCTTTGACTGCCTATCCAGGGAGAGACAGTGAGGATAGTAGGACATTGCTTAGTGGAGTACACTCACAAGAGTCAACTATACTTCTTGGGTCACACTGTTTCTCAGGTAGAGCGAGGACACATTCAGCTTTGACTTCTAGAGCAAGGATACAAAGACATTCCCTTACTGCAGAGGATTATGATTATCATAGTCACACTAGCCATCACACTAGATGGACGAGGCACTTACCTACATGAGGGTCTCGTTAACACCATTAGGGCGATGGAGGATCATCAGACGGTCTATGCATGGGGGCGCAGTATGCTTGCACACCTTTACCGTGATTTAGGGCGATATGTCCATTATGAGATGCATAGTCTTATGACTACACATTACTACAAGTTTGGGACTTTGAGCACATCAGGTGCACATGACCAGTGGGTTATCCTATAGAGGCAACATTCACCCATCCACGTGTCTATTATTATCCACTGGTTAGGTGTTGGAGGCATGGGAATCTGCTATACTGAAGAGTTGTTTTTGACAGATTACAGCTCAGTGACATCATTTGGAGACCATATTGCAGCTAGATCGGATGGCCTGGCTAGTAGAGGTAGTTAGCAAGGATGCAGAAGGATCAGTTGATGGCGAGTCACCTCAATCATGTTGTGTCTTGGTTCTATTTTGACAAGGTGGCATGGCAGTTCAGACAGGTACAAGATGTTCTTGTAGTGTGTCCTAGCTACACGCGTATTGTACGAAACGTAGATAGAGCGAATACTGTTCGACGACTGATAGTAGCAGACGTACCACTTAGTGACGAGGAGAGTCCTGAGGATGTAGAGCCAGTGTCAGATGTAGATGATGTTAGGTGTACCCAAGCATATCAAACTTGGTGGCATACAACACGGCCTGCTCCTATCTTTCCACTTGGTCATCCTATAGGTAATGCTCGACCTTAGGCCAATCATGCCAATGACATAGGGGTAGAGGACAATGCTAGTGACTTCATGGGATACTATGTTCTCGAGGAGGATTTGGAGGATGACGAGGATGACTCAGAGGAGGTCCCATCATAGTATGTCTTCAGAGAGAGACTGCAACAGTGTTAGAATTAGGCACAACAACTCAGAGGGGGGTGAATCAGTTGTCCAAAAACTTTATCATTTGCAACAATATCACTTAGAACTAATTAAAACATTTAAAGCATGAGTCATAAACACATGAGTAGAATAAATAAACACACATGACACAATGAATTTTGATGTGGAAACCTAGTGAAGGGAAAAACCACGGTGGGGGTTAACCCACAAAGATTATACTATGTTAAAAGTATTATAATTGGGAATGTACATGCATTCAGGCTCAGTGCTCAAAAGAAGGCTCACTGCCTATAGAAAGAAGATTACAATGAATTTGAACTCATAATTAGCATCAACCAATGCAAGGATTCAGTTCCGGTTAAGCACAAAATACTGACTTGATACACTTCATCTTTGTTCTGCCCTGTTTACTGCTCTACCATAATCCAGATCTTAGATCTCTTCCTTTCTGCACTCCTATCTGCCCTTTTCGCAATTACTCCATATTCATAACACACACACTAAAATCATTCAATTCCATTAGTTATATATATCTGCATCCTAATCTTCAATCACTTTTTAGTCGGCTTCAAGAACACTTAGAATTTTGTTAAAGATTCTACTCTGTCGGCTAAATCCATGTACAACTTGTAATGCAGACCAAAACATGCACTCACAAATCATCAATTAGGTTAGCTACTATCATTGATCATCACAACTTGTCCAACCAATAACTTCCATACATCCAGAACCAAGATCAATTACAAGGTCAACCTATTCTTCTTTTGTTTGCTCTATCAAACTGTTAACCCGATACTTAGATGCTAATAACTTTTGAATCCTTCATCACTAGAGGCCAAAACTCTAGATTTAGATTATCTTGACAATGGTCATGACTCCCTCAGATCCGCAACAAACTCTGATTTACCACTGGAGAGATCCAGACCAAGATACCAGACCCTGTTGCCTGCTGTGTTTTTGACTTCCCAAACTTAGATAAATTCTAATTCTGACTTCCAGTAAGAACAAATTATGTTATGTGGATGGGTGGAATAATCTTATTTACCATCACTGACAACACCTGTCATGCGTAGTAGTGTCTCTTGCCAACAATCTCCCCCTTTGGCATTGATGGCAACACTTAGTGAAAAATGACTGTCGGTGCTACTCCCCCTTGCTTTGTACACATGCTTTCCACTATTTCCAAAGCTCCCCCTTTGTTGGATTTATCATTTTTCACTAATCTTCACTCCCCCTTTGACATCAATGGAAAAGGATGGGGTCCACAAGCCAAAATTCTCCCAAAATTTTTGTAAATAATGCCGTATATGTACAACCAATCATTAAGTTATATTTACATGAACTTGAGAATGTGTGTAAAACTATTTTTCAATTGCTCAAGTTCAGAGGCCCAAGTTATTTTCATGCCATCCAAAATTGAGATGTGTCCACTCAGTAAAAATGCATATGCTTCTACCTTTGTTAGATCTGAAGGATCACTTGTCTGAACTGCAGTCTGAGCTTCTAATAAGGCATTATACATTATCTCTAACTTGGGGGCAATCAATCGCTAGAGCTCACACATTCTCTTCATAATATTACCCTTTTATTTAGCAAGCCTCTTTATCTCATCGGTCAAGCTGATTACTTGACATTCCTGACTTATAGGAGAAACTATTAAAGAATTAAAATTTGAGATAGATTTGACAACTTCTGTTCTTTCTCTTTTATCTTCTTCTCAATATCCTCACCCACTTTGGGCTAGGATAGACAAAACTTGTATATATCACCTCCATCACTTAGAGTATTTTGAATACTCTTTATACTGATGCCAAGTATCATCCTATCATTCCTTATCAGGCTCTTTATTTCACTAAATTTCTTACCCAAAAATTCATTTCTGACTTTAGTTTCTGCAGACTTCTCAAAAGACTCAAAATGTGTACTTACAGAATTTACAAGATTCTTTAGATAACCAGAGAGAGAGTTAGATGGATTCTTCTGGAGGGTTGGCATTATCTTCTCCAATACTCCAGTTGCAAGGCCTAGCATCTCACCATCCTCAATGTGAGATTTCAACATCTTTTCTCTTGCCTTGGCTTGTGTGAAGGATGCTATCTTCATTACTTGAACCAAAGAGAGAGCATCTAGATTGATCGGTCCTTGAAATAGCTTTGGTTCATCAAACTCAAGCATTTTTTTACTCAGGAGACCTTTTACTACATCTACAGTGTCTCTTGTTACAATTCCTGAACCACTTTCCTTCCCTTGAGATTTCTTAGCATTGGAATTTAATTGTGTTGGTGCATTAACATTTGCACCATCTTCTACCTTTTCTTCTTTATCCTCTTCTTTCTCTTCCTCTGCTTCACCTTTTTCTGTATCATCTGTAGGGGGAATCTTTTCTTTGTCTTCACTAGTTGCTACCTATTCCGGAGGGATTTGAGTAGCAATATTATCTTCTTTTCCAGATTGACCAGGTGGAGTTAGAGTATCTCCTACATCATCAATTTTGTCTGCCATCTCTGTGTCTTCTTTGTTTATTTGCTCCTCTTCCGGAACAAAGGAGTCATCAACTTTAGTTTGTTGCTCACTTATGTTTGCTCTTTCAACTTTTGGAATTGATGAATCAATCCCATCATCTGTCTCCTCATAGGTTTGCTCCGAAGGATCTAGAGTATCACCTTGGTCATCATTTCTTTTTTCAATCTCTTCTTCTAGAGCTTCTTATTCCAGAACAGAAGGATTGTCTTCCTCAACTTGTTCCTCTGAAACAATACAGTATTTATCTTTATCAAGGGCCTTCCTCAAAATTTCCTCTGTTTCCTTTGCAACTTCCTCAGTTTCACCAAACATTAGCTTGTTCATCCGGATCTTGCTTCTGAATTTCTCCTTAACTCCCTTGAGGATTTTATCTACTTCCCTTCTGGTCATTACTGGAAATAGGGTGGAGAGGACATATTCTCTGAGTTCTAGATCTTTGGCCTTGGCTGCTTCCTTCCTTATTTCCAGTATTTTCCTTAAATTTTTAGGAAGTTCTTGTAAAATTTCCAATAATGCTCTATTGAATTTATTCAAGTATATGATGGTGGCATCTTCCAAGATTTTCTTATTTGCTTGATCAAAATTATCATAATAAACTTTGATAGGCCTTAGATTTCCATGAACAGTAATTGTTTTCACAATTTTATCAACTATCATAGCAACCTTACCAGTTTCTTTCTTTTTAATTGTCTTTTTGCTTCTGGAAGGCTGGTCCTCAGAAGCCTTTGAAGTCTTGGCTTTCTTGGAACTCATCTCTTTAACTTCTTCATCTGTCTCTGTCTCTTCATCATCTTTTGTGCCCACATATGTTCTTGTGGCCTTTGTTTTCTTTCTCTTACTTCCTTCACCAGATGGTCTATCTTCTGGTTTTGCAGGTTTAGGGGGCACATAAATAGTAGCAGAGCTTCTAGTAGTCCTTGAAGTGGAGGATGGTTCCATTGAGGCATCTTCTTGTTTCTTTTCCTGTCTTTCCTTTTTAGCTTTTTCAATTCTTTCTCTATTTTACTTCACTGCTTCTTTGGTTAGTTCAATGCTCTCAGTATACTTTTGAACTTGCTTCTATACTTTCCTTTTGGTCTCTGGCTGTCTGAGCTCCACATGCAATTTGAGACTTAGGTCCTTGTATGTTCCAATACTTTCCACAGATGTGTCTTTTGATATGTTGAGGAGATGTTACGCATACATTTCCAAAATTTTCTCATCAACCTCATAGCCCATTGGCATAATCCATATGGTTTTGGGGTCCACAGCCCTCATCAGGCATTGATCAATGTCAACCATAAAGCATATTTCATTCTCATATTTTTCCACAACTGACTTAGGGATTCTTTCTCTTGCATGCATCATACTTTGAAAGTTTTTGAAGTAACCCCAAATGGTTGTCTTCTGAGCTTGGGATTCACCAAGGCTAAGTAGATGATCTTTTATTTGCCATGCAACTGGCTTGTCATTTGTCCAGTGCACACCTTGAACTCCAGGCACTTCATTCATAAAATAGAAGAACAAACATATAATCAAGGAACCATACTTGAAGGTATTTTTCTTATCTTTCTTTATTTTTCTTAGATTCTCAATCAACTGATTTTTGTAGTAGTTCACATAGGTCATAATAGGCATTCTCCTTCAACATTTGATAGGCTACATATATTGCAGTTCTAGAGACATAATTTTCCTTGCTGGAGTGGTAGATCTTGTACCCAATTACCATGGAGGAAAATTTAACATCCGATTCTATAATATCATTGGTCATTGCCCTTTTGTCAAACTTGGCACTGGTAGCATCAGTCACTATCTGGTTTTTCACGGCTTTCAACCTAGGTAATCCACCAGTTGAATTTAACCCAGTTACAATCTTGATAACATACTTTGTAATCTTAAATGGTTTTAATAGCCATATGAACTCATCATGTATTTGGCTCAAGATATATCGAACCCATTCATTCTCATCAAATATAAAAAATCTAATGACTTGCAGAAAATGTTTGCTTTCTAGGGCTTTGTATTTCAGTTTCAATTTATAGCTATCATCCCTTAGGTAGTTGTTAAACAAATCCAAGAGTTTTAGGTTTCCAAATTCATCAATGTTACAATGGATGTGTGCCCTAATATCCTCAACATGCATTACGCCATATGGAACTCCAGAAAATGTACCTAACGATTCAACTTCAACTGATTTGTATGGATTTTACTTAAATACTGGTTGGGGCCTTTCAGTTACATCAATAACTAGAGGTGTGGCCATATCAATAGATTTCAGATTCAAGGCTTTACAAAGAAGTACCTTTTTCTTCTACGGGGTTAGGGTTGATCAATTACCGGTAGAATTGGCTCTTCATGCTTCTATTTCTGGATTTGCAGCTTAGATGCTCTTCTTCTTGTTTCCTTCGAATGCAAAGTGATTCAAATGCATGACCAAGTGACCTTTTATTCTCTGCAAAACCTAATTTTGCATTATAATAAATGTGTTGCCCTAACTTCATCTGGTTACTCTATTTTTGAAGAGTTCTTCATGCATCACTCCGCAAATTTCCATATCAACATATTTTCTTCCAGAAATCCTTCCCAAGTTTCTGAAACAATTCAAAATATCTTCTCTTATTGTGCCATATCCAAACACCCACTTACTGGTTGGGGGAATTTAATTTTCAATGTAGCTCCCCCTGAGCCAGAGCTCCAAATTCAATTCCAGAGGAATTATCAGCACCAGATTCTGGTGTGCACTCATTACTATTGTTCTTAGTTGTTTTCTTAACCCATGTCTTGCTCATTTCATTCTGGATCTCATTCACATCAATTTTTCTTTTGCCTTTGTCTTGTCTCTGCTCATCCAGTTTTCTATTTGCTGAACCTCTTCTTTCATTATTCCTACTTCTATAGAATCTTGCAACATGACCAGATCTATTGCAGTTAAAGCAAACAACATTTCTTTGCTGATATGCCTGATTTCCTCTTGATCTGCACTGATTAGCCATGTTTCCATATCCATTGCAAGTAAAGCAGTAACCATTGAAAGAGTTACCATTTTCTCTAGAGTTATTCATTATCATACTTATGCATTCATTTGATTTATGGCCATACCTCTTACACTTGAAGCATTGATTGGAGAAGGATGGACTAGTTTGATTTACTCTACTTCTGCACTAAGTATAAGCTCTATGACCAAATTTATTGCAATTAAAATGATTTCCATTAAATGATGGATATCTTTGAGCATTAGGTTGTCTTATCAAAGCTCTTCTAGGTCTATTTCTCCCATTCTTTGGTTGAAAATTTCTTTGTTCGGATCTAGGGTTTTAACCTTTCTCATATCCAAGACCATGCTTGTCATCAGCCTTTTTCTAGTCCTTCAAGTAGTGCTTCAAGTTTAGCTGAGCTTATCTTGAACTTCTCCTTGTATTCATTTGCAACTTCTAGGTCATGTCTGAGAATAACAATTTGCTTTTCAAGTTCTCTCTCATTGTCTCTGCTTTCATGTATATCAGACTTTAGATGGCCAACTATACTGTCCAATCTGTAGCATTCATCAGTTATTTCTTTTAAAGTTTGATTCAAGTCTTCTTCAGTCTTCTTCCTTTGCTCAATTTCTTTGGTTAGTCTCATTGCCCCAAATTCCATCTCAACTTTCAGAACAGTAACTTCTTTTGATAGATTCTCACACTTCTTTGTCTTTTCTTCCAAGGCTTCATTCATGCCATTTTCTTCAGTTAAACTGGATAACTGCAGAAGTAGTTCCTTTCTCTTTTCCATAGATTTCTTTAATTTATCTTTTAACATTTCAATGGTATCATCAACATCTTTAAGCTCATCTTTCAAATTAGTTATTTCTGTTTTGGATTGATCAAGATCTTCTAGGGCCAACCGAAGTTGATCTTTGAGTGAACCCATTGAAAAACCCTTTCCAAGATCTTTCCTCAAGTTGTTAGGCTTCTTTCAAGGAACTTGGCTCTGATACCAATTGTTAGAATTAGGCAGAACAACTGAGAGGAGGGGTTAATCAATTGTCCAAAAACTTTATATTTGCAACAATATCACTTAGAACTGATTAAAACATTTAAAGCATGAGTCATCAACACATGAGTGGAAACAAATAAACACACATGACATAATGAATTTTGACATGGAAACCTGGTTAAGGGAAAAACCACGGTGGGGGTTAACCCACAAAGATTATACTTTGTTAAAAGTATTACAATTGGGAATGCACTTGCTTTTGGGCTTACTACCCAGAGCTCCTACTCAAAAGAAGGCTCACTACCCACAAAAGGCTCACTGCCTATAGAAAGAAGATTACAATGATTTTGAACTGATAATTAGCATCAACCAATGCAAGGATTCAGTTTCGGTTAAGCACAGAATACTGACTTGATACACTTCATCTTTGTTCTACCATGTTTACTGCTCTTCCATAATCTGGATCTTAGATCTCTTCCTTTCTATACTCCTGTCTACCCTTTTTGCACTTACTCCATATTCACAACACCCACACTAAAATCATTCAAATCCATCGGTTATATACATCCGCATCCTGATCTTCAATCACTTTTCAGTTGGCTTCAAGAACACTTAGAATTTTATTAAAGATTTTGCTCTGTCGGTTAAATCCATGTACAACTCATAATGCAGACCAAAAATTGCACTCAGAAATCGTCAATCAGGTCAGCTACTATCACTGATCATCACAACTTGTCCAACCAACAACTTCCATACATTCAGAACCAAGATCAATTACAAGGTTGGCCTGTTCTTCTTTTGTCTGCTCTATCAAACTATTAAGTTGATACTCAGATGCTAATAACTTTTGAATCCTTTATCACCGGAGGCTAAAAATTTGGATTTAGATTATCTTGACAATGCTCATGACTCCCTCAGATCCACAACAAACTCTGATTTACCATTGGAGAGATCTGGACCAAGATACCTGACCCTGTCATCTGCTCTGTTTCTGACTTCCCGGACTTAGATAAATTTTGATTCTGACTTCCGGTAAGAACAAATTGTGTTATGCGGATGGGTGGAATAATCTTAGTTGCCATCAATGACAACACTCGTCATGCATAGTAGTGTCTCTTGCCAACAAATAGGGCTAACAGGAGGCAGACATGGACGAGGAGACTGAGTCAAGGCCACGGTCTAGGGCTCATGGTCCTATTCCTGTAGGCGATGCAAGACCTAGTCAGAGAGAGTGAGGGAAGTGTAGTAGGTCTATGCCCCCAACTACAAATCAGACAATAGAGCTCATCACACCTTCAGTGATCTGAGATCCATCCTGGCAAGATGGAGATCCAGGTTAGGTTTAGTTTATTGTTTTGATGTTTTATATGCTTATTATTTGTGATATTTATATGAGATTCTAATATCTATCCTATCCTCTATTTTGTAGTTGGGACGACCACATGGTGAGACTTTGTGAGTCACATCATAGCAGAAATAGTAGGTCTATAGATGTCTCAGAGCAGCGTGTGCAGACAGGTTATTCACCATGATCATTCGCTGGGTGACATGCATAGATATTCATGCCTTTCGTCTGGTATAGGACCACTATAGAGGCTATGCTAGAGCAGTCTGCATGAGAGAGCGAGGAGTTGCGACAGAGAGCTAAGCACTCCAAAGCTGAGCTTAAGGTGCAGTGAGAGTAGATAGTACTGGTACCTACATCAGAGGGAGAGCCAGCTGTCGGTGAGTTCTTACTGCGTGAGGTTCATCAGGTGATAGCTGACAGAGACAGGGTTCAGATCGAGAGCGACCAGTACCAGAGGATGTACCAGGAAGCACATGAGCATATGATAGAGATGAGAGGCAAGAGCAGGGGGTTACAATCGTGAAGCGTCTCTAGGAGTCATTTGCGATCCATAGCCACACATGGTCAGGCTTCTGTCACTCACACACCATGACGACCTGAGGGTACTATCGATCGAGGCTCAACTATGTGATGTATAGATTTTATGCACTATGACATCCCATTTTGTCCTGAGGGATAGTCGACTTAGATCTATATTTAAAACTAAGCATATATATAATGCTTATTTTGCTCTACCTATGTGTAATGGTTTTTGATCTATCACATGTGATTTTTGTAAAAATACAACTGGTGATGATATTTAAATGATATAATTAATGCTATTTTGATATACTAACAATTATTAAAAGAACATATAGTAATAAGCACAATGATCAAGCATTTTACACATAATCCTAATTTTAATGCTATATTCAGTTATAACCAAAGTGATCTAAGAAAAGAATACTTTAGCAGGATACAACAATGATCAACTAAACAAAGATGTAATGTTAAATGAATTAAGACAAAATAATAATATCTTGTCAAAATTGAAGCTAATCTATATAATAAATTGGCTTAGGAACATTTAACATTAAATCCTTAAGCATAAAATATTTTGAGGTGTGCTACATTAATGGGTTCCTTAAGCGGCATACCTTGCTCATCAACTAATTTATACACTCCAGATCCAAAGGCTTCAGTAATTATATATGGTCCAAGCCAATTAGGGCTGAACTTACCTTTTTCACTAGGCGACATGTTTACATTGTGTTGATTTTCATAAAGAACCAAATCCCCAACGTTGAATGAACATTGTATTACTTGCGCATTATAGGATCGTTGTATACCTTTTTGATAAGCCTTGAGGTACTCAAGAGCGTTAATTCATCTTTCATCAAGCATCTCAAGTTCTTGTAATCTTTTCTCACATTCTGTATCATCATCCATGATGTCTCTTAGGGAAATTCTTAAAGAAGGAATTTCTAACTCCAAGGGCATTATCGTGTCTGTGCTATAAACAAGGTTATATGACATATTGCCAGTAGGCTTTCATATGCTTGTTCTATAAGCCCATAATGTATATGATAATTGAGTATGCCAATCTTTTTGGTGTTTATTAACAGTTTTCTGTAAAATCTATCCAATAACTTTGTTTGAAGCTTCTGCTTGTCCGTTTGATTGAGGATAATAAGGTGTAGAGAAGAAATGTTGTATATGATACTTCTCGAGGAACTTTTTCATGTCCTTGTTCTTAAATGGTGTACCATTGTCCAAAATGAGGGAGGAAGGTAATCCAAATAGAGAAATAATGTTGTCTTGTAAAAATTGACAGATTACATCAGTGGTCATGGATCGCAAGGGGACTACTTTGACCCACTTTGTAAAATAATCAGTGGCAGTAATGATAAATGTATGTCCTTGAGAGGATGGTGGGGAAATTTTACCAATTAGATCCAAGCCCCAAATAGAGAATGGCCAAGGTGACACCTGGCCACGAAGCTCTTGGGCAGGAGCATGGATTAGGTGTTTGTGACATTGACAATGTGGGCATCTTTTGACATAAGCAAAGGAATCTTGTTCCATATGCTGCCAATAGTAGCCCATTCGTAAAAAATTTTGCACCAATGATTTTCCTCCAAAATGCCCTCCACAGGCACTAGAGTGAGCTTCTTCTAAATCTATCAGAACCTCTTAATTACTTAAACATCAGAGTAAAACACCGTTGTAACTTCGTCGATATAATACATTTGATAGTATAATATATCACATTGCTCGTTTACGTAGATGGATTCATGAATTCTTAGATGTTGAATTAGGAATAGTTCCATTGCATAAATAATTGAATATGTAGGAGAACCATTCATCAATATAAGTATTACCATAGAGTTCCGAATTCACAACTATAGGATCTTCAATGATTGGTGTTTTAAAGTTACAGACAATGAAAGTAAATTCCTTAGGAGAACCGTCAGGAGATATAAGGGAAGCTGTGCTTGCCATTGCATTCGCATGCTGATTGTCTTTCCTGGGAATAGTGTTGATTGAATATGATGTGAATTGTTTTAAGAGAGATCATGTATATTCACGGTACTGAAATAGCTTATCATGCTTATCTTGATACGATCCAATTATTTGTTTTACAATTAGCTGAGAATCCCCATATATTGTAATGTGTTTAATAGTAAGAGCCAGAGCGGCATGAAGTCCTGTGATGAGAGATTCATACTCAGCTATATTGTTTGTGCATGAGAACTTTAAGCGGTAAGAGAGAGGAATTGGCTTTCCTATGGTGGGTATTAATATAACACCAGCCCTAGAGCCAGTTCGACATTTTGATCCGTCAAAGTATAATTCCCATCTATCATCTATACAGATTGTTAAAATTTGGTCATCAGGGAATGCATCTTGATGTTGTATAGAAAAGGGTGAAGGAGCTTCAACTAACTGATCAACTAACTCTTGTCCTTTAATCACTTTTTAGGAAATGAATTTAAGATCGAATTATGTTAGCAACATAACCCATTTAGCGAGATGACCTGATATTTCTATTTTTGCAAAGAGATGTTTTAGAGGGTCAAATTTTACAATTACATGTACTTCAACATTTAAGAGGTAAGGTCTAAGCTTTTGAGTTGCAAATACTAAAGCTAAGCAATGCTTCTCAATAATCAAGCAAAGTTCAACTGATGTAATAAACGATGCATTCTTTGCCTTCAACATTATGTTGTGCTAACAAAGCTGCTAGGGCATTGTTAGATGCTGAAATGGTTTATCGGGGACAATGGGTTGCAGAACAGGCGGATTAGCTAGGTAATCCTTTAAGTCATTGAAACTTTTTGACACTCAGAATTCCATTGAAATTTAGAATCCTTCTTCAATAGTTGCGTGAAGGGGTGAGTCCTATCTGTGAGTTGTGAAACAAATCGGTGGATGACCTGTATCTTTCCCTACAAACTATGAAGTTGGGATATGTTCTTAGGTATTGGCATATTAACAATTACATCTATATTTTTCGTATCCACTTCATTACCATGGTTTGAGACAATAAAACCTAATAGATTTCCACTGTCCACTCCAAAAACACACTTACGGGGATTCAATCGCATATTATATTTCATTATGCATTCAAATATTTGTCAAAGATTTGTAGCATGATCCTTACAATGAATAGACTTCACCAAGCTGTCATTGACATAGTCTTCTAAAATATTATGCATATAATCATGAAATATAAGAGTCCTTGCATGTTGGTAAGTATCTCCTGCATTCTTAAGTCCAAACAGCATGACTACCCAACAAAATGTACCCCATGGTGTTATAAAGGTAGTTTTATACTGATCATGAGGATTTATTAAAATTTGATTATATCCTAAAAAATAATCCATGAAATAGAGTAATTCATGGCCAGCTATTGAATCAACAATCATATTAATATTAGGAAGCAGAAAATCATCTTTCAGAGATGCTGAATTCAAATCTTGGAAATCTATGCACATTCTTATACCACCATCAGGTTTAGTGATGGCAACAATATTCAAAATCCAAGGCGAATAATCAATAGGTCGTATGAAACTAGCTTGTAGAAGCTTTTCTATCTCATTTTTCACAAGCAATGCAATCTTAGGATTCATCTTACGAATCTTCTATCTAAATGGTTTAGCATTTGGTTTCAACATGATATTATGTGTTACAATTTGAGGATTGATGTCAGGCATATCAGAATAATTCCAAGCAAACAATTCTGAGAATTCATGCAATAACTTAGTCATCTCTTCTTTTTCTTCCATATTTAAACAATCATCGATAGGGAGAACTTTTTCAGCGTTATCCTTATCCATAACAACATCAACAGTCTTTCCATTAAGGAGAGTACTATGGTCTAAGGGATTATAGGATTGTAATTGTTCTTCAAATTCTCCATTAGGTTCTATAGTGGCATTTAATGTGCTAGTAGTTTTTCCAAAATATGCATCATTATTTAAATAATAAGGTAGGCCACATTTATGATGATAACAAGGAATATTGTCATAAGTGCCCAAGAATTCTATTATCACTTCATCTGCTAAGAATACATCCAATGGAAGTGATCTTGGAGGACAATTAGTGTCAATCATCTTAGGCAATATCAAACTAAGTGTTGATATTGTATTCACATTAAGAGTAGGGTGTCTACAGGCTTTGGATTCCTTGAAAGGATTATATCCAATGCCAGTTGAGCAATGTCGTGAAGTAGATTCTATAGGGACTTTGATTCCTTGTTGATTTATACCACAGCCATTACCTACATAATCACAATCTTTATAAAGGATTCAGAATCCTCTACCATAAAGAGGAACCAATTCTTTGGAGGAAGACGGAGCTTCATAAGTTTCATAATTAGTAGTGTGAGTAAAGGTATTATCCACATTTGTCACCAAAGAAGCTTTATGTTTATCATTCAAAGCATGTGATGTGATTGATGCAATATTTGATGTTTCAGGGATAAGGTTTTTAGGCTTGTATTCTCCTGTAGAAGATGTAAAATCTAATGATCCCCAGTCATCACCAACAAAAGCATTTGATTGTTTAGACTCTTGCGTGACGTTTTCGGAAGCAAGAGGAGTTGATGACTCAACTTTCAGATTGTTTAAACTCTTAGGACAAATGACATGCTTATGAACTTCCATTTGCAAACAATTATCAGATTTAGGATCAACATGAATAGTATGCAGCTTATCTTTAAATATAAACTTAATTGAATGATGTAAAGTAGAAGGCACCGCTCCTAATGCATGTATCCAAGGTCTACCCAAAATCATGTTATAAGATAGAGAGCAAGGCATGACATGAATTAAGGTAGGCACAATCACAGGTCCTACTTGTATAGGTAAAGTTATAGTGCCCATAGATTGTCGTCCAACATTGTCAAAACCATAGATACTTAATGATTCTGGATTGATTTCAGATGTATCAACTTTAACCTTTTGTAGTAAATCCATGCCACAAACATTAAGGGTCGATCCATTATCGATCATAACTCTCTTAACCAATGTTTTGTTTATTGTAATGAAAATGACCAAGGATCATATTGATTCTGAACTTCAAGAGATGGCAATTCATGTTGTTGAAACAAAATATCTATCTTTGTCACATGCATACAATCTAATAGAGTGCCAACATCATTTGGTTTAATAGCAGGTGGGACAATCACCTTTTGTAAAGCTTCTTGGAGCATTCCATGGTATATAGGTGAAGTCTGTATAAGTTCCCAAAGAGATATCTTTGCAGGAGTAGAGTGAAGCTACTCTACAAGGTTGTAGTTTTTACCACCTTTGTATGTTAAATGAGGTGCTTGAGGAAGCATAGGTTGAGAAGCCGGTAAAGATATCATAATGCTCGATTGTTGTGTGCTTTGTTTATTATTCTGAGTGTTGTATGCATGACCAACCACATGATGATTAGTTTGTTGTAAGTTTTGTTTCCCTATTTGTTTAGCATAATCATAAATGTGATCAGGAGATCGAGAAGAAGATGAACAACCTTTAACAATAAGCATAGGTTTAGAAGATGGTTGAACCACATTTGAACATAAAGTAACCACAATTTTTAGTTTTTCAATCTCTTCTTTAGATTTAGGAACATAAATTGCATTTACAAATCTTTGAAATAATGACAGCTTAGAGGCCGTAGTGGAATGTTCAATTGAGATAAAGTCCTCAAGGGCTTCATCTAACATATCAAAGTCATCATGATTAAACGGCTCATCATAGGCATGAAAATCTTGCCAAAAATAATCTGACATTTTAACATGCTCTTTTTAACCCAAGATTCAAATGCACAATGATGGCCTATGAAAATAAAATACTATGCAAAACAATAATGATAATTTTCCAACTCTTTTAGTGAAAAGATAAAGGGTATGATTCACAATTCAATGCATGCAATTTCACTAGAGAGATTTTTCAATCTAATTATGCTCTAGGACAGTAAATTATTTCAGATCTAAATTGGATGCAAATTATTTAAAGATTAGGTTCACCAAAATGTTTAGGGGTAAAATTGTAGCTTTGTCTTAACTAGTTCAAATACTACCATTTCACCACTAAGCATTGGGATGGACAAGGATAGGGTTTTAGATCGAGCTTCTAATCACTTTGTCTATCCCTTAGGCTTGCGTGGTCTAATTTTCAAAGTATAATTAAGGTTTTTGTTTTTTATTTTGCTTATGGTTCAAGTAAACCCTAATTATTCCTTAAATCATAAATATTCAGAATCTGACAATATAACAGAAAAAAACTAATCAGAGAAGTGCAGAGAGAGTTTCAGAGATTGTGTGCCTAAATTTTGAGGACCCACTGGACTAGGGCACTTGCTCTTTAGTCTCGAAAGTTTTAGTATAAGAAAATCTTCCGTACAGGCTGTCTGGTACTCCCAAATGGCTTCCAGATCCTAAAACTTTTCCCCAGTTGGACTAGGGCACCTGCTCATTAGTCTCGCAAGTGTCTGAATCCAAAAATTCAAAAGTTTGTGACGACTGCACCTGCAATATCCTCCTTCCTGTAGCTTCTTTCTGCTAGAACCTGTAAAACAAAGTCTGCACCTACAAAAGAAGGAGAAAGATGTTGCAGCTATATAGAAACTTACCTCAGTCAAGCCCCGTCTTTGGTATTTATACCTCAACAATAGCCAGAGATAAAGATTTGTAGAAGTGTTTACAATCCTAACAATGTGTATGCAAAAATATCAAACCCTAGATGTCTTAATCAAGGGAAGATCAACAACTTGCTTTGAATCAATAAACACATACAACTTCACCTCAAGCAGATGAAAACAAATGAAGACTTTCATGAACAAGGTGAATCAGTAATGTCCACAGAGGATCTCCAAGCTTGATGTTGGAGGCTTCAACCCTTCTCCCAATCATACAAAGGGTGTGCAAACCCTAGGAAGAGCAACATAGACTCAAGATCTTGTTTCCTAATATCCATCCATTGTATCCATGATAGAAAATTCAAATAATTTTCAAAAGCTTCAACAAGTCACTGATCTTCAATGGCAATTTTAGCAGAGTTTTGGCATTAAGCTTACATAAGAATTGTGTGTGATAAAATGATTTTCAAATGTCTTTTTATACCTAGCTTTAGGGAAATTCAAATTTTGAAATAACGTCTCGATATCACGTGAAAACTAAGAATTTGAAAATGGAATCCTGAGGCATACGACGGGAGTCGACATCCCGCCAAACTTCAAAATCCTGGGAAACAGGGTAGGACTAGGGCACGGGCATCTGAGTCTAAGCCCCCATATTCCACTCAGGTCTACTTTTTGGGGGTCCCAGGGACCTGTAATTCAAATTCCCTTTTCGGGTTCCATCAAAAGGTTACCTCAAAAAGTGAACATTTTGCAACTAAACCTAGTCAATCAGGGTTTCGGGAAGGTCAGAAAGAAAAGGTTGAGAGGTCACCCAAAGTGAGGAGCTAGACTAAGGGAAATCATACCATTCCATGTAGGAGGACAATTTCCAATGTTACACCTGATATATTTGTTCACTAGAATCTATAGCATTAAGTTATGGTGCATAAAAATCTCTATTCACTTTTAATGGAGTTTTGGTAATGATGTTGGTCATGATACAATGTATACAACTCAGTATCAATTTCAGTGAGAGCTTTGTGTAGTTACATAGGGTGTTCTATCTTCTTGGTTTGGAGATTATGGTTTACTTGACCTTTTAGGAGTTGTTGTCGTTACAGTAGGATTCTTTGATTGTGTTGAGGCCATGAATGATCTTCATTTAGGAGATGGTTATTACGATGTCATGGATATCTTTGATGCAGGAGCATCCAGTCGTGTAAGGGCAATCTTGCATCACCCAAAGAGATCTTGATTTAAAATCATTGTAGTTGTTTTCATTTCTTTCCATAATTAGTATTTATAGTTCCATAATCTCTTGAATAATGATGTAGGACTTTTAGTTTTTCCAAACTGCTAAAAATAACAAACTGCCAATTTTGGAAAGTTTAACTGCCATTTTAGGAAAGTTTGCATTTGGGTACAGATGGAAGTAAAAATTTATAGAAAGCTTCATAACTAAAATATAAGACCTTTGGTGAAGGAATAAGGCAAAGATCATTTGTGAGCTAAAAGATATTAAATTTTTTATTTTCTGAAAAGCCTCTAAAATTTTTTGAAATGAAATATGAGGCACTAAAACATCCCATAACATCCCTAAAAGTTGATAGAAATCCATTTATGGATTTCCAGCATGATAGTTGACATCATGAGCTTTCCTATGCTTAAAACGGTTTGTCAATCGAACACCCAGATCAAAAGTTATACTTCCCGGAAGTTGACCTACTTTTAGAGGGAGTTCTAAATTTTGAAATTTAGCTGGAGGCCGCCAAAAAGTGTTATTTATGACTATTTTGGGAACCCTGGGCAGTAGTGGAGTTAAGGGGGATAGTGTAGAGTCAAGAATAGGTGGGCAAATAGAAACCCTAGCTGATTTGGGGTTATAGAAGGCAGAAGATTCTAGCACCTGGTGATGTGTAGCTATAGTGTGTTGCAGCCTATGGAGGATTGATTCCTCTGATTGTAATTGAGCTTCTGTATTGTAATGAGTTGTCCAAATCAATAAAGAAATATTATATTTTCTATGTGTCATTTCTATTGTTGTGTGTTTTATGATTTACCCCCTTTATCAAGTGGTATTAGAGCAAGGGTTCTTGAGTGTGTAGACAGATCGCTGACCGTGAGACAGTTTGCACCAGGACCTGAGGTTGTGGGTTTGCTGCGGAGATCAAGATGCCTCCACGAAGAAATCATATTGGGTAGAATGCTTTGACATAAGAGGGTTTTAGAGCCCTGTAAAGGCAAATCGATGCATTGCAAGAGGAGCTGCGAAGAGGGTTTGAGCCAAGAATAAGAGAAGAAAGTGAAGATGAAGCTAAAGAAGAGCTATTTAAAGAAGAACAAGAAGCTGTAGGAGATCCTGTAGAAGTTAGGTTGTTGAGGGTTATTTCAAAGATTGGAAAGAGGCCTAGGACTGAAGTTTCTATCTATTCTAGACAATTGAATCTGGAACAACTTATTGATTGGATCAATGACATGGAGGAGTATTTCAAGTATGAAGATGTGGAGGACCTAGATCGGGTCAAGTTTGCAAAAACAAAGTTGAAGGGCCATGCCAGTATTTGGTGGAAGGAGGTCCAATTAGAGAGAAATAGAAGAGGAAAAGGAAAGATCACCAGATGGGATTCGATGGTGGAGAAACTAAAGAAGAAGTTCATTTTTGTGGACTATGAGATGGAGTTGTTGAAGAAGCTGCAAGGATTGAAGCAAGGTAACAAGTCTGTCAAGGAGTATACAGAAGAGTTTTATAAGATTACTATTAGGACAGACCATGCAAAGGCCAATAAGGATAAGGCAGCCCGTTACATTAATGGGTTGAGACCAAGTATTCAAGAGGAGCTGAGTCTGGTCAGAATGACCACCATAGAAGATACATACCAGTTTTCCCTGAAGGTGGAAGAGAAGCTGAACAAAAGATTCCAAAGAAAGCAAAGGGGAAGAGGTCAAGGCGAAAGGACTAGTGGAAGGTCCTATGGAGGCCAAAATGAAGATCTAAAGAAAAGTGATGAAGTTGGCACCAGTTGAAATCAAAGAGGAGATAATACCTATCACCCCAATGACTAGAACAATGGTGAGCAAAGAGGAAGAGGAAGAGGCAGACCTAGGCAAGGACCTGGAAGAGGAGGTTTCAGAGGAACTTATTTCCAATGTGGAGAAGGACATTGAGCATACGAGTGTCCACAACATCAAGGAAGGACAAACAGAAGACCTAAGGGTAATGTATGAGTTTCACATGTAGATAAAGATGCGCAGTCTGAGCATTCTGAAGATGCTGAAAGGGGAGAAACCCTAGTTGTCAGAAGAACTTTGTTGAATGAGGAGAAAGAACCAAATTAGAGGAAGAGTTTATTCCACACAAGGTGTAAATGTGAAGGTAAGTGTTGTGATATTATTATTGACAGTGGAAGCACTGACAATCTTATTTTATAGGAGATGGTTGACAAGTTGAAGTTGACAAGAAGAAAGCATCCACATCCATATCGAATCACATGGTTGCAGAAGGACCATAGAGCTTTGGTCAATGAGTAGTGTTTAGTTAAGTTCAAGATTGGTGACTACTATGATGAGGTGTTGTGTTATATCATACCGATGGATGCATGTCATATGTTACTGGGAAGGATATGGCAGTATGATAGGAGCGTTGTACATGATGGCCGTGCAAACACATATTCCCTAACAAAGGATGGAGTTTGTCACAAGTTGAAGCCCTTGAAGGAGGTGGAAAAAAAAGTATGTAGTACTACCAAAATTTGCTTGGTAGATGGCAGAAAATTTTCGGAGGGTATGAAGCATGAGCGTCATCGTTATGCATTGATTCCTAAGATTAGTCAAGAGAAATGTGAAGATGTACCAGCAAAAGTCTTAGAGATGTTGGAAGAATTTTAAGATATTATCTCTGATAATGTACCAGAAGGTTTACCACCAGTAAGGAAGATAAGTCATCAAATGGATTTGATACCAGGAGCTAGTTTACTGAATAAGGCAACCCATAGAATGACCCCTGTAGAGAATGAAGAGTTGAACAGACAAGTTTAGGAGCTATTGATGAAGGGACTGATAAGAGAAAGCCTAAGTCCATGCACAGTACCGGTAGTACTAGCACCAAAGAAAGATGGAGAGTGGAGAATGTGTACAGATTCTCAGGCCATTAATAAGATCACAATCAAGTATAGATTTCCATTGCCAAGAATGGATGACATAATGGATTGTTTGAGTGGAGCCAAGTATTTCATGAAGATTGACTTGAAGAGTGGGTATCACCAGATTCGTATTAGAGAAGGAGATGAATGGAGCAAAACATTCAAGACAATGGAAGGTTTGTATGAGTGGTTAGTCATGCCATTTGGGCTAACTAATGCACCAAGTACATTCATGCGGCTCATGAACGAGGTATTGAAAGAATTTTTGGCAAGTTTTGTTATTGTTTATTTAGATGATATTTTGATTTTTAGTAAGACTTGAGATGAGCATCTAATGCATATCAAAAGAGTTTTAGAGAAGCTGAGGGAGGAGAAGTTGTTGATTAATCTGAAGAAATGTAGTTTTGCAAAGGAGTTGGTATACTTGGGATTTGTTGTTTCAGAGGAAGGTCTTAATATGGACCTAGAGAAGGTGAGATCTATCCTTGAATGGCCTATGCCAAGGAGTGCCATAGAGGTACGATCTTTTGATGGTTTGGCAAGTTTTTACATAAAGTTTATCACTAATTTTAGTAGTATTTGTGCACCCCTAATAGAGACAATGAGAGGGCATAGAAAAGAGTTTAGATGGACTAAAGGAGTAGACAAAAGATTTGATACATTGAAGTAGAAAGTCACAGAGCAGCCTGTTTTAGCACTTCCATATTTCAATAAGGTATTTCAGGTAGATTGTGATGCTAGTGGCAGTGCTATAGGAGCTGTTTTGAGTCAAGAATGTAAGCCCATTGCCTATTTTAGTGAGAAGCTTAATGATGCCGAGAAAAAGTATTATGTTTATGATTAGGAATTTTATGCTATAGTTCAAGCTTTGAAGAAATGAAGACCTTATCTATTGCCAAAAGAGTTTGTTTTATATACTGATCATCAAGCTTTGTAGTACCTTAATAGTCAAGGAAAGTTAAACCAAAAGCATTTAAAATGGGTTGAGATTTTGCAGAGCTATACTTTTGTTTTGAAGCACAAGAGTGGGAAGTCCAATAGAGTTGCAGATGCCTTGAGCAGAAGGCAAAATTTGTTGACAAAAATGAAGATAGAGGTTGTTGGGTTTGATGAGATCAAAAGTTTGTACCCTTAAGATCCAGATTTTGTAGACGCTTGGAAAGCTTGTTTGGAACCTGTTACTTTGGACAGGAAAAAATGGTTGGATTTCATAATCCAAGATGGCATGTTATTTAGAGGAAGCCAGTTGTGTATTCCAAGGAGTTCTATGAGAGAGAACTTGATTAAGGAGAAGCATAGTGGGGGATTGGCTGGACACTTTGGTCGATATAAGACCATTGCTATTGTTGGTGAAAATTATTATTGGCCACAGTTGCAACAGGATGTTAGGAAATTTGTGCAGAGTTGCAGAGTGTGTCAGATGGCAAAAGGAACAAATCAGAATATAGGGTTGTATCAGCCATTACCTATACCAGAGAAGCCATGGGATGATATTAGTATGGATTTTGTTCTTGGTTTACAAAGGATAGAGAGGACATGATTCCATTTTTGTGGTGGTGGACAAATTCTCAAAGATGGCACATTTTATTCCTTGCAAGAAGACTAATGATGTTTTTCATATTACAGAGTTATTTTTCAGGGAGGTGGTGAGACTACATGTTCTACCTAAGAGCATAGTTTCAGATCGAGATACCAAGTTTGTTGGTTATTTTTGGAGGACATTGTGGAAGAAGTTGAAAATAGATTTGAAGTTTAGTTCTACACACCATCCACAAACTAATGGATAGACAGAAGTGGTGAATAGGAGTTTGGGTAACCTACTACGATGCTTAGTAGGAGATAAGCCCAAGGGGTGGGATTTGATTTTACCACAGGTGGAATTCACTTACAACAATTCTATCAATAGGAGTACTAGTAAATCACCATTACAGATTGTATATGGCAATAGTCCAAGAAATGCTTCTAAGTTAAGGAAGTTGGAAAAAGGAGAAAAGACAAGTGCCGAAGCTAAAGATTTTGTAGAACATCTGAAGAATTTGCATGAAGAGGTGAGAAATCACATTAATAAGATGAATATTCAGTACAAGGCTAATGCATATTAGAAGAGGAGATATAAGGAATTCTAGGTAGGAGATGAAATCATGGTTCACTTGAGAAAAGAAAGGTTCCCAGTTGGAACATATAATAAGTTGAAAATGAAGAGATTTGGACCATGCAGGATTCTGAAGAAACATGACTCAGGAAATGCATATGAGGTAGAGCTGCCGACTGGGATCAATATTTCCCCTATGTTCAATATTTCTGATTTAATAGAATATCATGAAGGTGGCATAGAGGATGGACCGACACAAGAATAGTGGAGTATTATGGCATCTACTTCAACAGAGGAGATAGCAGAGATCTTGGATAGCCGTGTGGGAAGAAGTACTTGGAATAGGCAATATTAAGAATATATGGTGAAATGGAAAGGAAGACCTATTGAATATTCTTCTTGGTTGTCTAAGGTAGAGGTTGACCATTTGGGTTTTCCTCACACAAACATCTGAGACGTGACAGGGTCACTTCTCAAATTACTGTGGATGTCTGATGCAGGAGCATCCAATGGTGTAAGGGCAATCTTGCATCACCCAAAGAGATGTTATTTCAAAATCATTGCAGTTGTTTTCATTTCTTTCCATAATTAGTATTTTTGGTTCCATAATCTCTTGAATAATAATGTAGGACTTTCATTTTTTCCAAACTGCTAAAAAAGCAAACTGCCAGTTTTGGAAAGTTTAATTGCTAGTTTAGGAAAGTTTACATTTGGGCATGGATGGAAGTGAAAATTTATAGAAAGATTCATAATTGAAATATAAGACCTTTGGCGAAGGAATCAGGCAAAGATTATTTGTGAGCTAAAAGATATTAAAGTTTTTGTTTTCTGAAAAACCCTTGAAAATTTTTGAAACGAGATATGAGGCACTAAAACATCCCATAACATCCCTAAAAGTTGATGGAAATCCATTTATGGATTTCTGGTGTGATAGTTCACATCGTGATTTTTCCAACGCTTAAAACGGTTCATCCATCGGCCACCCGGATCAAAAGTTATGCTTCCCGGAAGTTGACCTACTTTTGGAGGGAGTTGCAAATTTTGAAATTTAGCTAGAGGCCACCAAAAAGTGCTATTTATGACTATTTTGGGAACCCTGGGCAGTAGTGCAGTTAAGGGGGACAGTGTAGAGTCAAGAATAGGTGGGAAAATAGAAACCCTAGCTGATTTAGGGTTACAGAAGGCAAAATATTCCAGCGCCTGGTGATGTGTAGTTGTAGTGTGTTGTAGTCTATGGAGGATTGATTCCTCTGATTGTAATTGAGCTTCTGTAATGTAATGAGTTGTCCAAATCAATAAAGAAACATTCTATTTTCTGTGTGCCATTTCTATTATTGTGTGTTTTATGATTTACCCCCTTTATCAATCTTGGTTACATGTTTTAGTGGGAGTTTTTGATAGTGATGGTTTGATGTTTATTTTGTTGCCATGCATAGCTTGGTATCATGGTTCAATGGGAGCTTTGGCAGGATATGGTTATCTTCATGTGATTTGAAGAGGTTTTAACATCTTGTTTCATGGAGGACCCTTAGAGTCTTTGGTAAAGGTGTTATTGTTCTTCCTTTGGAGAGGATGTAATTCTCTTTGGTTTTGAGTATTAATCATTTTCTTGAAACTTCATGATTTTGCATGTTGCATTCGAAGTTTGCATGGATTGATTGGTGGGTGATCATGGGTACTAGAGAGAATTGGGTTAGGCTGGATATTTCTTATGTTAAGAGATATGTGTTGAAATGGTTACTTGTTATGAAAGTTTTTCAATAGTAAAAACCGAGGATCCTACACCTGAAAATGGATGCGAGTCCATCATATACCTGATGAGAAGGTTGTCTTTATTGAAAGCTTATATTGCTTGGTGTTTTATGCACAAGACAATCTTGTATCCCACTCTTGGTCTACTCGATAGGTGAATGATCTAAGAGGTGTTGCCTACTTGATTTTTAGATGCATTATTTATATGTATCTTGTCTTCTCTTGTGCATTAGTCTTGAATGTTGAGTCTTGAGGGCTTGTTGGGAAGTAGATGCATAATTTTATGTATTTCTGTTGTTCTCCTTATAATCTTTAACTTGGGTTAGTTCTGAGGATTTGGTAGGAGAGGTACATGAGATAGTTAGTGGCTTTGGCATATTCCCTTATGTTGTGGGAATGTTTGGCTAGTTTGATCTACTTTCTGTGAGAGGTTTTACATCTATTTCTGCCATGTTTCATTATAAGTTGAATGGTTAGATGTTGATATCCTTTCAGTTTGGAAGCGTTGAAGGAGATCTTACTTTACACAGTTTGGCACATGTTAGTGTGGTATAAGAACATGGTTTGATTTGTAGGTTCTCTCTTTCTAGGTATATTGTCTTCTTCCTAAAGGTTCTTATGTTTATGGAGTTGAAGTTTTGAATGGAGTCATGTGTTGTTGCTTGTACTTCATTATTTTTTGGCAACAGTTTCGTAGCTCCTTGATCTATTTCTTCATTAGTTTGGAGGACTTGGGAGAGTCATTTGGATTGGTAATGAGAGATGTATTTTACATATCATTTTATGCTTATTTGACACTATGATAGAGGAGTTAGCCACATCCTCTATGTGAAGTGCTATAGGACTTATTAATGCTATGATCTTGTTTTCAGATTTGACTTTACCCATGCAGTGGGAGTTCTAGAAGGTATATATGTTCTGTATCGGAGGGGCACCTCTCTTGGACTAGATACACTTACTGTAGTGAGTTACTTCAGAGGTTTTTTATCACATGTCTGTGTTTTGTTACCTTGGAGTCTTCTTTTATAGAATGGTGGATATACAGGGACTTGTTTGTAGATATGAATTGTTATGTTGATAGCATGAAGTTCTACCTGTGATAGCTTGTTTACCCTGGTTTGAGGTATGGATAGTTTTGGATGAGCTAGCAACTTGTTGTGGTTGCTATTCCAATTTGGTATAAGTGTGGCAGTCACTCAGAGTCATTTGTTATCATTTGAATTTGATGCTTGTGTTCATGTATAGATTGGTGAAAGTTTCAGTGATAGTTGATATGTTTCACCTTGGCATGTTCCTTGTCCTATCAAGGGTGACATGATGTGAGGATTTCTTGCTTGAGATGGTGGTTATGATGGTTACTTTTGTAGGTATCTTGTTGGAGCACAAAAGCATGTTGAAGAATCAATGGTACATGGTTGGCTAAGGGATGTTTTTCCCTTGTTGAGATTTCCTATGGGTTGATTTACAATGTATAATGTCAAGTGGGAGAATGTTGGGATAAGGTGCCATTAACCTTGTAAATCCCAATATTGTATTATTCCATGTATTATCTGTAATTACCCATAAGGAGATGTACAAGTTTCACCGGTAGTGGTAAAAAATTAATTACCGGGGGAAGTAATTACGGAGTTACTATATTGGTAAGTTCCAGAGCTATTGACGGTAATTATGGAGCAACATTTTACGGTTGGTAATTGTAAATATCAAGAGTAATTGAGGGTAGGCGCCACCTTGGAGGAATCAACTATTTTTGGCATGTATGACACATGTCATAAAGTTGTTAAGTGCATGTAAGAGAATCTATGACAGCTGCAAGTTGTCATAAGATTCTATGACAATATGACAACTTATGATAGATAATTATTAGTTGTAAGTTGATATTCTTGGCTCTAGGCACGCATATTGGGAAGATGCCTTTTGGCAGTGTTATGATGGAATATATGATGGTTATGACAGCATTTACTACCTCGTAAGAGTCTATTCTTGTCCATGGACACCCAAGGTTACATTGTTGACTCTTGACAAGTTTTATGAGCTTGTAAGAAGTCATTTAATGTTACATGATGAAGATTCCTAGGTGAGAGAAAATGGACGCCTTATTTTAGAAGTAAAATACTTCTATAAGTACAATGCCGTGTATGTGTTGCATATCTCAGTTTATAGGTACAAAGGTGATGTTGGATTGAAGAATGAAGAGGAGATTGGAAGTGGATGTAATGTAATCTTATTTAAAAGATAATACAACTTGGGCCTCTCTTCTTGGTAGAGCTTTTTCCCGCAAGGGTTTCTACATGTAAACATTGTGTTATGTGTTTGTTCTTTTGCTCCATCGTTACCTTGTGTTGTGAGGTCTTGCATTCTTATGTTGCTGATTTGTGCCTCTTTTTTGCTAATATCTTATGGTGATGTTATTGCTGTTATAAGTTCATATAAGGTGGTTTTATCAAGCATGTTAAAGTGGCTGATTTTAGCATCATAAATAAGTTGAATCTCTTCATGGTATTTCAAGGATTGAGCAAACTTATTTTTAGATTTGCATACAATTTTTAGATTTCTATTTTGTAGTAGTCAAAGCCTTGTATCTCACCAATTGGTATCATATCTTGGTGATTTGATGATTAACAATTGGATTAGAGATTGTTCATTTATTCTAACACTCTTGCATGAAAGTAGTCCATACAACCATTGATCTTTCATTGTTTTATTTTGTTTGCAAGGCATCAGTCTTTTAACATATTCCAACATCATCCTTTTTGTCACCAACACTCAAGGCCATGAAAAGTGTTTCATCATTTGAATTATCATGATCCTCTTCTTCTAAAGAATAATTGCTTTCTATGGAATAGAAACTTCTCTTGAACTTGTCTCTTCTGTTACTACCCCTTGATTCTTTGAAAGGACATTTAGAAGAAAAGTGACCAACCTTTCCACAATTGAAAGATTTGAAGGGTAACTTACCTTTGTATTTTCCTGTGCCTTTCTTTAGTCTTCTCACAAAATTTTCTTCAACTTCATCAAAGCTTTCATCTTCATCAGCAACTTCTTCCTTTGTCTTCACATTGGCTTTGAAAGTAACTTCTTTCTTTGGAGCATCACTACCAAACTCTCTCATTTTAAAGGCAGTAAGGGAACCAAATAATTTGTCTACAGTGCATGTATCCAAGTCTGCATTTTCCTCAATGGCGGATACCTTATGACTATAAGATTTGGGAAGAGATCTCAGAACCTTTTTCACAACCTCATCTTCTTTCACTTCTCCACCAAGACTTGTAATGCCATTGACCACATTATTCACCCAGAGCATGTATCCAACAATGTCTTCATCCTCTAACATTTTTAGGTTCTCAAATTTGCTTTTGAAGATTTGCATCTTGGATTGCTTTACTTTCTTATCTCTTCATAAATGGTTTTAAGTTTATCCCAAACTTCTTGAGTAGAACTACAACTCATCACCTTTGAAAGTTTTGAATCAGTTAACCCACTCATAATAGAAAATTTTGCCTTGGAATTGTTATCATATTTCTTAACTCCATCTGCATCTATAGGAATAGTAGCAGGAATAGTGTAACCAAACTTGAGGTGAACAACCACATAAAGAATAAGACTTACTCCAAAACTAACTTAACTTCTAAGGTGAGTGCATGTATGTATTCCCCACTAACACAAGGATCATTATATTCACACGATCTAGCACCCTCTCCATGGTGATACTCTCTCCTCTTCTTGGAGGGGGAAAACATTGTTCCTACATCCACCTCAGTCACACAATGATAGTTAGTCCATCACATTATTTAATCATGTGGATGTTAATTACATCATAAACAATCGTTCTTATAAAAATAACATAATTCAAATGCATTTTATATTCTAACATAACATTACTTTCCTCATATTAATTTCACTAACTATCCATCTGTCTTCTTGAAATAAAATGAGAAATATGTTAGTTTAAAAATAGGGTGTGACATATCTCCCCCCTTAGAGATCATCATCCTCAATGATTATGTCCATAACAAAATTAATATAACAAATATGTTGTTTTGCATCATGTTTATATAAAAATATGTGGAAAAGTTTGATAAATATCATTGTAATCCTCCCAGGTAGCATTTTCCTTCAAATATTGGTCCCACTAGACCTTGCACTAAGTAACCTCTCTGTTACATAGGCAGAGCTTGTGTAGCTCAAGCACTTTGAGAAGATCAGTCATGAGCACCCTTAGGTCCCGTACCTAGAGAGCATTCCAATCAATTATATGATTAGATCCTGATATATATTTCTTTAACTATGACACATGGAAAACATCATGCATTCTTGCAAGAGCTGGTGGTAGAGATATCTTGTAAGCAACTGAATTAACCACTTCTAGGACTTCAAAAGGTCCAACATATCTAGGTGCTAGATTGGAAGACTTTCCAAACTTAATTAGGCTCTTATGTGGTTTGACTCTTAAGAGAAGTTTATCTCCTACTAAAAATTGTCAGGGTGTGAATGCTTGGCATCAACATAGCTTTTCTATCTATCATTTGCTTTTGCAAATCTTTTCCTGATCATCTTTACTTGCTCTTCCATCTTCGAAAGCATTTCTAGCCCAAGGAAAATCCTATCTTCTAGCTTATCCTAGCTTATAGGAGTTCAACATTTCCTATCATCCAATGCTTTGAAGGGAGCCATCTTAATTACATAATGATAAGAGTTATTATATGCAAATTCAACTAGTGGAAGATACTCTTCCCACTTATACTCCTGATCCATGCAATACATCCTTAACAAATCCTCCAGTATTTGATTAACTCTCATAGTTTGACCATTTGTCTTTGGATGATAGGCTAAGCTTATATTCAATTGTGTTCCCAAATCTGAGAACAAGGTTTGCCAAAACCTTGAATTTATTTGAGCATCTCTATTCGAAATGATCTTTTCTAGAATTCCATGCAATCTAAAAACTTTTTGCATAAATTTCTTGACTAAAATAGGTGCTCCATTTGTAAGATTACCGGGTATAAAATGAGATAGCTTAGAAATTTTATCCACCACTACAAGAATAGCATCATGCTTATAGCGTGACATAGGCAATCCCTAGACACAATCCATAATGATCACCTACCATTTCCATTTAGGAATATCATGAGGATACAAAAGTCCTACTGGGTGCTAGTGTTCAGCCTTAACTTGCTGACACTCTAGGCATCCTTCCAAAAATCTCATGACATCATTCTTAGTTCCCTTCCAAAAATATAAGGGTTTCACATTAGCTAACAACTTTATCACTCCAGGATGACCTAAATATGGTGCAGAATGTGCTTCTTTCCACATAGTTCCTCTTAAATATCCCCAATTTAGAACTTAAATTTAGTTATTGAATCTCAATAACCCATCAGGTTAAAAATAAAATCCATCATACCTTGTATCCTGAGGATTTTATGTTAGAGCTTTCATAATTTGCTCATAATATTCATCTCCGGTCAAATTCTTCAATACTTGAGCTCTAAAATCAGAGTACACTGACACTATTGCCGTTATGTGTCTTCTACGACTCAAGGCATCAACCAATTGATTTTCTTTACCGTTAATGTAGTTAATCTCAAAATCATAATCAGAGATGAGCTCTAACCATCTTCTTTGCTGGGCATTAAGGTTAGGTTGCATGAAGATATACATCAAACCTTGATTGTCAGATTTTAATTCAAATTATTTTCCCAACAAATAATGCCTACATATTTGGAGAGCATGCACATTTGTTGCTAATTCCAAATCATGAGGGGCATAATTATGTTCATAAGGTCGCAACTTCTTGGACTCATAGGCCACAACTTTGTCTTCTTGCATGAGCACTCCACCTAACCCTTCTCCTGAAGCATCGGTCACAACAACAAAATGACCCTCTGGGTCTGACACTCTAAGAATTAGTGCTGATGTTAATTTCATTTTAAGAATATTGAAAGATTATTTGCACTTGTCAGACCATTCAAATATTTTTCCTTTGCTTTGCAAGGAAGTGATGGGATGGGCAATTCTAGAGAAGTTCAAAATGAACTTTCTATAATACCCTCCTAATCCCATAAAACTACACATTTCATGCACATTTTTATGTGTAGACCATTCCGAAGTAGCCTTTATCTTTGAAGGATATACATCAATTCCTTTAGCTGATATGATGTGGCCCAAGTACTTCACCTATTTTTGAAAGAAAGTACAATTGGATAGCTTTCCATAAAGTTTGTGCTCCTTGAGTCTTTGTAGAACTATCTATAGGTGCTGAAGGTGTTCCTCCTCATTGCAAGAATAAATTAGAATATCATCTGAAAACACCAGAACAAATTTATCTAGACAGTCTCTAAAAACATTGTTCATCAAATTCATGAATGCTGCTGGGGCATTGGTCAAACCAAAAGGTAAGAATGTGAACTCATAATGCTCATACCTTGTTCAAAAGGTTGTCTTGTGAATTCCTTCTTTTTTCAATCTCAACTGTTGATAACCTAACCTTAGGTCAATCTTTGAAAATATAGTTACTTCACACATTTGGTCAAAGAGATCATCTATGCATTGTAGAGGATACTTATTCTTAATCATTGCTTTGTTGAGCATACGATAATCTATACAAAGGCATAGAGTGCCATCTTTCTTCTTAACAAAGATCACTGGCACTCCCTAAGGCAACACACTAGGTCTAATCAGTCCTTTTGACAATAGTTCCTAGAGTGGAGCCTTTAGCTCCATCAACTTTGTAGTAGCCATCTGATAAGGTGCTTTGGCCATCGGTTTGGAACTAGGAATAATATTTATTGTAAAATTAAAAACCCTTTTTGGGGGTAGACTTGGAAGGTCTTAAGAAAATACATCTCGAAAATCATGAAGATAAGATTATGCTTCTATAGAATTTTCCTTAGATTTGTCCTTCCCTTCTTTTACCTCATCCATCTTAACTACAAATGTCTGGCAACCTTTCCTTTTTTCTCTTTTCAATTGCATCACAGAAATTTTCCTAATTTTCATTTCTCGCTGAAAACCTTGGATAAGGACAACATTTCCATCATCATCTAGGCATTCTATTATTTTGGAAAGACAATCTACTTTTTCCCTATGTTGTGATACGTATTTCATCCCTAAAATGACATCATAAGACCCTAGAGGTGCTACATATAGATTGATCTATGTGGAAAAAGTAGGTAGGCTTAATCTAACTTCAAACAAACATTGCTCTACCTGAGCTTTTGAATGATTTGCAAACCCTACTATCCATGAAGTAGCCATGAAACTAGCTTTCTTAGACATCTTATCAAGTGTTCTAGGGTTCACAAAATTTTTAGTTGCTCCTATATCTATAAGAATAGAAATTGGGGTTCCAAAAAGAGTACTTGTGGTTTCAATAGGAGTAACCTGATACTCAGCTTGACAATTATCTAAAGTAGCATGAATCCTTTCCTAAAAAGCTATTTGTTGTGAAGGTAAATAATTGCCACGATATGCATTTCCTTGGCTCTTTGTGGGGAACTGGTTAGCATAGTGTCACTTCCACATGTAAAACACCCTCCAGGAGGACCTCTCTTTCCTGAAGATCGGTTAGAATTATCATCATTCTTTTTAGGATTAAAATCGTTATTTTCATCCCTAGATCCATGTCTATTATATCTAGAACATTTACCATGATTTCTCTCTCTGGTTTCCTGACTTCTATTTCTCTTTTTTAAGGATGTCGAAGGAAGACTCCAGTTAAATTTCTTTCAAGATTTTTCTCCATATGATGAGATAGATTTGATCTCTTGCTCTTGTTTAATGGCTTTCTTAAAGACTTTATCCATGGTCATGGATCCATGAATGTCCACTTCTCCTCCAATCTAAATCTCTCATCCTTTTGATATTGTGGCACATACTTCAACAACCTGGTAAAATTTTCCCAGTATTCAGTGATAGCCATATCTCCTTAATGCATATTTTGGAAATCTCTTAATTTTTGGTCAAAGTAAAGTTGGGGAAACCACATTTTCTTGAATATGACCACAAATTGATCCCAAGTTAGACTCAAGGAACTCAATCCCAATTCCATTTTCTTTTTCATCCACCACGTTGATGCTTCTCCTGCTAACTGGTACGCTCCCCATACAACTTTGGTGATCTCAGAATAATTTCTTATCTCAAAATATTTTTCTATCTCTGTCAGCCAAGCCTCGACTACATCTCCACTCACCATTCCATCAAACTTAGGAGGTATAAATTTCTTCATATCTCGGGCCAGCTTGCTAGTAAGATGATTTTTTTCTTCATTTTGAATTAGTGAGTCTTGATTATTTACTTTCGGTTCACCATGAAAACCCAATTCTTCTCTTCCTTCAGAGTGGTGTTCTTGATTGGTTTCTCCCCCTCTAACTTCATGTTCCAAGGTTTCCAATCTTTCTTTTGTTTCATTTAAAATTGATTTTGCCATATGATTATTTTCAGGATCTAGGCCCTCCGGGTTCCCTCCCAGTTGGTTTCTAGAATGTTCCATAACATTACTAATCCACACCTAACATTTGCATAGAAATTTATCAAAACATGGAACTTTTTGATATACTATCATAAAATTACAAGTTCATAAATACATAAACTCAGAGATTCATCACATAAATATTTGCTTATTCTAAAGCCAAAATTTTACTTTATTCACTTTCTAGATTTATACATCCTTATTCAAATACAAAACTTTTCTATTTTTCATGTATAAAAAATGTTTACATATCACTTTCTAACAAATGAATTTCCTCGGGTTCCTCCTCCCCATTAGAATTGAGGTAACACAAACTTAGTGGGTGGATGTACTCGTGAGTACTCAATCAACACCTTTTTTCCTATAACAAGTGCATCTAGACCACACCCAAAAGGTATGTCACGGTGGGTAGATGGTTTAGTAATCTTAACAATAGTAGGGGTTGGTAACCTTTTTGCCTCCTCAATCTGTTTCCTCCTTTCTAGATGAATATGTTTGAGTGCATCAGCTAGTGTTTCAAAATTAATGAGCCAAGCTCCCTCTGCATAGCTCATTGTTTCTTTTATCTTTTGGCTCGGGAGATGGCTCTTTCTTAATAGTGATCTTAGGCATATCACTAGGTTTTGTTTTCTTGGCTCACTTTCTTTTCCTTCTCTTTCTTGCCATTCTGGCACAAGAACAAATGTTTTATCATTAACATATCTTGCCAATCTTGAGAAACCTCGCAATGAGATCCTAGGTCCAAGTGTTGAACTCAGTAGCTCTGATAGCATGTGTAACATCCCAACTAGATTATTAAATAAATAAATATAAATAATACAAAAATCCCATTTCTCTCTTTTTTTTAGAACATAAATCCAACAATAACATCTTTCTAATTTCCAAATTTCAATAGATAATTTCAATTAATTCTACATATTTGTCAAGTATAATTACAAATGGTCACTTTCCTTACAACTACAACATGTTTCAATTTCCATTTACATAATAAGTAATGTTTCATGTTCACAAGTCTTTAGCAATCAACTGTAGGAGAGAGAGAGAGAGCATCACCCTGGTGCTTTTCCTCCAACCACAGACCAATGGTCCCCCACACACCTTCCTCTTGGAAGTGGCCCTTCCCTTCGCAAGGGTATAGATAATGAGAATTAACTGATTCTTTATGTCATCTAAGAACTAGTTAAGTGTTCTAGCTAATAACAATCGAGCTTACAAATCTAGTCTAGCTCTATCTATGTATAACCCACTTTGATTGTTCAACTATCTAGTACACGGTGAATCGACAATGCAAGCAGTGACTTTCATATTACTTTGGCCAAAGTTCCATATAATTAAAATCATATGTTCACTCACTCTTTTCTCAACTTGGAGACAACATTCTTATAATTAAGTAAATAATATTATATATCAACACACTTTGACTTGTTTATTCAACATCAGTCTTAAAGACATAAAATATACCCTTTTCTATTAGTCAACTAGAAAAGTATAGGGTGAGAGCTTAGGTGACTTAATAAGCATACATTGAGCCCTTCTTTGCATCCTTGCAATCATGGGTCTATGATGACCTGTCATCTACTCAATGGCTTGTCAACCCATTTCAGTGCTCATCAGTAAATTTAGTATTCTTTCATAATGATATGCAAGATTCTGACATTATGTCATTGGTTTGATGATTAAAGACTCTATCTGTTTTAGTCTAGGAATATATTCGACTTCTAACTTGTTGAATAAAATAATAACTTCATAATCCTTCATAGTGGATACATTTTCTCTTGTAATTCAAAAGAGAATTCCAAATAATAAATAGTCTCATTCTCAATGAATAACTATAGAAAATTAACCTTTCATTACCATAGTGAGTGTATTACATGACAATCTTGTGGCTATTCTTAGCCTAGATTTGGATAAATAATAATTATTCAAAACTAGGATAAAGATAGTTTGTGGTAACTCTTAGTTACCTAAAAGGATAAAATTTATAGCAAACTAAATTCCATAGCATATTAACAGAATAAGAAGTCTAAATATCAAGTGATTTTAAACATAGACATCAACTAATATCTAGTTTTAGAATTTTAATAACATTCAAGGTAATGATACCTACCTTTTGAGTTAGCTATGGCTCTTAGATAGGATACTATGATAACATAGTGTTGTTACTTTGGTTTTGCACAAAAGAAATAAGACTCTCAGTCTACTACAGTTTACTAAAGAATTCTTATCACTGGAAAAAGACAAAATTGAATGACTTATACCAACCTTCACTCAAGTCAACTAAGCATACTAGCATTTGGCCTTACTCAGGTTGACTAAATCAAAGCATAGCTAGTAAATATTGTTTGCCCAATACATACAGTCGGCCCTTATGTTTTCTACAAGGTTTGTTTGAGAATAACCTTAAATGGTTTATATATACATAATAGTCATTCGGCTTGACAATCACAGTCATATGACTATGTCATAGACCATAGACTTGTTTGTTATTTGCAACAAAGGATAACATATGTTTATCATAATCTTTATATACGATACTGTCCACTTCTAAGAGGTATTCTTAGATAGCACAAATCTTGTTTGACATTCAATAGATGATATAAATATGCAGACAGAAGTATCTGTCGAAGGTATATCAATAGTAATGTAAATCTTAATTCAATCTTCTATAATAACATGCAAAACATTTGACCTCTTATGGCACACACAATAGGTTTTATCTATAAACCTTTATCTATTTGCTTATCACTAATATAATCTTGTGTTATTAAAGTATTTATGTAGTATATTATGGATGGTGAGTTTACCTGTAATACTAAACAAGAAGAACCAATACTCAACTTTCATTTCCTTCTTCTTACTTCTCCAATACTGAGATCTACCATGCTTCTTTACTTTCTTCCCTTCCTATATGCAAGATAGAATAGTATTTTATCTTCTCTCCCCACTACCATCGGTTATACAACTATATAATTAATATCTTCCCTCTATTCCCTCAACCCTCTATGGCCTCACATGCTGAAAAAGGGTAGTATGGAGCTACTTCTCTTGCCCACTCCTCGAAGCATCTAAGGAGAAATATGATGGAAGTCTATCTACCATAGACTTTACTCTTTCTCAAACTAGATGTTATTTTAACCATAACTAAGCTTAAAATAATAATTTAAAATAAACAATAGTACACCTACTTTATAGATGTCACTAATGCATTCTTTCAAAAGCTTTAATTATGCTTATTCATGAGCACAATTATCGATGATGGAATTTTACAAAGTCGACTTAGACCTTAACAACAAAATTGGACTTGTTTGGTTGATTACTCACGTCGACTCAACATTCAAAGGCATACACTATGTTACTAACTATTGATGTAGAAGATTAAGTCATGACATGACTAAAACAATATAAATCAAGTATGGAATGATCACAACATTTAAAATATTACTGAGGTGACCAACCACATAAAGAATGAATTACTCCAAAACTGACTTAACTTCTAACGTGAGTGTGTGTATGTATTCTCAAATAGTACAAGGCTCAATGTATTCACACAATCTAGCACCCTCTCCACAGTGATACTCTCCTTTTCTTGGAGGGGGAAAACATTGTTCCTGCATCCACCTCAGTCACACAACAGTAGTTAGTCAATCACATTATTTAATCAAGTGGATGCTAATGATGTCATAAATAATCATTCTTATAAAAATAACATAATTCAAATGCATTTTATATTCTAACATAACATTACTTTCCTCATATTAATTTCACTGACTATCTATCTATCTTCTTGAAATAGTATGATATGTATGTTAGTTTAAAAATGGGTGTGACATTGATTATGATTATCTTTTAAAAATGGTTAATTGAAATTATTTTGAATAATGTAAATTGTTGTATAAATAAAGTGAATGCAGAATTATGTGTTAATTGTTATGTTAATTTATGGATATTGTTTGTGGCTTTGATAATGACTAATTTTGCATTTAGTTATTTTTGTGAGTGTGACAAGAACTATCGACACTCTCTTGGGTTGGAGAGTATCATCAAGGATAAGTTTCTAGCCATCTGAAGGCGACATGAGATGATGGAATCCTACACACACTTAGACTCATGTAGTTTAGCTTGTGTAAATACGTGTTTCTTTCTTTCTAGTGCACACCTTACATGCGGTCTTATCATTAGGAAATGAGATATGTGTTAATTCAAAGGTAGCACATTATTTTTGGGGATTCATCAATAAGCCTCTATGGATTTACCGGACAGGGAGATTCAATTGGTTTTCAACAATTTTCTCTTCTCCTAGAAAAGAGGGATTGTGAATTCTTGCACGGGGTTGTTTAGCTTAAATGTAGGATTGAATAAAGGAAGAACAAATTTATGCCTTTGATTATTAGATTAAATTGATGTAATTTGCATATCTCAAATTCAATTTTTACACCGAGAGGCATTCCTATAGTCACATCAGGATGGAGAAAAAGAGCTGAAAGATTCATAAACATTAAAGAAATTTTATAAGATTCCAATAGAAAAATCATAAAATTTAAAAAATAATAATAAAAATAATAAAAACCTTAATGCCACTCTCTTAATATTGATTTGGTGGATTTAAAAAAGAATTAATTTATGGTAGCCATTACAAAACTCTTAGATTTCTTCATACCATCTACAAGAAAACAAAATAAAACTATTGATGTTCTGTTTTCAAGATATATATGTTGCACCTCCCATTCTACAGATAATCTAAATTGATTCATGTTTTTGCATTGAATAATCTCTATTCTCACAGTGTCACAGTATTCTTGCCAAGTGTTGAGGAGGAAAATCTAGTGATAAGGTGAGTTTTCTCTTGTGAAATGTGATATCTCTCTCTATATATATTGACTTATCTATATATTAATTGTTGACCCTATTCCTGTCTGCATCATAGTACTACTAGTGACTTTATTATTGTTGGAACCCTTATTAATACCATCATCATCTTCATTTTGGCCATTATCAATATCATCTTCAGGTTGAATAACAGCAGCATCACATTCACAACATCTGAGAGACCTAGATGTGTAAATTCATTAGGGCAATCAAAGGCTACAATGAGGATTGCATGTTCAATTACACTACATATATCAGCCTCCATGCCCTCAAAAAACTTTTGACATTTTTCCACAGATCCCATTTTATGCACTCTCATTTAACCCCAATTTCGAGGCCTCCTCAGTACAAAAAAAACCCTGGACTCATATTACAGATAAGGATTAAAGATGCAAACACACCTAATATACCAATAGGTAATTCAAATTGACCAACCAAGAACTACAAGCATTTGAATATTAGATGACCTTATACCGATCAATCAATCTTTTCTTAGAAACCAAAGAGATTAGGTCTTGGGTGCGACCTAATTTGTTTGGAACCTCACAAAATAAAACTGTGTTTTCCCAAAAAATCCCTAAGATTAGGTATTGGGTGTAGCTTGACTTATTCAAAACCTAAGAAAATCACCAAAAATAATAAAAGGTAAAGATTAGGTCATGGGTATGGTCTAATTTTGTTTGAAAATCAATACAATCCCTAAAAAAACTGATCAATGTCTTCTAAGGAATTGATTTACATTTCTAATCAATGCCTTCTAAGGAATAGATTTGCATTTCTTTGTTTTTCTAGCATAGAAACTAAAATATGTTTGATACAATTTCAGTAAGCACAAAAAAACTAAAACCCATTACTTCCTTTTTAAAAAATATGCAAAATGATGCATGAGAGGAGTTCTAAAAGGAACTTAGAGTTTTCAAAAAGTTAATTAATTTTTAAAAGCAACTTAAAGTTTTTAATTTTGGTAAGTTAATTGATTTTTAAAAGGTTTTCATTTTGGATAGTGTTAAATACGAGGTTTAGATTCAAAAGTTTTTCCAGAACTATAAAATTCATAAGAGTGAAATTTTTTTGTTGCAGTTTAAAATAGAATCCAACAATATTTAGTGCTTTGTTTCTAATGGAGTTTTGAGTTGTTTAATGAAATGATTTGTTCTTTGAATTCTTATTGATAAAGTATTTATGGATTACATATGAGAATTATATGTTACATGGATTTCAAGTCAATGAGAATCATAAATCTCATGTTACACCACAAAATTCTAATGCAAAAATAGACACAATTGCATGGATAAAGCACATAAATGACTACACTACAGTTTAGTGGGCATTATTCATTTTTTAGACATGATATAGTATATATTGCTTGTGCAAGAACATGATCCATAGCAAATACTATATACTACAAAAATTGATTTGGGAATTCAGTGCCACATAAATTGTTTAGGTGGGTCTCAAATTTTGCTACAGAGAAAAAATGGGTTATTTGAATTCAGACAATACACATCAGTAATAAAGGAAAGACAAGGGACACATTAGATTGCATCATGTCATTTGGCAGTAGGAGAGAACCCTGGCTTACCATCTTCCATGGTTTATGATGTATCATTGGGTCCAAAATTGAGGGCAACAGTCTTCTACAATGTAAATTGCATTGTGGCTATTCCTTTGTTTGTAGTGATGCTAGCGCCCCATCCCTTTGTTCTTTTGTTTGATAAATACATAAGGAAGATTCATCACTTGATTAACAAGGTTTGGGCAAGTCTCACACTTTTGGTCATTTATAAAGTGGATATTGAAGGGTTGCAAAACTTACCACCACCCAATGTGTCAGATGTGTATGTTTCTAATCATCAGAGCTACTTAAATGTATATGTTTTGTTGCTGCTTGGAAGGAATTTTAAGTTCATAAGCAAGACTAGCATCTTTCTCATTCCTATAATTGGATGGGCAATGTTTATGGCTTGTCACATCCCTCTACGTCGAATGGACAATAAAATCCAAATGTGATGTAGAGGCCAATGGAGATCAACACAACTTTGATAGGTGGCAAGGTAGGACTGTTTTTATGAGAGACAATGTTTACAAGTTTATATCAAAGAGCACATATGGAACCTAGCACTAGACACCTAATCCTCTCAAGGAAGGGATCTAGAGGAACATTTAACACCTTGGAGAACACCCCCAAACCAACCAACAAGTCTTGACTCCTTTGGAAACACCATTTCCCACATTTGCTGTCCTAATCCTTGTAGCCTTATTTTAGGGTCTGACAGAGGATTTCTTGCAGTTTATGTACTTTCAAGATAGGAATATCCTTGTTTGAGATACCCTTTAGGATGCCCTACAACATATTAAAAAATTGACATTGGTTATTTAAGAACATATGTCACTTTCAATAGGGTTGTCTTAGTGCCAAGAGCCCTAATTAGGCCTACTTAACAAAGCAAATACCCTATGGTGGAGTCACAAAACCTTCTTCATCATTTGGACACTTCAAGGACAAGGTAAAAACATAATTAAATCCAAGATTGTTTTACTCCCACAGTCAACTGTGACAAATATGGCTACTGTTGTTCCTTCTACTCATACACTTAGCACATGGTCTTGCTAGGTTATTTCAAGAAATCTCCACCACAATCTGTCTCTTGCCAAAAACACCTTTAACAAACATTGAAATAAACACTAACAAATCCATTCCATTGATCAAGGAGGGTTTGATTTAGTGGAATGGTGAGAAACTCATGGTCTTCTAACAGAAACCCTAGATGAGGGTTTATCAACCCAAATTAAGGAGAATGCAACTATCTACCCTCTATAGATGTTTCAAAAGCCCAAATAAACTACAAAATATTCTAGACTCACCCTACCTTCAAGCCACCATCATAGTCTTCTATGACTCCTCCGTACCAGAGCAAAGTACGTACAAAAACAACAAAAAATATAGAGTACAAAGGTAGAAAACTGTTGTTACTTATTGATTCCTTCACCAATTCACTTCCTCTTCTACAATGGACATCTGCAGGACTTTATGAAGCCTACATTGATGGTTTGGAGCCATTGGAGGGGTAGTTTGAATTGGTGGGAGACTGGTAAAACTGTCCACAACCACCGAACTGCCCTTGTTTTGTTAATTTCTGCAACTAATTACAATATTTGTCATATGCATCATGGTCTTACATGACAAACAAGGCTCTTAAACATCCTTACAAGATAAATGAGCCTTTGACAAGGCATGACACTCCTTGACACATGCCAAAAAGCTTACAATGTATGACTGCCCCATAACAATGCATGATGCTTATGACTATTCCTTTACATCTTATGACTGCCTCTTGCAAACATGACATCTTTTGGACATAGTCCTTATTACAAACATGGGAAATGGTTTTTCAAAACCTTATTCATCACAAACAAAGCATGATCAAAGCAAAAACAAGTAGAATATCCTTGGTGCCCCTGCACCATACTCCTAGGGTGGGAAAGAACTCAAGTATCTTGAGGAAGTAGATCAGCAACAGTGGTCCCATGCTTCAAAATGTCTTCTTCACTCATCCAAGTGGCATCTTCAGCAGGTAGGCCACTCCATTTGATAAGGTACTCCTTGTAAGTCCTCCTTCTAGTCTTCTTCAAGACCTTGGTGTCCAAGATGCATTCTAATTTCAAGGGTTGATTGGGTGGGAGACCCTTAACCCATTCCTCATTTCCTGCTGCTCTCACATCTACCTCTAAATCTGTAGCATTACCACCTCTATAAGGAAACAAATATGAGACATTAAAGATAGGAGATATGGCCAAGCCTTGAGGAAGCTCAATCTCATAGGCATTGGGCCCAAACTTATGCACAATCCGGCAAGGACCTATCTTCTTCATGAGGAGTTTGGTTGGCTGCCCCTTTGGAAGTCTTTCCTTCTTCAAATGTGCCATGACCAAATCCCCAACCTTGTATTGCACATCTCTCCTTCTCTCATTGGCTTTCTCCTTGTACTTCTCATTTTTCTTTTGAAGAGTTTCTCTTACATTATCATGGATGTCCTTTATGGCCAATGCAAAGTCTTCACCTTGAGTACTCTTCCTCTCTAATCCATGTAGATCCCTCAATTCAAGAATGTCTCTTGGGTGAACACCATAGGCAATCTCAAATGGACTCCTTCTTGTGCTTCTATTGGTGGAGTCATTGTAAGCAACTTCATCTTGAGGGATGATCATATCCCATGCCTCTCCATGCTGCTTTGTAAGACATCTAAGAAGATTTCCCAAAGACCTATTCACTACCTCAGCTTGGCCATCAATCTGAGGGTGATAGGCTGAAGTGAAGGACAATTGAGTGCCCAACTTCTTCCAGAAAGTATGCCAAAAGTGGCCCACAAACTTAGGCTCCCTGTCAGTCACAATGTTAAGAGGCAAACCATGGATTCTAACAATTTCTTTGAAGAACAAACTAGCAATATGAGAAGCATCATTAGTGCATTTATTGGCAAAAAATGAGCCATCTTATTGAATCTATCCACCACAACAAATATGCTATCAAAACCTCTTTGAGTCCTAGGAAGACCCAAGACAAAGTCCATACTGATACTCTCCCATGGCCTATTAGGAGTAGGAAGTGGCTGATATAGACCAGCATTAGATGAAGAACCTTTTGCCCTTTGACATATACTACAACTCTCAACAAATTTCCTAATGTCTGATTGCATTTTAGGCCAAAAATAAAATCTTTTCACCTGATCCAATGTTTTGTCCAGCCCAAAGTGACCTCCTAGGCCACCACAATGCTTTTCCTTTATGATGTTCTCCCTCATGGAACACCTAGGAACACATAGTTGGCTGCCTTTGAACAACAACCCCTGCTGCAACAAAAACTCAGAAAAATCAGAATGATATGCATTCAAAAATTGAGAGCAAACTTCATATACCTCCTTGAAATCCTCATCATCCTGGTACATATGTTTGAGGGAATCAATTCTTGCACTTTGTAACTGAATTTATTGCACCATACACACCCTTCTACTCAATGCATCCGCCACTTTATTGGCCTGCCCTTTCTTGTGCTTGATGGAAAATGTGTAGGCTTGGGGTTGTTCAACCCATTTCATATGTTTATGACTGAGTTTTTCCTATGAATTCAGAAAACTAAGTGCATGATTTTCAATGTAAACAATGAATTCTTTAGGCAAGAGATAGTGCCTCCATTTCTTCAAGGCTTGTACCATGGAATACAACTCTAAGTCATAAGTAGAGTACTTTCTCTTAGCATCATTTAGTTTTTGACTAAAGAAGGCAACTGGTCTACCCTTCTGACTCAAGACAACCCCTATAGCAAGGTTACTAGCATCACATTCCACCACAAACAACTTATTAAAATTAGGCAAAACAAGAATGGGCTATTGTGCTACCTTTTGTTTCAAAATTTCAAAAGAATCATTGGCTGCCTTTGTCCAAAAAAATTTACATTTCTTCCCCCCTTTAATGGTATCCAAAATAGGTGCACAAATATGACTAAAACCCCTTATAAACTTCCTATAGAATGTTGCCAAACCATGAAAACTTTTTACATCACTTGCTGTTTTAGGAGTTGGCCATGACAAAATAGCCCCTACCTTTGCTAGATCCATCTTCAAATTACCTTGGGAAATGACAAGGCCAAGATAGGTGAGTTCTTCCTTCATGAAGACACTCTTCTCCATGTTGATCATCAATTGCTCATCATGCAACTTCTTCAAAACCTAATCCAAGTGCTGCAAATGTTCTTCCTTGGTCCTGTTGAAAACAAGAATGTCATCAAGGTACACCACAACAAATTTGCCAATAAAATCTTGCAACACCTCATTCATAAGGTGCATAAAAGTACTTGGGGCATTGCATAGGCCAAATGGAATCACCAACCACTCATAAAGACCCTCATTTGTTTTGAAGGCTATCTTCCATTCATCCCCTTGCTTTATCCTAATTTGATGATACCCACTCTTAAGATCAATCTTAGAAAAGTATCTAGCCCCTCCCAAACAATCCATTAGGTCCTCAATCCTTGGCATAGGGAACCTATATCTTATGGTGATCTTGTTAATAGCCCTAGAATCCATACATAGTCTCCATTTACCATCCTTTTTAGGGGCTAGGACTGTTGGGACAGCACATGGGCTAAGGCTCTTTCTTACTAAACCCTTATCCAACAACTCTTGTACTTGTTTGGCAATCTCTTCATTTTGAGAAGGTGTCATCTTGTAGGCTACTTTGTTTGGCAAAGTAGACCCTGGTATGAAGTCAACTTGATGGCCTATGTCCCTGATAGGTGGCAATTCATTAGGCATCTCCTCTACCATGATACCCTTATACTTCTCTAACAATTGCTGCACCTCCTTAGGAATCTCTTCCTCACTAGGACCATGCAAATTAGGACTATTTTTAGGCTTCAAAATAAGCGCATACCCTTGGTTTCCTTCCTCCTTAAGGGTGTTAAGAAACTCTCTACCACTCACAATCATGACACTTGACCCAACACTCTTCTCTACATTCTCATCTGGTAAAGGATCCATCCTATACTTCCTACCATTCTTGGTTATGATGGAGTTATATTTACCATCATGTTGGGATTGAACATCATATTGCCATGGATGCCCTAATAGCAAATGACAAGCATCCATGGGGATTATATCACACAAAATCTTTTCCTTATATTCCCCTATCTCAAACTCTACCCAAGTTTGTTCATCTACCAAAACTTGTTGCCCCTTATTTAACCATGACACCTTATAAGGATTAACATGAGGAAGTCTTTTCAGTTTCAACTTGTCTACCATCTCAATGGAAACTAAATTTTTAGTTGAACCTGAATCAATAATTACCTTGCAAATCTTACCATAGGCCTCACATGTTGTCTTGAACAATGTCTTCCTCTGAGGGGGTTCTTGTGTTTGAGGCACCTTCAACATGGTTCTCCTCATCATCAAGTTTTCTCCATCATGGACTGGGGCTGCACTTCCAATTGGAGAGTTAACACTTTGGCAATCTTCCTCTTGGATCAACTGGTTCCTTTTCTCTCCACCCTGGGAGCTTGAAGCTTGTTTCTCAAGGCATTTGAAGGCTAGATGTCCCACTTGGTTACAATTGTAGCACCTCCCTGTGAAGACATTAGGACCTCTCCCTGGTCCACCAAATCTACCCCTTCCATTAGGTCTCCTTCCTCTAAATCCACCTCTTGAACCTTATTCTCCACTTTGTTCTTGGGAACTAGATTCCCCTTGACTTCTTTGAAACTAATTTATACCTCCAAAACTGCCCCTACCTCTGAAATTTCTACCCCCTCTTCCTCTATTTTGCTGATCTCCTTTCCTCCTCAACTTTTCTTCTGCCCTTAGTGCCATTTGAAAGCATTTATCCATTGTTTTAGGGGTTAGTATACTGATTTCATCTTGTATACTAAACTTCAAACCATTTAGATACCTTGCCACTTTGCCTTTTTCATCCTCCACACGTCCACAACGAAGAGATAGCTTGTGAAACTCCTCGGTGTATGTGGCCACATCCAAATCTTTTTGTTTGAGATTTTGCATCTTCTTGTAGATCTGCACCTCATAGTCTGATGGAAGGAATTGGGACTTGATCCTCTCCAACATTCTACTCCATGAAGAGATCATGCTCTTCCCACTCTTCACCCTCTCACCTTGGGTGTAATTCCACCATGTGAGGGCAACACCCTTGAGTTTAGTTTTTGCAAACTTCACTCTTTGGTTCTTAGGAACTTCTTTGTACTCAAAATAGTTATTCAGGGCCTCAATCCACTCCATAACCTCATCAGCATTCATCTTGCCACTAAACATTGGAATCTCCATCTGAGCCTCTGAAGAATCTTTACCAATTGCCTTGATGGCTTCAAGGAAATGTTTCTGATCTGCAGGTATCTCTGCCTCTTCTTGATTTTCTTCTTCTTCCTCCTATTTTTCTTCCTCTCCATCAGAACCTTCATCTATCCTCTTCCCTATCCTCAATGCCTTCAACTCAGCTTGGAGTGCTTCCTTGACTCCACTCTTAATCTTCTCTTCCATCTCTTTGAACTTCTTAACCACCTTAGTGGTCATCCCTTTTGGAGGCATGTTGCTAGCCTCTCCTTCACTCTCCACTGCTGAGATATACCAGGCCTTACACACAACCAACTAATAGAACCTTTTGTGGCTCTGATACCACTATGATGTAGAGGCCAATGGAGATCAACACAACTTTGATAGGTGACAAGGTAGGACTATTTTTATGAGAGACAATGTTTACAAGTTTATATCAAAGAGCACATATGGAACCTAGCACTAGACACCTAATCCTCTCAAGGAAGGGATCTAGAGGAACATTTAACACCTTGGAGAACACCCCCAAACCAACCAACAAGTCTTGACTCCTTTGGAAACACCATTTCCCACATTTGTTGTCCTAATCCTTGTAGCCCTATTTTAGGGTCTGACAGAGAATTTCTTACAGCTTAGGCACTTTCAAGATAGGAACATCCTTGTTTGAGATACCCTTTAGGATGCCCTACAACATACTAAAAACTTGACATGGGTTATTTAAGAACATATGTCACTTTCAATAGGGTTGTCTTAGTGCCAAGAGCCCTAATTAGGCCTACTTAACAAAGCAAGTTCCCTATGGCGGAGTCACAGAACCTTCTTCATCATTTGGACACTTCAAGGGCAAGGTAAAAAGATTGTTTTACTCCCACAGTCGACTGTGACAAATATGGCTATTGTTGTTCCTTCTACTCATACACCTAGCACATGGTCTTGCTAGGTTATTTCAAGAAATCTCCACCACAATCTATCTCCTACCAAAAACACCTTCAACAAACATTGAAATAAACACTAACAAATCCATTCCATTGATCAAGGAGGGTTTGATTCAGTGGAATGGTGAGAAACTCATGGTCTTCTGACAGAAACCCTAGATGAGGGTTTATCAACCCAAATTAAGGAGAATGCAGATATCTACCCTCTACAGATGTTTCAAAAGCCCAAATAAACTGTAAAATATTCTAGACTCACCCTACTTTTAAGCCACCATCATAGTCTTCTATGACTCCTCTGTACCAGAGCAGAGCACATATAGATACAGTGAAAAATACAGAGTACAAAGGTAGAAAACTGTTGTTACTTATTGATTCCTTCACCAATTCACTTCCTCTTCTACAATGGACATCTGTAAGACTTTATGAAGCCTGCATCGATGGTTTAGAGTAGTTGGAGGGGTAGTTTGAATCAGTGGGAGACTGGTAAAATTGTCCACAACCACAGAATTGCCCTTGTTTTGTTAATTTCTACAACTAATTACAATATTTGTCATATGCATCGTGGTCTTACATGACAAACAAGGATCTTAAATATCCTTACAAGATAAATGAGCCTTTGACAAGGCATGACACTCCTTGACACATGCCAAAAAGGCTTACAATGTATGACTGCCCCATAACAATGCATGATGCTTATGACTGTTCCTTTACATCTTATGACTACCTCTTGCAAACATGACATCAACATGACATCTTTTGGACATAGTCCTTATTACAAACATGGGAAATGGTTTTTTAAAACCTTATTCATCACAAACAAAGCATGATCAAAGAAAAAATAAGTTGAATCTCCTTGATTATAAAGTGGATATTGAAGGGTTGCAAAACTTACCACCACCCAATGTGTTGACTGTGTATGTTTCTAATCATCAGATCTAGTTAAATGTATATGTTTTGTTGCTGCTTGGAAGGAATTTTAATTTCATAAGCAAGACTAGCATCTTTCTCATTCCTATAATTGGATGGTCAATGTTTATGGCTTGTCACATCCCTCTGCGCTGAATGGACAATAAAAGCCAAATGGAATTCTATAAACGATGCCGAAATGTTCTAAAACAAGGAGCCCTAGTTCATTTTTTCCTGAGGGAACTCACCTAAAAGGTGGAAAATTGGTTACTTTTAAGAAAGGCGCATTTAGTATGGCAGTAAAGCCTAGAGTACTTGTTGTTCCAATTACTCTTATTGGGACATGTAAAATTATGCCAAATGGAATGGAGGGCACTTTGAGACCAGGTTCTATAAAAATTATTGTAAATCAACCAATTGAAGGCATAGATGTAGACAAGATGAGTGATAAAGCAAGATCTATGATAGCACAATAGCTTGTACTGCATGGCAATGGAATGCATTGAATGTATTTAGATTACTAAGAATGATGTCTTTGTATTTAAAAAATAAACATGTTGGTTCTAAATAGTTTTTCTACTTTTTAAAAGCATTAATATATATTTTTATATTTAAAAAATGTAGCTCTAAATAATTTTATTATTATAGATTAATTTTTCTATTTTAAGATAAAATAATTATTACAAGCATTTATAAATGTTTTAAAATTTTGATGTCTTTATATCTAAAAATAAATGCCAACTCTAAATAATTCTATTATTTAGATTATTTTTTTCTATTTTAAAATAAAATGATTATATAACATTTTTAAATGTGAATGAAGTAATTGAGGAAATAATAAGCTCCCTTACTTGAAAGAAACAAATTATGATTTTTGAATATAGGTATGCAATTAAAATTCAATTGTAATGTGAAAATTCACACAACACAATATAAAATAGATTACTAATTGGAAAGAAATGCACCTAAATTTTAGAAATATTTAAACTACAAGCTTTTTATAATAGTTACTAAAATTTAGAACCAAAAGAGTGTAATTTTGGGGTTAAAAAAGTAAGATCCTAAAACAAGGCTAAGAGATGCAAACAAAACATGAGTGATTTGTGGAACTCAAATCAAACAACCATGATATGAATGGTTTGTGTAATTTTGAAGGGTAAGAGTATTTCCAAATAAATATATAAGAAGATTATGTGGACAAACACTATCCTTATGTGTATGAGTACTAGGGTGGCAATGTACATGCGTTGGAATACTTGATATTATATGTTTGTCTTATGATGTCAAATTATGTCTTTAAATAGTTACTCCATACCAAATGGTTTTATCTATTAATATAAATTATGGAATTAATATTGCACTAATGAAATCATTTGAAATGACTTGGAACCCTAACCCTAACACTAACTCCAGTATTAGAACTAGGGTTAGGTTTAGAATTAGTGGTATATTAAATATGAAAATGGAAACCTAATGGGATTGGCAAGGGTGGGTAAATGATAGATCCCAACATACCACAAAACTCTAAAAGAAAAGATATAATAATGGAATAATGATAAGTAAGAATACAATCTCTCAAAAGATCTAAAAACTGATAATGCCATAGGAAATGACATATCTAAGACCCTAAAAGTGATAAATCATACAAAATTAATATATATATTAAAATTGTAATGTCTTTGTATTTAAAAAATAAATGTGGCTCTAAATAGTTTTTCTATTTTTTAAAAGCATTAATATATATCTTTATATTTTAAAAAAATGTAGCTCTAAATAATTTTGTTATTATAAATTATTTTTTTCTTTTTTAAAATAAAATAATTATTACAAGCATTTATATATATGTTTTAAATTTTTTGGTGTCTTTATATTTAAAAAATAAATGCCAACTCTAAATTTAATTCTATTATATAGATTAATTTTTTTTATTTTAAAATAAAATGATTATATAACATTTTTAAAATGTGAATGAAGTAATTAAGGAAATAGTAAGCTCCCTTACTTGAAAGAAACAAATTATGATTTTTTTTTGTGCTAAATCATGGGTGATCAAGTCACCTTCTATTGATAAAAAGATAATAACATAGGGAAAACTAGTAGCCTTTGACAAAATGGCATAGACTAGTAGAATATAGTAGCAGATACAGACTAGTATGGATCAGAATTATAAAATGAAGCAAACCAGCACCAACAAAAGGACCAAAAAAATCCATCCAAAAAGGAGGTCAATCATAACATCTTCCAGAAGAACTCTCTAGTTCAGCAGTATCAGTCTTTACCTCTTCCACAGTTGAGGGGCTAGGCCCAGAAGGCTCAGGCAGATACAACAAGGATTCTTCCTCAATATGTTTTAGTAAGTAGTACACTGCATTAAAGAGACAATTGGCTTTATCATTAAGAGCAGGACCAAGTTCATCCTTAACAAAAAGAAGAGTCTTCCACGCAAAATCAACATCATCATTGAAAATACCATGTTTCATTGCTTGCAAAGCTACTAACATTGCAGGAGAATCATGAAAAACACCTTTGGCAAAGATACCTGCTATAGGAGTATCGCATGAATCCAAATTATAAGCATCAATAGCCACCTCAAGATTAGATAGAGAGAAGATGAAAGGCTGGAGGTAGCGAGTTGCCAAGAAAGAAACCAAGGCTTTATTTGAAACAATATCCATGAGATGAGAAAGGAAAACCAAAGCCACCTGCCAAAACATAACAGAAGGATTTGACTTGAGCCAAGAATTACCAATCATAGTGCGCAAGGACTCTTCCACAGGCGAGCAGAGAACAATAAACACCCTCTTAAACTTGTCGCCATCAAATGGGAGAGAATCCATCTACTTTTCCCAGAATAGACACAGAAGAGAGATTCTCTAAAGGCTCTCCATAAGGAAAGAACTAACATAGAACAAATAGCCAAGGAATGTCAGCCTGAAATCAGCTTAAAATACCCAACAAATGTGCTAACTGAAGAGCGAGTAAATACATGATGTACATGAATAATCATTTCAGAGTGATCACCGACTACCCAGAGCAGATACTTCATAGTGAGAGAAATTGGAAATCTGCAAAAATTAAATTTCCTCCATGCGAATGAGCCACATGCAATGAGACTAGGAAATGGAGTATAAAAAGTACTCAAAAGTACTTGATGAGGTATGCCGTGAGACCTGCAAAACAAAAATCGTTAGAGAATAAAAAATATTTGAAGTCCTCTAACTCTAAAAGTGTGAAGTCAACACGTGCTCCACTTAGCAATCACCAAAAGCGTCAAGAATCTTAGCAACACTTGTGACATCTGCGGCCACAATACCCTGGATATGAAAGAAGCTGACTCAGCTGACACTCAAAAAGGAGCTTTCAACACACTCCCTAGAAAAAATATGATAGAGCTTTGCATCTTACCAATCCTTTAAATTATCACTAGCAAAAAAATCAATTTGATGATCCAAAGGCCAATTAGCCAAAGCATCGGCCAATCCATTTGCTTCTTTGTAGCAATGCCCTCACTAAAAAAAGTCCAACCTTTCCAAAAGCTTCCAAACTGGATCCATTAAATAATTGAGATGCCAAGTAGAGAGAGATTTCCTAAGCAGAGCATTGATTATTAACAAAAGAATCCCGTTCAATGAATAAATTAGTAAAACCCTTATCAAGAGCCAAGTATAAACCAAGGAAAACAACCTAAATTTTTGCCTCATTATTTGAACCAAAAGGAAGAAGTTTTGAAGCAGCCAATAACAACCTTCCCTTAGAATCTCAAAATACACAACTAGCTCCAGAAGCCCTAGGATTCCCCCTAGAAGCCCCATCAAAATTGAGCTTCACTAGAGAATCAACAAGAGGAATCCATCTCACATCTTTCCTATCCACTTTAGAAGAATTCGAAGACCTAAGAGAAGGTGAAAACTTTAACAAAGACCATCTATTAAGAACAACTCTATCCCAAGAAGAGAAAAAATAATTGGAATAGGGTAAATTGATTACAAAAGACATCATCATTTTTGAAATAGCAGCCTCCAACTTGTTAATGATTAGCAAACCAAGATTAGAGGATTTCTCAAAAGTTCTAAAGTTCCTTTCTCTCCAAATATGCCAAATCACCATAGAGGGAATAATGTTCCATAACAAAGGAAAAATTGAAGAAGAATAAAGCAAAGGCCAACTTTCAAAGAATTGGGCTAAAGAACTAGGAAGAGCCCCCTACCAATTAAGCTTAGAAAAAACCCAAGACCAAATTTTATAAGCAAACTCATGTAGTGGAGAAATAGATGATCTACTGATTCAACTTCTTCACAAAAGGAACATTTAGGGTCAAGTGGCATGCCAAAGTTAAGTAGTTTGTCTCTAGTGAGAACTCTGTTATGTGTAGCCAACCATGCAAAAGCCCCTACCTTGGGAAGAATACTCATATGCCAACAAAGATTAAGAAGCCATTTGTGTGAGTGATTTTTGGACAAACTGAGGTAGCCTGCTTTCATAGAATAAATTCCAGACTTATTGCGCACCCATATCAAATCATCATTTTTCTGAAATAATAATTTTCCTTTTTGCACGAATTTCCTTCAAGATAACCTTCTGTGCATCCATAAAAGGACAAGAATCAAAATCCTTCCATTGGGCAGACAAAGAAGAGAAATGTCTATCCATATCTAAATTGTCTCTGATTTTAGAACCCTAATGCTCAAAAAGATAAATTTTAGCCTCCAATAAATCTGATCTAGAATCCAACTTTTCCCAACCATTCCATGAGTCAAGCCAAAAATTAGCCAATCTCCCATTTTTGATAACCCAAGACAGTTTAGAAGTTAAAACTTATCTACAAGCAATGATAAAATTCCACAAAGCTGAGCCAACTGGAGGATTTAGAATAGTAAAAGTTCTACTATTCTCCAAGGAATCTAGATATTTAGACTGAATCAATCTGCATCACTTTGCTCCTGGGTTTGCATAGATTTTCCAAGCCAATTTTGCACCAAGAGCAATATTTGGTAAAGGCAAACTTCTAATACCAAAACCACTTGAATCTTTAAGCATAGTAACTTTATCTCAGGCTAATATAGGCATCTTCCTAATCATTCCTTTACCATTCCAAAGAAAATTCATGAGGATGCCTTTTAAATTTTCAATCACCTTATGAGACATTGGAAGATGAGACATCGTATAAATAGGGACAGTTGATAGAACTGCTTTGATTAGCAAAATCCTACCTGAAAAAAGAAAGCCATTTACACTTCCAACTAGCTATCTTTGCATTGATGGAGGAAATAACCTTCTCCCAAAAATCATTTTTGACCTGACCCACAAAGAGTGGGATACCCAAATATGTACTAGGTAGACTTTCTTTCTTTAAACCCAAAAATCTGGAGATTCTGTGCATGATCAAAAGAGGAGTATTAAACAAGAAAATCTTTGACTTACTAAAATGTATGGCCTAACTTGAAACTAAGTAGTAGTTGGACAAAGCATTCTTAATCACTTGAGCTTCTTCAAAAGTAGATTGACCAAAAAGAAGGGTATTGTTTGCAAATCGATAGTGAGTAAAAGGATCTAATTCATTCACCACCTTAATCCCCTTCCAAAGCCCCTAATAATGCAAGGCTAAAATGCTTCTACTTAGAGCCTCAGCAAGGATTATGAATAGAAAAGGAGATAGCGGGTCACCCTACCTTAAACCCTAAGAGGAAAAAAAAAGTAGCCTGCAGGAGAGCCATTAACCAGAACTGAAAACCTTGTTGTTGACAAACATTCCCACACAAGTTTACACCATCTTTGACAGAACCCACATCTTTCTATAACTTTTACCAAGAAGCTCTAATTTACACGATCATAGGCTTTTAACATATCAATCTTTAAAGCAATGGCCTGAATTTTCCTAGATTTTGCGGAATGAATGACTTCATGAGTAACTATAATCCCCTCTGAAATCTCTTTTCCAAGCACAAACCCACCTTGCTCACTAGATATGATATCCGAAATGAGCAGGCCCAATCTACAAGCCAAAGCTTTGGTGAGAATCTTATATACTGTATTGCACAACGATATTGGTCTAAAATCTTTGAATGAAGATATATTATTAGATTTAGGAATCAATGTGATGAATGTACTATTAACCTCCTTCAAAAGTTTTCTTTCTCTTCTAGCTTCCTCCACAGCCTTCCAAACATCATTACCAATAAAATCCCAACACGTTTGGAATAAGAGAGGTGGAAAACCATTAGGCCCAGGCACTTTAGATCCTTCCATTAGAAAGACTACTGATCTGATTTCCTCCAGCATGAAAGGGTGAGTAAGAGATGCATTATGTGAATTTGTAATTAGTTTAGGAATGTTGTCCAGAATTTTTTCTTCAACTTCAATAACACTTGAATCAGAGGCTGGAGAAGTCAAAAGATTCTAAAAGAACTTCACAACTTCACGTCTAATGTCCTCTAGATTTAAAATAGTACTATTGTTCAAGTCTAAAATCTAGGAAATCTGATTTAAGCTCCTTCTAGCCTTAACTGAAGCATGAAAAAACTTTGTATTTTTATCTCCATCCCTCATCCATAGCTCTCTAGACTGAATTTCCTTTAACCTTTTGATCAACTACTTCTCTTTCAAAAAGGATTCCCGATTCATACCTTCTAAAATAACCTTACTATTTAAAGCTTTAAGCTCATCATCAATAATCACCTTCTGATGGAAAATGTTTCCAAAAACTAGCCTGTTCCAAATTTTTGTTTCCAAAAAAACTCTTCTCTAGACTGAATTTCCTTTAACCTTTTGATCAACTACATCTCTTTCAAAAAGGATTCCTGATTCATACCTTCTAAAATAACCTTACTATTTAAAGCTTTAAGCTCATCATCAATAATCACCTTCTGATAGAAAATGTTTCCAAAAACTAGCCTGTTCCAAATTTTTATATTATCTTTCAGAAATTTTAATTTTTTGCATAACTTATACATTTGAGAACCATGCATCAAAGGGGCCTCCAACCACCAGATCTTAAGAAGATTTAAAAATTCCTCATCCCTGAACCAAATGTTTTTAAACTTAAAGGGAGACCTCTTCGAATCTTTATCCTCAAACAAGCAACATTCAATAGGATAGTGATCGAAGCCAGAATAAGGAATAATTCTGCTAATATAACCAACCTTAGATTGTAACTAATTAGGGCTGACCAAAAACCTATCCAACCTTTTAGCAATCAGTGAAAAATGAGATCTCCTATTAGACCAAGTGAATATCCCATTCTGAAAAGGAATATCTACAAGACCATTAGAATCAATAAATTTCATAAAGTCCAGCTGAGGCTTAGAAGGAGTAGAGACACCTCCCAAATTTTCCCACAAGCTATAAATAGCATTAAAGTCACCCCCAAAAATACAAGATCACCTAAAAAATATCTAATCATAGAGGAAATCAATTGCCATAAAGATTTTTTAAGAACTAGATTCACAGGCCCATAAATATTAACCAGCCAAAATTCAAGACCTGAAGAAAGGTTTTGAACCTTCCCTATCATCCAAAAATTACCCAAAATAATATTATCCACTTTTACCTTTTTAGGGGACCACAAAAAAGCAAGACCACCAAATGAACTTATAGCATCTACAAAACAACTTTGCTAATGAGTCCAAGAACCAAAAATATCCTTTATTGAGTCACCATTTATCTTAGTTTCTTGTAATAACATAACATCTACTTTACACTCAACTAATTGATGCTTTATTAAGCATCGTCTGTTAGGGGCATTCAAGCCCCTAACATTCTAGGATATTAATCTCATTGAGACTTAGGAGAGTACCCAACCCTCCTAGAAGTAGACCTTAGATTCCTATCTAAGGTTGATTGAATCCCAACAGCAACCTCCTCCTGGGTTTTAACAAATTTGGACTTTCAACCCTTTTGTTTTTTGGGATTATTAATTGAATCTTCAAATTTTTTGACTGCTTCAGATTGTGAAATAGTAAAGTTACTTTATCTTCAATTTCAAAATCCTCTGATAGGATGTCATCAGTTGCCTCCGCGATAAGCTCTTCTCCAACTTTTTGCAAAACATTCTCAGCAAGAGAAGCTAGGAGAGTATCATTAGGAGCCTTACCCATACTTAAATCAAACAAAATTGAATCAACTTTGTTATTCATTTCCCTGATTACTTATTCTTCAATCTTTCCTTCTTCAAAATTAATCCTTTCAAGTTTAGAATTAAAAGGATTTGCCACTGTCATTGATTGAAATCCTTCAAAATCAGAATTCGCAAAATTGTCTGTAGGAATCTCTCCATCTTCCAAATGAGATTCAACAATAATATTATCCAAAGGGTTTGAAACATCTGACAAACAATTATCCAAATTTGACTTTTCCACTTCCACATTAACCATCTTATCAATAGCAATAGGGGAAGACTGGAGCATACCCATATTAGCTAACATTACTTATTTTGCCATTAATCTCTTGAGAAACATGGGAAGACTGGAGCATACGCAAATTAGCTTCCTCAGATCTAACATCACTTGAGGACCTAATGATGTTATTCAGATTCCTCTTACAATCCCAACTATGGTGACCAAAGGTCTTACAATATATACAAAATAGATCTAGTTTTTCTACATACACTTCCTGATGCCAAACACCCTCAGACGAAATGAGATCAACTGAAGTAGGAATTAACTTGTGAGAGTCAGCCATAATGCAAATACGGGCATAGATACCCACTCCTTGATTATCAAAATTTTCATCAACTTGAATAAAAGAACCTAAGGAATCCCCAATTTTCTTCATTATACTTAAATCCCAATATTCCTTAGGTAAATTGATTAATCTTACCCAAATAGGAATAGATTGGATTTGTTCAGTATTCAGATCAAAGTTAAGTTTCCAATTGATAACAAACAAGTTTGCCCCTTTGTAAGTCCAAATTCTAGATTTGAGAATATTAGATTTAGCATTCTCATTAGAAAATGTCACAATGAAAAACCCTTTTGCTAAAAAGCTCAAATCTTGCACCTCAACCTGGTTACTTTTTACCCATTTACTAATATCAGATTTGGATAACCTAATGTTCCAAAACTTTGCAATAACCGCTACTTTCTTTAGCCACTGAACATTTTCAGAGATAGGGAAATTCAGGAGATAAATAATCAGACTTAAATTTAAGGATTTTTTCTCAGATGAAAGTCTAGATTTGTTCAGGGAGGTAATAAAATCCTTCGCATTTGAATTTAAATGGCTCTGTTTCTTTTCCCAGGAGGATATATTTTGCCCAAACCCCCCATAATGGAGATACCCTTGATTTGAAGAAAGCCCAGAATTAGATCTAGGGTTACTTACAGGAATCTGATGCAAAGAGTAGTTGTTATTTTGATGACGAAACTTTTTCCCTCGAAAAGCATATTGGTCTGAAGATCTAAAATTCTCCTCTCCCCCTTTCGATCTGAAACTCCCAGAATCTTATTTCTTTCCAAACCCTTACTTACCAATTTCTTCATCCGCTTCATTGGCCCATGAATAATTTATAGATCTTCAATATCCTTCCCTCCATTGTCTAGATCCATCAATTCATGCCCTAGAGTTTCCTTCACTGAAGTCTCTACCTCACTCAGATTCTCACTCCATCGCTCTGTAAAAAATTATGATTTTTAAATATAGGTATGAATTCAAATTCAATTGTATTGTGAAATATTCACACAACACAATATAAAATAGATTACTAATTGGAAAGAAATGCATCTAAATTATGGAAATATTTAGACTACAAGGTTATTAGAATAGTTACTAAAATTTTAATATATGATTTTTTTGGATTTTAAATAAGCAAAGTTAGAACCAAAAGAGTGTAATTTTGGGGTTAAAAAAGTAAGATCCTAAAACAAGGTTAAGGAATGCAAAAAAAAATATGAGTGATTTGTGGAACTCAAATCAAACAACCATGATATGAATGGTTTTTGTAATTTTGAAGGGCAAGAGTATTTTCAAAGAAATAGATAAGAATATTATGTGAACAAATACTATTCTTATGTGTACGAGTACTAGGGTGGCAATCTACATGCGTTTGAATACTTCATATTATATGTTTGTCTTATGATGTCAAATGATGTCTTTAAATAGTTACTCTATACCAAATGGTTTTATCTATGAATATAAATTATGGAATTAATATTGCACCAATGAAATCATTTGAAATGATCCAACCCTAACCCTAACACTAACTCCAGTGTTAGAACTAGGGTTAGGTTTAGAATTAGTGGTATATTAGATATGAAAATAGAAACCTAATGGGATTGGCAAGGGTGACTAGGGTGGGCAAAGGATAGATCCCAACATAGCATAAAACTGTAAAAGAAAAGATATAATAATGGAACAATGATAAGCAAGAATACAATCCCTCAAAAGATCTAAAAAATGACATATCTAAGACCATAAAAATAATAAATCATACAAAATGTTTAGACCCTAAAAGTGATAAATCATACAAAATTTATATATATATATTAATATTGTGATGTATTTGTATTTAAAAAATAAATGTTGGCTCTAAATAGTTTTTCTACTTTTTAAAAGCATTAATATATATCTTTATATTTTAAAAAAATGTAGCTCTAAATAATTTTGTTATTATAGATTAATTTTTTCTATTTTAAAATAAAATAATTATTACAAGCATTTATATATATGTGTTCTAAAATTTTGATGTCTTTATATTTAAAAACTAAATGCCAACTCTAAATTTAATTCTATTATTTATATTTTTTTTTCTATTTTAAAATAAAATGATTATATAACATTTTTAAATGTGAATGAAGTAATTGAGGAAATAGTAAGCTCCCTTACTTGAAAGAAACAAAGTATGATTTTTAAATATAGGTATGCAATTCAAATTCAATTGTATTGTGAAAAATTCACACAATACAATATAAAATAGATTACTAATTGGAAAGAAATGCACCTAAATTATGGAAATATTTAGACTACAAGCTTATTAGAATAGTTACTAAAATTTTTAATATATGAATATTTTGGATTTTAAATAAGTAAAGTTAGAACCAAAATAGTGTAATTTTGGGGTTAAAAAAGTAAGATCCTAAAACAAGGCTAAGAGATGCAAAGAAAACATGAGTGATTTGTAGAACTCAAATCAAACAACCATGATATGAATGGTTTGTGTAATTTTGAAGGGTAAGAGTATTTCTAAAGAAATAGACAAGAATATTATGTGCACAAATACTATTCTTCTGTGTACGAGTACTAGGGTGGCAATGTACATGCGTTTGAATACTTCATATTATATGTTTGTCTTATGATGTCAAAGGATGTCTTTAAATAGTTACTCCATACCAAATGGTTTTATCTATTAATATAAATTATGGAATTAATATTGCACCAATGAAATCATTTGAAATGACCCAACCCTAACTCTAACACTAACTCCAGCGTTAGAACTAGGCTTAAGTTTAGAATTAGTGGTATATTAGATATGAAAATGGAAACCTAATGGGATAGCAAAGGGTGGCCAAGGTGGGTAAAGGATAGATCCCAACATAGCACAAAACTCTAAAAGAAAAGATATAACAATGGATAATTATAAGTAAGAATACAATCCCTCAAAATATCTAAAAAATGATAATGCCATAAGAAATGACATATCTAAGACCCTGAAAGTGATAAATCATACAAAATGTGTAGACCCTAAAAGTGATAAATCATACAAAATGTGTACCAAGTCAGTTGGTGCGGAGTAGTCCTCCCCTCTTGACAACTACACAATCAAATACCCACACTCACAATCATATCACCCACATATAGATTCTCTTTGTTTGTTAATCAAGTGACATTATAAATATTGCAAATAGCTAACCAATGTATTTAGAATTCTTATTCAAAACATAAAGTTCATATATTTGCAAACAACTATTTACAAAATCGAGCCTCAATGACCATTCTGATATGCATAGAACATTCAATTTTCCCTCAATTTTCTATCGATTTCATCTTGCAATGTTCCTCTGTTGTGCACTTTCTTTCCTACTCCTTTCACTATCATTTTCCTCCCAACCCCCCTTACTATCTCATCCATCTCCTAATCTTTTTTGGCATACTGGCTCTTTCTCTATCTGGCATCACCTTTTTCTTCCTCTAGCAATGTCTCTATCCTTCTCTTCAAGGTTGTTGTTCCTCTTACCAAGGTCTATTCTACTTCTCCCTATATCTGCCTTTCCACACTGAGGCATGGTGTTAGATCTTATCTATTTCTTTAATTTTAAAAGCCACACACTCCTCTATCTACCACTCACTCTCTAACCCGGTCGTGCCTTTTCACCCAAACAACACATCCTCCCTCTCTAGATCGAGCCTCTTTTCCTTGTTGCAGAGCTCACAATTTCTTCTTTTCCCTAGGTCGATCCCCATGTTTTTCCTTTATTTCTGATTTCTATATTGATAAGTGATTTCCTCCAAAGTCATTTACCTTGTCAGAAGGTGAAATGACTTCCTCAAAATGAATTTTGGAGACTTTGAAATAAAATCAAGTCTTTATTCCCCTTCAAGCCTGCGACCTTCTCCAAGCCAAATCACCCATAAGATAAGCAGTCACAAATTAATAATGTTAAAACAAATATAAACACCATATGGATCATCATATGACTCCATCCATGTATGTAAATGGATTGTGGAAAAATACCAAATGCTTTATGCTACATGTGGTCCCTTTGAAGCATTTTGTCAAACAGTTTTCGTCCCTAGCTAGGTGCTCTGATGGTATTGTATAATTGATGTGTAGATTATGTAAGATGATTTATCCAAGATCCCCATGTCCATCTTGGCCCCACGTGAGCTCCTTTAATATTGAACCTCTTTGAATAATTTTGGTGTTGGTTGTAAGCTAGGGAAAATTAGGGATAAAGCATTAAGATGAAGCATCAAAACTCTAACTAAACAATGGAGTACAAGATAACATAGAAATCTAAAGCATGAAAGCAAACTGAATCTAATTCTCTATGCTAAGCTTTTCTCTCCTCCATTGACCTTCTCCATTTCGCATAGGAATGAAAAATATCGAAGATTATTATTGTTGGAAGAATGTGGATTTTTCATTTCAGTAGCAAATCACTAGATTGAAGATGAATGAGAATGGAGATCAAGAATCATTTCGATAGCATAATGTTACTTGAAAAATTGATCCCCCAAATGGCTTGGGTGAGGCTTGATTGATAGGAAATGAGTGATTTGAATTGATGGCTAAGATTGAAAGTTGATTTGAATGATGTGGACAGTTGAGATTGAATAGGGTTTTCCACTCCACAAGGAGTTGTAGTCATCTAACAAGTGTGTGGATAGGAACAGAGCTGACCTAATTTAAATAATATAATTATTTAAATTAGTTAGACATGTGAAAAGCATTAAATGAAAAATGTAGTATGGGACATGTGTTGGAATGTGGTGAAAGGTGAGGACTAATTCAAATATTTTATTTAAATTAGTTAGAAAATGGGAGAGGGCTAATTTAAATAAATATTTTATTTATTTAAATTAGAACAAAGGTGGGAAATTAATTAAATAAATAGGATTTATTTAATTAATTGGCTAGTGGGATAAATTGGATTAAGATGGGAAATTAATTAAATAAATAAGATTTATTTAATTAATTGGCTAATGAAAGGGATCTAGGACAAAATGTCGTAAGATGTCTTAAGTAAGACACAGACAAATTTAGGTGTCTACATTTTGCCCTTCTTTGAGATGATATTGTGACTAAGAGAAGTAACATCATTTCAAAGAAGATAAAGTGTTGATAGAGAAAAAGGATGTTGATGCATAAAGAAATGGGATGATGATGCCCCCTTAAGAGGATAGGCGGGTTGGACAAACATGGTAGGCTCTCAAAATAAAATGAAATGATAAGGATGGATAAGAAAATGGAAGATACAAGATAAGGGAATGGATAGAAGAGATGAATGATACGTTATGCTACAATGAAGGTGAGCAACCATGAAGTTTGACGCAGCACTAGACATTATGCACCAATGTATAAGGACCAAGGTGATGATGTGTCTTGTGAACCTAGCGTAATACAATCTTGTCTAGACGTATGAGGAAGAAAACTTAGAGCATTAAAGTTTTAATGCACAAAAGGTATGATGACCTTAGATGTAAAAGATAGTGAAAAAGGCTATTCCAACATACACAAGGTATGAATATTAGCTGGAAAGATAGGGATGTGATACAAATGCAAGATAAAAATGATAACACATGCAAGCAAGCAAGAAAGCATGCACACAAGCAAGTAAGCATGCACAAATGATTCAAAAAAATAAGGAATTGGCCCTGTCAAGCTGTAAACCAATGATTGATTGATTGATTGATGATGATAGTTGTGTCTGGTTTTAGGAAATGAAACATGTCGTATAAGATGCCTGGTTTGGTTTCGACAATGTAACATCCTGTATAAGACAATTGATATGATTGATTGACACTAGTGTTATTGGCCATGCGAATCAACACCATGATTTGATTAATTGATTGATTGATTGATTGATTGATTGGGTTTTACAACAAGGCTAGGATCAAGACCATTGATGTAATTGGATAATTTGACAAGATTGATTGAGTTGATTGGAATGGGTAAAGGATGATTTGCATTTGATTCATTTCTTGGATTGACTTGATTGATTTGATTTGATGGAATGATTTGATAAGGATGATTTAACAATTTGAGGAATTGATTGGATTGGATTGACTTAATAGATTTGAAGGAGTGATTTGATTTGATGATGATTGATTTGATGATTGGATAAATTGAGGGATTTGATGAATTGAGGAATTGAATTGATGATTGGATTTGATTGAGTGATTTGATTTGATGATGATTTCATTGATTGGATTGATTTGAGTGATTTGATGAATTGAGGAATTGGATTGGTTTGATTTGATTGGAATGAGTTGAATAACTGATTTGGAGAATTGATTTGAAGGATTGATTGATGAATTGAATTGATTTGATTGAGTGATTAGAAGAATTGATTTGAAGAATTGGGTGATTTGATTTATTGATTGGAAGAATTGATTTGGAGAATTGATTTTATTTGGAATGAATTAATTGAATTGTTTGGATTTTTGTTGGATATCAGTTTTTTTTGTATTTTTGAATGTTTTGATTTTTTTTGTGTTTTTGAAATGTTTTGATTTTTTTTTGTATTTTTTGAAATATTTTTATTTTGTTAGGATTTTGAATGTTTTAGGATGGCATTGGATGACCATTTGGATAGCCTTTGTGCTAGATACCAATGACAAGGGAAAAACAAAGTCTAGATGAAAGGATGGAGTTAGTATGGATGGATAAAAGGATGGGCGATAGTAAATAGGATGGAAGACTCATGATAGATGGATGGATAAAAGGATAGGCTATAGTGAAATGGATGTAGACATCATAAGGGATATAGGATGTGATCTCCAAAGATTGTTGCATAGGAATAACATGCCCCATTCTAGGTGTAATACTTAGGATTTGACATGACAAAGCTTATGACAATAGGACAATGATAGGATCGTTTGGAAGAGATGAGGTATATCAAGAGATATCCAAAATATTTTTCAAAAATTTTCCCCCATATCTTTATGAAGATCAAAAGGAGGAAGGGAGGATGAATGGACTCAATAGGATAGGTATATGGGTGTAATGGATAAGGATGGTAGGAAGGGTATGGTAAGATAGGATATGATAGGATGGAGAATTATAGATTGGAAATGATAGGTTGGATGAGACCACATGCCCCCAAAGTGTAAGTGACATAGAAGATCAACCAACACATGACACTTGTTTGCCAGGTTTTCATCATGGTACTTATCCAAGGTGCCACAAAGGGTGGTTTTCACCATTGGACGAAAGGATTTCTCTTTACTATTTTGATTTTTTTTTTCCTTTTTTTTTTTTTTTAGATAGGATAAGTGGATATGGATGAGAGGGACTCAAGTGTCTATAAAAATTTAATCAAATTATTCCATCAAATTCAATCAAATTCTTCCAAGCAATAAATTCAATCAAATTCTTCCAAATCAATTCACCAATGTAAGCTAGGGAAAAATCAGGGCATAAATCACTAAGATCAATCATAAAACCCTAAATAAACAATGGAGTACATGATAGACAGAAATCTAAAGCATGAAAGAAAACTAAATCTAGTCTCTATGCTAAGCTTGGCTCTCCTCCATTGCCCTTCTCTATTTTGCATAGGAATGTAAAATAACTAAGATTGTTGTTGTTGGATGAATATTCATTGCTCATTTCAGTTGTCGAAATGATTCTTGATCCTCTCTTCATTCATCTTCCATCTATTGTTATGCTGCTAAAATGAGCAATCAATATTCATCCAACAACAACAATCTTTTATATTTTGCATTCCTATGCGAAATAGAGGTCAATGGAGGAGAACCAAGCTTAGCATAGATATTAGATTTAATTTTCTTTCATGCTTTGGATTTCTATGTCTATCTTGTACTCCATTATTTAGTTAGGGTTTTATGATTGATCTTAGTGATTTATGCCTTGATTTTGCCCTCGCTTACATTAGTGAATTGATTTGGAAGAATTTGATTGAATTTATTGCTTGGATTGAATTTGATTGAATTTTGATAGATGCATTGAGGAAGTACCAACATCTTGAGATTGTTGTCCTTGGGGTGTATATCCAAGGCCATATGATCATGTAGGGACTTTGACATGGATAGGCTCCAAAATACCTTGTTCATGAAGGCCTAAGCCTTTACCTTGATAGTTCATTTTTTGGAGTATGTGATAGACAATGGGACTATGGGTGATTTTGACATTAGACTTGAGCTCATTATTGGATGGAGTTGGGAAAGTAGATAGAGGTTGTTGTTGTCCTAAGGAGGAACACTCATGCATGAAGGTGGTAAGACCAAGGGGATATGATGGATTTGAAATGAGGTCAATAGTGGATGAGGAAGGATCATTAGAATCTTGATTATCATTATGCTCACTAAGATCCAAGCTATTTGTTTGATCATCTATGGGTGCTTGGGAGGCAAGTGTCTCAAGGGAAATGGATGTTTGTACATCATGGATAGGGCTAGATGGAGGATGGATAGAAGTAGTTTGGATTTATTGCTCATGGATATTTATGGGATTATGGATAGGTGGAATAATAAGATATTGACCATGCAAGGCATAAAGTTGGCTAAGAGGATCATCATGGTTTTCTTGATCATAGAGGGGATCTTGATCATATATGGGAGCTTTGTCATAGATGGTATTAAGTGTGCTATGGATGGGTTCAATGGAAGGGCATTGATCTTGATCTGTATTAAGGGTTAATGTTTCCACATGCTTCAGATTAGGCTTTTGACATAGCTCTTATGGTTTAATGGAAGTGGATGACTCTTGGAGAGGCTTGATAAGTTCTAGACGATCACCAACATGAGGGTATGATGGACCTTGACCTAGACTCATGGGAGAAGACTTTTCAATAGGCTCGATGGGTTGTGGACTACATGATGGGGTTGAAAGATTAGACATGGTGTTGGAATACTCTTTGATAGGTTCAAGGACAGGTGTTTGGTTACATAGTTGATTCCTTGCTAGTAGGTAATGGATCACATCCTTTGTAAGTGTATGGGTGGATGGACAATATAATGGATGAATAATGATGGTATATGGCGTAGGTTTAGGATTAGGATTAGGTGGAGGAATAATAGGGGTGTTGGATATATTAGGATTAGGAGTGGATATGTCCCATGGTGGAGGGATGAATGGGATGGAAGATGTCGTAGGACTAGGATTTTGATTTTGATTGGATGGAAGGTCAAAGAGATTGGATGAATTGGTATTGGGATTTCTTATGCTAGAGGGGATTGACATCAGATGGGTGGATTTGGATGACTCCATATGTTTACTTTTGTAATATTTGAATTTAGGACATAGAGTTGATGGAGGATTAGATAGTGGAAGATACTTATAGGATGGATAGGCTAGAGTGGTGTCTCCCTTGTCAAAGGTAGTATGAGGATTTAAAAGCACTTGACCTTGTTGCAAAGGGTAGTTTAGGTTCGTATGTTCTTGTTGTGAAGTGAAGTGATATGGATGTTGGTTTCCATTGAGACATGTGGGATTGGTTGATGTAAAATTGACTTGGTAAGTGGATGGATTGGGTTTTGGACTTTTCTCATCACTAGAACTTGAAGGAGGGCCCCATCAGTGTATGAATTTAGGTTTAGGATTTGTCTCATCATTAGAACTAGAGGGAGGGCTTCCTTGGAGTATGAGTTTAGGCTTAGGATTTGAACTAGGCTTGTTAAGGATCAGGACCATTTTGACAAGAGATTGAATAGAACTAGAATGATGATGTGGAATGATTTGGATATGATTAGGATGAAATTGATTGGCTTGGAATGAATGGGATGACAATAATGTTTAGGATGATGTGTTTATGTGTTTGTGTTGATAGCTTGATTTAGGCAATTTTCAAACAAAAGAGTTCACATGTACATGCATGATTCACACACGCAAGACACAATGGTAAGTTAGACTTTGAAATTAGATTATTGTACTTATGAAAACACTTGAAGACACATTAAAAATCCTATGATTAGTCAAGAAGGTATGGCCAAATAGGTCTTAAGCTAGGATGCACAAGTTTGACTAAGGATGTCCCCAATATACTTAAGGTACAAGGGGCCCAATTCTGTGAAATGAAAGTGAAATAATGCCAAACAACCAAATGAAAGGGGTAACCCACCCTTCGCCTTCACTTCCCCAAGGTATAAAGTTCTTGGGGGCTTATCCTAAATGACAATATTTCAACTTCCAAGAGGGTGTCTTTCAATTCACACCTTTCTATTTAAACTCCACCAGAACACTAGAGTTGAGGTTGTCCCTTGAGGTGGTGTGTCTACAAAATTGAACTTTATACCATCAAATGTCAAAGGTTTATGGTCAACCAAACAAGGTTTATGTCATTGTTTATAGTTTGTTGTCTGATGTAAGATATCTGTTGTAAGCCATGATAGGGAGGAATAAGGGTGGCGGGGATCTGGTTGCAATAGAGGAGATTGTGATGAGAGAGGATGTGGTGATGAGAAATTGTGAAGGCAATAGATTTTGGGTGGACTTAGACTCTCAATCGACAGAGGATGTTTCGACAGGTGGTGAGAGAGCTTAAAGGTTGCAATCATGAGACTATAGGGAGGTGACCAAACCATAAGATGCTAGGGTTTTAGGCGGGAATATGTGCGGATGCTGAAGACTAAGGGCGATGGAATGTGAAGTGGGATTTTTTGTGGAGGCGACTGGAATGACGACAAAGGTTTTGAGGATAGCGGTGGTAAAGGATTTTGACAAGAGCACAGGCATCAGCGGCTAGGGTTTCAACAAGTGGCAAGAAAGTGGCAAGAAGTGGAGGTCTGTGTTAGGGTTTAGCAAAGTGTTGGGAGGTTAGGATTTTAGCAGAGGGTGCCGACTATGTGGCATTGCAGAGAAGTGGTGGTGGCAAAGAATATAATTGGTGACACAAAAATATAAACCTGCAACCACAAAACCAAAGAAAGCCCACTATATAGAATCAGTACAGTTGGTTCGTATGGTATGGATCCATACAGATCCATACAGTATAGACTGGGAACTAAAAACATTTAAAAAAATACAAAATTTTAATAGTGAGCAAAATAGGTCAAGTTTTATGTTGTTTTTTGCCTGTGAGGCCCCCCAAACTCAACGAAGAGGTCTGTTTCAGGCCAAGAAGCAACCTACAACACTTGATTTTTAGAAATTAACAAAAAATGTAAGATTCACATCAGGTTCACCAATGTAAGCTAGGGAAAATCAGGGCATAAATCACTAACAACAACCATAAAACCCTAACTAAACAATGGAGTACAAGATAGACATTGAAATCTAAAGAATGAAAGCAAACTAAATCTAATCTATATGCTAAGCTTGGCTCTCCTCCATTTCCCTTCTCTATTTCACATAGGAATGTAAAATATCAAAGATTGTTGTTGTTGGATGAATGTTGATTGCTTATTTCAGCAGCATAACATTAGATGGAAGATGAATGAAGAGAGGATCAAGAATCATTTTGACGACATGAGGCTACTTGAAAATGGATCCCCCAAATGGCTTGGGTGAGGGTTGATTTATAGGAAAGGAGTGATAATTGATGTCTAAGATTGAAAGTTGATTTGAATGATGTGGACGGTTGAGATTGAATAGGGTTTCCCACTCCACAAGGATTTGTAGTCATGTGACAAGTGTGTGGATAAGATTAGAGGTGACCAAATTTAAATAAAAATTATTTACATTAGTTGGACATATGAAAAGCATTAAATGAAAGTTGTAGTATGGGACATGTGTTGGAATGAGGTGAAAGGTGAGGACTAATTCAAATATTTTATTTAAATTAGTTGGAAAATGGGAGAGGGGCTAATTTAAATAAATGTTTTATTTATTTAAATTAGAGGAAAGGTGAGAAATTAATTAAATAAAAAGGATTTATTTAATTAATTAGCTAGGTGATGAATGGGATTAGGATGGGAAATTAATAAAATAAATAAGATTTATTTAATTAATTGGCTAATGAAATGGGTCTAGGACAAAATGTCATATGATGTCTCAAGTAATGTATCGACAAGATGATGTTGTAAGACATGGACAATTTTAAGTGTCTACACTAGTAACTCTGTTTAAACTTGTAGATCCCTTAGAAGAAGATGAGTTCACCTATAGAAACTTGAGCATACGTTAGAATGACCAGAGTATCCAAACTTCCCACAAGTCAAAACTGAAAGCACTTATTAAATTGTTTTACACAACAATATTACTAAATCGACTAAATTGTCTTGATAACATTTTGGTATTTTCTCATTGAATGTCTTGCTGCTTCCAAGGTCAAGAGAAGCCAGCTAAAAACCAAACTAAAAATGTTTTTAGGTGAGCCGATTACTTATTTTCTCTGGATGCTCCTACATCAAACATGTTGGGTAGGAAAATTTGTGAGCATAGGCTCACAAAAGTGGAGTTGAGTAGTCAAACTACCCTTTCAGGTTGCAACCAACCTACAACAAACTCCATCGTTGAGTCATGTGCACAAGTTATGTCTTCTTCCTTGTTTTCCAACATCTCGCTGCCACAATCATCATTCTCCTCCCACAACTCTATTCACCATTCCTCTCTGCCATCGTGGATTCTCATCCACCATATGTTGTCCTCCTTTGCCAAATACTCTCTACTCTCCTCTCCTCCTTCATGGGATCCAACCCACCACAAACTAACCACCTCCACCAAAATCCACCTACATCATCCTCCACAACCTCTACAAGCAAATATGTAGCATCTAGAACATACTTTTGTTCTCTATACATCTCTTCTTCTACCATATTATCTAAAAACAAAATATTATCATCATAAAACAAATTTACCTCAACTACAACATCAATATTTTTTGCGACATCTTCAACATCCTCATCAGCTGCAACTTTTTGTTCTTCTCCCTTATCTACAACAATGAGCTTCAACATCCACTCTTCTTCAATCGCCAACATTTGTACTAACAAAACATCATCTTTGCTATGCTCTACTACTGCAACCTCTTCGTATTCCACCGCTGCATCTTCAACCTCTTCATTCTCAACCGCTGTTGCACTTGCATCCTCTTGCTTATCCTCATCATGCTTGTCCAATTCACCATGCTACCATGCTTCCATCCTATCTATTCTTACATTAATGTTAGCTACCATCAAAGAGATTTTCCTCTTTTCATACTGCATCCAACCCTCCCATATCACAGGCTTCTTCCTTACCAATAACCCCATCTTATTTGCTACAATCTTCTACAATTCTCACTTCATGCTCTGCAATCTGCCATCACACTCTCAATCTACAAAACAAATTTATTAGCGGCTCCCTAGCTCTCACTTGCTTAGGACTCCTCTCTACCTGCAACAATATTTTGAGCTCTTCACAACCGCTTCACTCTCTTCTTCTACCTGTAGGTCCTAGCATAGGCTGCCTCATGTTGGACATTTTGCCTATGCACTCAGGAACTCCAACTTTGATACCATATGGTGCAAAGTAGTCCTCCCCTCTTGACAACTACACAATCAAATACTCACACTCACAATCATATCACCCACATACAGATTCTCTTTGTTCAATAATCAAATGACATTATAAAGATTGCAAACAGCTAACCAATGCATTTAGAATTCTTATTCAAAACATAAAGTTCATATATCTACAAACAACTATTTACAAAATTAGGCCTTAATGGTCATTCTCATATGCACAGAACATTCGGTTTTCCCTCCTCAATTTTCTATTAATTTTATCTGGCAACGTTGCTCTGTTGTGCACTTTCTTTCCTGCTTCTTTCACTATCATTTTCCTTCCAGCCCCCTTACTATCTCATCCATCTCCTAATCTTGTTGGCATACTGGCTCTTTCTCTATCTGGCAGCACCATTTTCTTCCTCTAGCAATGTCTCTATCCTTCTCTTCAAGATTGCTTCTCCTTTTACCAAGGTTGATTCCACTTCTCCTTGTATCTACCTTTCCACACTGAGGCGTGGTGTTGGATCTCAGTTATTTCTTTAATTTTGATAGCCACAAACTCCTCTCTCTACCACTCACTCTCTAACCTGGTCATGCCTTTTCTTCCAAATAGCACATCCTCCCTCTCTAGATCGAGCCTCTTTTTCTTACTACAGAGCTCACAATTTCTTCTTTTCCCTAGACTGATTCCCACATTTTTCCCTTATTTCTGATTTTTATATTGATAAGTGATTTCCTCCAAAGTCATTTATCTTGTCAGAAGGTTAAAGAAACTTCCTCAAAATGAATTTTGGAGACTTTTAAATAAAATCAAGTCTTTATTCCCCTTCAGGCCTGCCGCCTTCTCCAAGCCAAATCGTCCATAAGAGAAGTAGTCACAAATTAACAATGTTAAAACAAATACAAACACCATATGGATCATTGTATGACTCCATCCATGCATGTAAATGGATTGTGGCAAAATACCAAATGCTTTATGCTACCTATGGTCCCTTTGAAGCATTTTGTCAAATAATTATCATCCCTAGTTGGGTGCTCTGATGGTATTGTATAATTGCTATGTATATTATGTAAGGTGATTTATCCAACATCCCCATGTCCATCCTGGTCCCACGTGAGCTCCTAAAATATGGAACCTCTTTGAATCATTTTGGTGTTGGTAACTCTATTTAAACTTACAGATCCCTTCGAAGAAGATGAGTTCATCTACAGAAATTTGAGCACACGCTAGAATGACCAGATTATCCAAACTTCCTGCAAGTAAAAAATAAAAGCACTTATTAAATCATTTTACACAACAATATTACTAAATCGACTGAATTGTATTGATAACACTTCCAAGGTCAAGAGAAGCCAACTAAAACCCAAAACAATCTAAAATTGAAAACCAACTAAAAATGTTTTTGGGTGATGCCAATTATTTGTTTGCCTAAGATGCTCTTGTATCATCAGCTCATGGTGGGAAAGAAGTAGGCAAGAATCAAGAAAATTATGTTTTAAAATTTGAAATTCAAGGTCAATTCCATGTGATGCAATATCACTTTTAAATACCATTATTGAGGTGAGGAATGAGTTTTAGGACATGGGTTAGACTTAGAATTAGGGTTAGAGTTAAGGATAAAATTAAGGTTAGCGATAGAATGAGGGTTAGGGTTAGAATTAGGATTAGGGTTAAGGATAGAATTGGGTTATGTTGTGATGTTCACAACATGCCCTATTTTTTACTCGGAAGCAAAATGAGGACCCCTTGTCTAGTTTTGCTTTTGTGTGGGTTGGTTTGGTTTGTGGGGCGGTATAGGCAAAATATCCTAGGTACTTGAAAGTCAAAATGAACAGTGCATTTGGGAGAATAATTGTGGTCAGTGAAGTGAGCTTGAAAATGAAATAATGTTGCCTTTGAATGGCTTGAAAATTCCTTGTATTTTTAGGGTTATGCAATTTTTTGTGAAAGTTCAATAGTTGAGTGGATTTGTATCTCGTATACAATTTTGTTTGCATATATATCAAATGCATGGTTTTATGTTTGTCAGGTCTTAATATACATTGACATGTTATTCTTTTTTTTGCATTTGTATTTTAAGTATCAAAACTGATTATACAACCCGGACTCAATAACCTTTTAGAGTACATTTCATAGAGGTTGAGATCTGAAGTTGTATGCATAAGGTTTGTATTTGTTATACAATTTCAAGGTATGCATACCCAAACCTGAAGACAAGTTAAATAGAACCTAAAAAACATAAGTAAAATGATATACATATTTGTATGCATAGAGGTTTGTATTTAATATTTGGATACATAATCGGATGCAAAGCTTGAACATTGTGGACTTCACAATAAATTTAAACTTGATGAATTACAGCTGGGGCCCACATGGGTAACAAAGAGTGTATGCAAAAATGAATGTAGCGGATATACAAAATAAGATGCAATCCCGGATATCAAGTAGAGTTAAATCAAGCCTATAAATACATAAACAAAAAAATTAGTCTAAGTCAAACATCTTTTTTTTATGTATGGCAGTTTGTTTGTATCCGAGATACAAAAGGTAATACATATGGTTTATATACAAAGCCGGAACAGATAACAATTTCAAATTCAATACATAAACCAATGAGGTTCAGTTTTGTATGTATGTTGGGGTGGTATATGATATACAAAAAAATGATGTGCAGGAAAGATGATACAAAGGTGAAACTGATGATAATTCCAATTCATTTTGTGAACTAATGAGGTATGTTTTTGTATGTTTTATCAGGTATACAAGAGATATACAACAAAGTATACAAAGAAAAAGTGAAAGAAACTACAAAGGCAAGGAGAATTTACAGAGCTAAATCAAATCAGGATTAGGAGGTCGCAGAGGTGGAAAGAAAGTCTGAGGCAGAGAACGTCAACTAAGGAGATATTTTTAGGTTTTAAAAAGATTCTAACAACATTCTTTGCACTATAAATGGAATACACATTTTAGATATTTTGGCGGGCTTTTTCTTCCACCGTTGATTCTGCAAATTGAAGGAGAATCATTTGTTGGTTTTTGTTGTAACCATAGCAAAGGGGGATTCAAATCTATATAATGAGCCCTGCTACTTGTATTTAGACACACAGGAATACATGAAAGCATTAAAAGTATACAGGGTATGCAAGAGAAGTTACTAGAGAATAGTGCTTTGAGTATAGTTGTAGGGAAGAAATTCATCTGTTGTCTGTAGTGAGGAGTATGTGGAATGTCCTGTCTCCTTTGTACATCTGTAGAAAGCATCTGTAAGTGTTGATTTTATTGCTAACTCATTCAAGAGATTTTGAAGTTATAAAGATATTGTAAATTTGAAATGGCTAACATATATTAATGAATACAAACATCAACTTTCTACGTCTATTCTAGAGTGTTAGTTGCTTTAGGTATTCTTAATGTATTTTCCTTTGAAAATTGCAATTCCATATGTTGATTTGTGAAACTACTTAGAATTTACATATGAGAATATAACTACTTTTGGATTGATCATGATAAGCAGGCTTATACGCGTGAGTAACAAAGAATTGTATGGTAGTTTAACCATGTTTCTAAACCTTATCTTCTTTTTTTTTTTACCAATATTATTAATAATTAGCATACACACAGTCATCATAAGTGAATTTCTATTGATTTAGATAAATAATTGTGAATTTCAAAGATCTTTAGCAATTTTCATAGAAATTAGAAATACAGAGCATGTTTATTGAAACTCATGTAAAGATTTATAAGAGAATGGTAAATATATGCAAAGGACCACTCATTTCAATGTAATTTGTTGGTATTTATATAAATTGAATAGGTCCATTCATCACATAACACTTAAGTCAAGTAAGGCCCCTTGAACAAATAGCTTCACAACGAATTGTTGACCTATCCAACACGGTCAAGACATGACCATATAGAAAATTAAGATTAAGAATTCTCAGTGAATTCTTCATATCTTCCAAGACAGCTAAGGATCCTTTGTGAATTTTAACTCTGTTATGCATGTGTAAAAACATTCATCAATAGGTTATTGTTAGGGTTAGAATTATGGTAAATACTAGAGATCAGAGTGCACACATCGATGATAACGACATTGATCAAGAGATGGCACAACAAGAGGAATGCATTCCTCCTCCCTACTGGTGAGAATTAGGGTTGGTGTTAGGTTTAGTTTTAGGAATAGAATTAGGGTTAGTATTGGCCTAAACATTAGGGATAGTATTGTCCTATATGTTAGGGTTACAGTTATAATTAGAATTAGTGTTAGAATTAGGGTTAGAGTTAGGCTTATATTTTTTTAGAATTTGGGTTTGAATTAGAAGTTAGGGCTACAATTAGGGTTAGGGTTAGGGTTTAGGTTAGAATTAGGGTTCAATCTATGATTATAATTAGGGTTAGGGTTACAATTAAAATAGGGTTAGAATTATGTTTAGGGTTAGAACTAGAGTTAGGGTTAGGGTTAGGGTTGGAATTAGGAATAGAATTAGGGTCAAGTAGATCTAGGGGTAGAATTAGGGTTAGGGTTAGAATTATTGTCAGTATTAACGTTAGGGTTAGGCTTATAGTTACAATTTGGGTTCAAATTAGAAGTTAGTCCTACAATTAGGGTTAGGGTTATATATTTTGATAAAGGTTACGAATATAATTAAGGATAGGGTTAGAATTAGGGTTAGGGTTACAAATAGGGTTAATGATAAAATTACTATTAGGTTTACGGTTAGAAATTAGTGTTAGGGTCACGATTAAAACTAAGGTTACAATTAGGGAAAATATATATAACCAAAAAAATTAGGGTTATAATTAGGGTTATAGTTAGAATTAGGATTATTGGTTTGGTTATAATTAGGGTTACATTTAAGGCAAATATATAACCAAAAATAATATTACGATTACAATAAGGGTTAGGGTTAGGATTATAGTTACTGTTAGGGTTACAATTATGGTTAGGGTTAGGGATAGAATTACAATTTGTGGATGCTACTAGCATGCCTATATTTAAAAATATATCTAAAGTACAACTAAACCATTCATGCTAGTAATAGTCAAATTCTCTCCATTCAACATATTAGAATCAGGCTAGTTTGGTGGAGAGGTCTATGTAAACACCTAAAATTATCCCAAATCAGACATTCATCAGCCATACTTCACATTAATTTAATAATTCTTAATTATTTGATTAATTTCATTCATTGTTATGAAAATTAATCACTACATTATTCTTCTACATTAATTAAATAATTATTAATTATTTAATTAATCCATTTCCTAGCATTAATTAAATAATTTTAGAATTATTTAATTAATTTTTCATTTCTTCTAAAATTAATTAAATAAACAAATAAACTTCTATTTTCTCCACCACAAATAAATAAAATTAATATTTTATTTATTTTCCAATATTATCCATGTGAACATGAAATTAAATAATTAATTAATTTAATTTCTTTATTATTCGCTCTCACCATAACTCACTCTCAATCAATTTAGTGGACTAATCAGTCAATTTAATTAACTAATCAATCAACTTAATTAGCAAATCAATCAACTCAGTTAACAAATCAATTAATTTAGTTAACTAAGAAATCAACTTAGTTAACAAATCAATCAACTCAGTCAACTCATCAAGCAATTCTATTAGCTCCCTTGATTTATGAGAGGACAAGGACACTTGTCACTCTCTCATTTACACACATCCTCTCATCCAATTATAGCCATTGATCTCTTTGATCATTCTCCACCATTGATCTTCATTTCTGGAGGTCTATAAATTGAAGATCCTTCTCAACCTCTCATCATCTTTCATCTTCATACAACATCATGCTGCTAAAATCATTCTAGATCCTTTTATCTACTATCCTCATACTGCAAGGTTATGTTGTTTTTATTGAGCAACCCACATACTTAATTAGTAAGGAGAAATCCATTGAAGTCTGGGTGCAACTTCGATACGCTCACTCGGTGAGGTTGGATTTGTAAGTGCAAGGGAAGGTATGATTGTTTGATTTTGGTTTATTTTTGTTTATATTTGCATTGCAAATTTATCTATAACATTTTGGCATGCCCAGTGGGACCCCTTGGTCCTAATCTAATATCAAATTTGTGGGATTTTTAGTTGATTTCATGGGTTTTTAACTCTTTTTTAAGGAGAGAATAAAAGGCAAATTTTTTATAGGAATCTTGCTGGGAAAAAATGGAGGTCACAGTTGCGTTTAAAGGGGTCGAGAGGCGAAGAAAAACATATAATTTGACCTATTTTGGTGCAGGTCAAGAAAAACATTTTTTTAGTCCCAGGTTCGCAGCGGAGGTTGTCCCTGTGCAGATTTTTTTAAATTATTTTTTGTTTCATTTTAAAAATAAAAATTTAAAAGAAAAAGAACATTTCCAATTAAAAAAAACTAAAATAACTTTAAAAAAACAAAAAACAAACAAACAAAAGAAGCAAGTAGTACCTCTACATAGGGTTGTACTGCCCTGCATAGGCAGGGTACGTACCTGCCAAAAAGGGGCACTCCCTTTTTGTTGATACTGTTTTTTTTTAAGATTTAAAAGTTTCTTTTAAAAAAGGTTTCGTAACCTTTCTTTAAAATATTTCTTTTTCTTTTTTAATTTATCTTTTAAAAAAGGACTATTTTATTTTGTTTTATTTCTTTTTAAAATAAAGATTTTTTAGCCTTAACAGTAGGTCACATCAATGACCAGGGGTCAATTCACAAGGGCTAAGTCAGACCCCTCTTCATTGAGCATTTTGATTATGTAGGTAATTTTTAAACCTCATTTTCTTGGTCATATGGAGGTCGATTTAAGTGATTGTTTTTTTGAAATAGGCTAAAATCTCGTGCTCTACATCATAGTGACATTGGTTTTTTCTCAAGATTCTCTATTTTTTCCAAAAAACTTATTTTCTCACTTTTGTCTCTATCTTGTCATAGTTTTTGGACCTTCCAAACTTCATAACTTTCACAAACGGACTCCGATTGAGGTGATCTTTTTTTTAAGTTGATATTTTTTTGTCCTCTATGCAGTAGTATTATCAGTTCAAGGATTCACTAGTAGAATTTTGGCAAATAAATGACTACATGACTAAAACTTTTAGTCACGACAACTAAAAATGACTAAATTTTAATCATTTTTTGCAACACAACTATAAATGACTAATTTGATCATCATAAGTGACTAATTTGATCATAAGTGGAAAATTAAGTGGAAAGTGATAAAAAAAGAAAGTGAAAGCCTTAGTTTTTTTTATCGTCATAAGTGACTAATTTGATCATAAGTGGAAAATTAAGTGGAAAGTAATAAAAAAGAACTTAGTTTTTTTTGGGGTGCCAAACAATTTTAAAAGAGAATTTTCATTTCCTTGGGCGCCAAACAATCAAAAAAAGAATTTTTAGTTGAAGTGTTTATTGAGTGGCTTTTTAGTTTGTTGGTTGGAAGAAGTCCAAAGATTTTTTTTAGGCATGGCATAGAACCAGCAATTGGTTGCACCATCATCTATGCATGTTGTTGAGAAGATCTGGGATAAAGGCACATTGAGTTTGCTCCGAAGAAACCTTTCTTTGTTGGCTTTGAATTCATCCACACTGCAGAGATTCACAAGGGTTTAAAGACTCGTTGCATGCACGAGATTGTCCAAGGTTTTGAGGATAGATCATGCCCACGTTGAGATAATATTCGAGCTTTGCCTAGAAGCCTTCATCCTCACATATTGCTAGGTATACTCTATGTCGTTAGGATTTTAAGTTTTGTTTGAAGTTTCGAGGAAGATCTTGTTTGTCTCTTTTCGTTTGATGATGACCATTTGAAGATTTGTCATGACTGTCTTATTTCTTTTGCTAATTGTACCCTTTTCTACATCTTGTAACTATCTGGGTTGTCTCTTTACAATCCATACTTGTACTATGTTAAAAGGCATCTTAGTATTGAATGATTTGATGTGGCTGTCTGTTGCTTCTTCTTGCCATGAATATCAAGGCATGGAATGTCAATGTAACTCAAAAGCTCACTATGGAACTTCACAAAGTTACAAGATAGAAACAAAAAAGAAACAGAGAAAACCTTTATCTTTTGCCCTATTTCTTCTCAAAAAATGTGAATAAAAGAAGAAATCTCTTTGCACTTGGCACAACACAATAGCCTTTCTACATGCCTTCCACTGTGACCCTAAATCTCCCATAGTAATTAACTCATTACATTCACTAGTAACCATGCAAAGGTAAGGAATGACAAGCTTGAAATACTCTGAATGCAGACTCTTTACCTATCTTTGTAAACACTAAAAATGAAATAAGTGCCCATCTGCACACTATACCATCTTGTCCAAATAAAAATTCCATGTAACAACACTCACATTCAATAGTCTTAGCCACAACAGGGTATTCCTCATTTCCACTTCTTGCTTTTGTTCCACTGCATCCATCTAACTTGTACTAGTTTCAGTATAGCCTGCATCCCAAGAAGAAACACCATAACCCCCGACTGCCATTTGCAAACCCTGTCACTAGAAGTTTGACACTATTTTCATGAGAAGTGCTTGAAGAGAAATAATTGTGCCCCCTAGCTATTTACTGTCACTAAAGTAAAGCCTCCACTCAATGTATGACCTTGGTCATAGTGTGTTCATTCAAAACAGCTGCCATTGTTATGACTGGGAGTTTTTTCTTATCTTTGTGACTTCTTACTTAAGAATTGATTCTCACCCTTCTTATTCATAAATTTTACTTATCCTTACAAACACTATACATATATTCGGAAACCATTAAGCACATTTAGAATACCTACACTACTTCACGTCCATATACAAGACTCATATGAATCATCATAATGACTATTATATAAGCTTCACAAGCTACACACCATACAACTCATACAAACTTATAACAATGTTTCTCAAGCGAGTACATGAGAATACATCACCAAAAGTAAGCACATGCATTGAATATATTGTGAGCTTTTCTAAGTTGGTTTTGACAAGAGATTTGACCTTTTCATGTGTTACTTAGATCACATATAGTCTAGATTTGAATGTTTATGCATGCCATGACTCTTGATTTTTAGCACACATGGCACATTTCATAAGCTCAACCACTATGATTTAAGTTCTTGTAAATGTTCTTGATTGATTCCTTTATTGCCTATGTAGTCCTAAGGAAATCTAACTAATGCTTACTTCTATTTACCTCAAGCCACCCACCAACAAAGGGATGAAACCAAATTTTAAGGATAATTCTAAAGTTCCTTAAGATCTAGGATCAGGCAATCTGAATTATCTCTATGTTAAAATTAATTATAAAAAATTTGAGAATTTGGAATTAAATTCTAAGGTTTTGGGTTCATACAGAGTATAGCTTGTCATGTCAGCCTATTGACATAGGGTTCATGTCATATGGGAGCTCAAAAGGAAGCCACATCATCATTATGGTCATCACTAGTTAAACCAACAAAGAAAGCCAGACATGTTATGTTTATTGCAGGCCAAAACTGGGTTTAAATCCATGAAAATCCATGTCTTACTTGGCATGAAAATTCTATGTTTAAACCTTTAGTAGGCCCAAAAAGACTGATTGCCAAATTTGTTCATGTCAAGGAACACATGGAATCAATTGATATATAAACTTGTGTAATTTGGTAGACTTGAATAGACCTAAGCTGAAACTGTACACTTTGATTTTCAGGTTGTAAAGAAGACAATTCAAAGAATGCTATATGTAGCTTCAATGTTGTGAGATCAACACAGTAAATTTTAAGACGCAATTTTGCATCATGGACACTAGATGTTTATCTTTTATGTCTTTTTCAATTTAGTATATATAGTATTCCAAAGACAGTGCAAGGAAATGGTATAACTATGCCATTTAATTTGTAGTCGCTCATACAGAATGAAAGGATACAGAAGGCTGACATGACAAGCTATACTCTGTATGAACCCAAAACTATTGACATAGGGTTCATGTCATATGAGAGCTCAAAAGGAAGCCACATCATCATTATGGTCATCACTAGTTAAACCAACAAAGAAAGCCAGACATGTTATGTTTATTGCAGGCCAAAACTGGGTTTAAATCCATGAAAATCCATGTCTTACTTGGCATGAAAATTCTATGTTTAAACCTTTAGTAGGCCCAAAAAGACTGATTGCCAAATTTTTTCATGTCAAGGAACACATGGAATCAAGTGATATATAAACTTGTGTAATTTGGTAGACTTGAATAGACCTAAGCTGAAACTGTACACTTTGATTTTCAGGGTGTAAAGAAAATTCAAAGAATGCTATATGTAGCTTCAATGTTGTGAGATCAACACAGTAAATTTTGAGATACAATTTTGCATCATGGACACTAGATGTTTATCTTTTATGTCTTTTTCAATTTAGTATATATAGTATTCCAAAGACAGTGCAAGGAAATGGTATAACTATGCCATTTAATTTGTAGTCGCTCATACAGAATGAAAGGATATAGAGCTTGCCAAGGATAATGTAAGTTAGGTCAATAGTATTTATTTTTTGTACATAGTATTGTTGTGTGAGAAGAACTGATATTAGAGTTTGTTTGAGGATGTACACAGTATTGTTGTGTGAGAAGTACTGATTAAGCCTTTGTGACTATCCTCAACACTATCTTCTTTAGGATGAAACTACCCTCTCAATCTGTTGGTGCTCAAATCAACAAATTACAAAACCCTAAAGATATGCCAAGTCTTATGATAAGGTTTTATATGTGAATTTGGCCAACTAATAGAATTAATCAAATTGATTAAAATTCTCTGCACTTTAGACTCTGTTTAGCCTAGGTGGATGTACCTTATATTCACCAAATAATTATTAGGCTTAAAATATGTTGATGACTTCATAACAGATTAAGGAATTTATATAATTTTGTCAATTAACTCATCCACTTCACTTAATCCAATCTGGCATATGATTTGGATTAATTTCTTTTATAAATATTCAAATCATATTCCTAAAACAAAAAATTAAAATTGGATTTTTGAAAATATATACAAGGAAATGATTTTCACAAGAGAACAACTGGTGCCTGTTCTTGGGTTATGCAGTCTTTATTCAAAAAGATTTGTTCTTCCGCTTTAGCTACAACTCAATTTGTTTGGCAATTCAAGGTCTATGAATTGCACAGACATGCAAATATGAAAATTATCTAGTTCTTCTTTAATGATCCAATTAATCTTCCCAGGTTACTGTAATTCACCTATAGGATTTTAATCCTTTCTTGAAGGTGCCCAATAAACAAACCACATGAGAAACAACAAATGTGTTCTGACAAATCAAAAATATACTTCATATATTGATTTGAATAACAAAGGAAAACTAAGTTGGAGACAACTAGATAAATATTGGTTAATAATTGAAATCAACAAACAAATGAGAACTAAAAGTTTAGCACCAGAGAAAAGCAACTTTTGTATTGATTAGCTTTAAAGAATAGGCTGTCCAATGTCTCTTTCAAAAATCAAAATTCCCAGAGAGAGCCCATAAGGTCTTGGATTCCCTTTTATAGATTCAAGGGAAGCAACAAGCTTCAGACCTCTCACATTCAAAATGGCTCTTTGTATTCCTAACCCTTGACATTCATTACAATATTTTCACTTTGATAAGTCTAAATTAGACTTTCAAGCATGTTTTGGAATACATCATAAAAACATGAAAAACATAAAGAGACAAAAAGGAGAGCATCCAAGATGCGGTGGTGCTATTTGATGCTAGCATATAGCTTGTTGCTCCTCTGCACCAAAACCTGTGATGCTTATCAATCTGTAAGATACGTGCTCTTCCATTGAAAATTTGCAAAATCACTTAGGCCATTTGTAGTTTTGAATCTCAAGCAAGTTAGCTTGATGATCCTTCCATCTTTTATCCAGCAGAGCTTTGACATCCATCACAAATTTCCCATACCCAACATCCAAGGCAATCACTTTGTCCAAAATCATGTTGAAGCTAATGATGTTGACATCTCCATTCTTCTTTAAAAAGTCCATGATTTGACATACTGTTTGGCCAAACTCCACTCTCCATGCATCAAGGCCCTTGATTTGTTTGTCTTCTGACAAAATTGAGGGGATAAAATAATGCTTAAATGTGGCAAAAGACTCAATTTTGGCCTGCATCTTCTGGCCTTCACCATTGGCATACTTGTGCTCCTCCAAGATCAATCCAATCATCCTTTCTGTAGGTTTCAAAGTTGCAGGGGCATTAGGATTTATTTGCAAGAATTTATAGAGAATGGTCAAAGTGTGGTGTGAAGGTTGCCATCTTTGATACAATGGGTCCAAAATAAAAAAATTCACTTTGAGTTGCTCTATGGCCTGAGATAAGGAAAAATATCAATCATGCACATTTCCTATCTTATCAACAACTGACTTCATTCTGTATTCCAATATTTTTTCAAAAACTTCAAGAACTTTCAACCTTGCCTCTTCTTTTGTCATTTCATTTTGTTTTCTCAAATCTTCAATTTCCTTTTCAAATTTCAATTTAAATGCATCAATCTGTTCTATTGTCACAATGGCATCACTTGTTATTTTTGGTACAGGGCGTTGATATGATACAATAGCCTTAACTTTTAGAAGAACTCATATAATGCAATTGCTTTCTCAAATTGACATTCTCAAGGAACAATCTATTTACTTCATCATTTATTTCCTTTTGTGTTTTCTCATAATCATGTACTCTTTGTTCTAATCTTTTTACAACAGCATGAGTGAACATGGTAGTATGGATGGTGAGGGAAGATGCTTCTGTTGCCGATGTATCTTGTAAAGTTTTCACCACAACTGAACCCCTCATCTCTTGCACAACATCAAGCAACCTTGGTTTTCTTGTATTCTTTTGTGCGGTCCAAATTGCAAGAGTCTCTGTTTTTGGGTTGAAACCACACCCACTAATGTCATCCTCATGATCAAATTCAGAAACAAGTTTTGGATCTTCTTGGCTTCTGACTTGGTCGAGCAAAAAGACTTTTTTCAACTCAAAGCTAGGAATTATTAGCATATTTCTATTTAGGACCATTTTCCTTGCTTCTTTTGGACTCACATTTATTTCATCTATCTTCAAATCTTTAAAAGTTTGTGTGACAATCTGATTATGTTGCAATTCATCAACACCCATTTTGTTTATTGCCACCTTTTCATCAAACTCTTTCATTTTCATTTTCAACCAGAAGTCCTTAAACTCTGGAGTCTTGATAAAGTCATCATCTTTAGTAAATCTCATTGATGCCACAATTCTTTCATCTTCCTCCAATTCTAGTTTACCTTGGGTTTCTTTATTCATTCTGAACTCAGGCTTATGTGCATCTATCTCTTGGCCAACCAGTGGTTGATCAACTTCTTCTTCTTCACCCAAGTGCCTAAGAATATTGGCCACATCTTTAGTGTCCCCAACTTCTTCAGTCATTTCATAAGGAAGAAGTGGAGTCTCACCTTTAGTTCTCTGCCTTTTCAATGAAGGGGATCCAGGAACTTATGGATCTTGTACTGACATAGCATCAGGGGCAGGCTCATGAATTTCAATTTCTACAGACCTCTTGACTGGAAGCTTGGTAGTCTTATGAGGCTGCTTCCTAGACTTGCCATAGATACTCTCAAAATTATCAATTATCATATTGATCCTCTTCAGAGGATCCTTTTCTTGAGCAAAAACTCTAGAAAAATGGGGATTCTGCTTCTTCTTCTCATCTTCAATGTTCTTCAAGATTTCCCATTTCCTTTTCCTTGAATAAACTTCTTCAAAAGTTACCAAATTTCTTATCACATCCTCATCAAAAAGAATTTGATGGGATTATCCCCATTTTTGTCAAAATTATTTGCCTTACAAAATTCATGTGACCCTCAGGGTCACAAACTTTGTTAGTTCTAGATTTTAAAGAATATTTTTCCTTGAAATAGGCATGCAATTTCTCAACAGTGTCTGATCCAATTGACCAATCACCAAATATAGTGATATTAGGCAAAAACGTGCCTTTTTTCTGCTTTTTCATCACCTCTTTATCATTTGCTACATAAATTCCAAGAACAATATTCTATCTGATACAAACTTTGGTAGTTTATGGGGTGGTTGGGGACAACCATACACTCTGATGATAGTGTGATCAAGCAAAAAGAACCAATCAGCATAATTATGCTTATGACCTTGATTTGGTTTATGTACAAGTGACCTCAACATCACCATGACCTCCTTGGTCAACCTGGGAGACCAATTTCCAAGAGAGTTCATTGTCTTAATAGTAAATTCATCATGAAATACAATGTAATCACCAGTCTGACAAAATGAGTCCCACTTATAACACCAACATTGAGTAGGCTTCCTCTGTCCTTCTTTATCAATCATGCTTATGTCCATTCTGCTTGACCATTTCCTCCTATTCTGATACAAAATTAGGTGGCACAACAAAGAGTAGAACCTAAATTCCAAGGGTTTCTTACCTTCACTTACATGCAAGAACCCTTCATGTAGTTTCTTCTCAATGTATGATGCAAAATCACACTCAATATTTGCTTCTGGGTTCTATATTTTCATGGTCATCATCAACAGACTGATTGGTATTCTTCCCTAAGCATTAATTCCCAAAACTTGGCATAATGCGAAGTAGGTTCTCTTGAAGTACACAACAAATTCCTCCATAGAGAAAGGCTCAATAGCATAGGATGGGATGTCAATCTTTCTATTGTTGGCCCCCCTTCTCATGTATATTAGCAATTCATCTCTCCTCGGTGTTTTTCTCAAGATTGTATATTCTTGCTCACTCTTCTGTAGGTCCACTTGAGTAAGAGTTTGTTTGTTCAGCATAAAACAATCCACAATGGCTTTTCTGTCAACTACTACCAATGGTTGTCCATTCAACAACTTGACTATTTTTGTGACAGAATGGTAATACTGTGCTAGGGCCTTAATTAGTTCTACATCTACAAATACATTCGGGACCACCAATTTTTCCAAGTCCAGTTTCCATGGGTTACCTACTGGTCCTAGACCATCTTTCTTTTCAGAGAAGTACCAGAACAAGTTCCACCTAGAGATAGGGATTGCAACATCCCTATACCCCTCTTCCGCATCCCTAAACACTTTCTTCTGACCTTTGTCTATGGAATTGGGGAATAATTCTAATAGGGATTGTGTAAGTGGTCTCTTTTTGGGGGTCAGAGGTTCATTACTCTTACTGGTAGACTCAGGCTTCTTGGGTGCCATTTTAGCTACTTATGCAAACTAGGGATTTGAAATCCAAATTACAGCACCAACAACTGAAAAATAGAGCACAAAATCTTCACCAACTTCTTGCAAGGAGTGCAAAGATGAACTTACTTGGTCAATTTGAAGCTTACAGAGAGCACACTGAGCTGGATAGTATCTTCTCCAAATCAAGTCTATGATCATTGAAATGAGCAAATATCGAGAAATCCTCAAATTTTATTGTGCCAAGAAATTCATAATATCATCATTACTTAGGTTCGTGCCACGAGATCGTAAAATCTTAGCATTCAATTCATTTAAAACATAGGCCCTTGATTGAATTAGATCCAACAACCATATAAGATGACAAAGATATATTATATTTTTTGATAACCATGGCCCGCAATGAGTTGATTTGCCCATTTATTCTTTTATTGTATTGCCGCAGGACTTGCCCATACTGGTTGTGGGATTGCAGAAAGAATCTAGTTTGTCCCCTTCCTTTTACCGATACCCTGCCAGTATTTGATCTGGCCATCACAAGACTACAGTAGCTATATGCTTTCACTTTCCCAGTTTACTGCCTTACTGTAGATACCCCTTGGAACTGTTGCAGGGCTCCGGTAACTAACTCTATCTTTATTCCTTATTACCGCAACATTGTCGGTATCCTTCCAAGCCATCGTGGGACTGCAGTATCAATTCTTACCACCTGTCTCTATTTACCACAATGCCGTAATCATATGAAGAAACCTCCATGGGGTGTGGTAGCCTTCTTAAGTTAAGCATTTCATACCGCCAAGCCACCATTCGATTGTGTGTGCCTCATGGGGTTGCGGTAGACATGATTTATGTTCCTCTTGCTCCCACACAACTGCCAAATAATTGTGAATGACCTACGGGATTGTGGTAAGAGACAAAAACACAGATAGTTAGGAGCAATCAAAATTTTCTCAGAATGGTTATAATATGAGACCATGGGAGATAAATGGCAAAACCATTTGACAAGAATGTGGACCATGAGATAGGTTTATGAACAGAATGGAATCTTGCAGATTTTGGAAGGGTCCTAACACAATCAATAATTAAACTATATGTTTTGAAGAAAATTTTCACCTTCCATTGTGCCTTTCTTATCATTGTAATCTCTTCTTTGGTGCTACTATCACTTGAAGATTACTGTCCTCTATATCATGAAACTTCTAATAGTGCATTGTCATTGTGGTTCTATCATGCATTCTACTCTTTAAAAGTTCCCTATTGTCATGAATTATTCCTACCCTGCGTCGTAAACACTTCCATCAACATTGTTCTTCATGAAGACTCTAACAATGCCTTGGAACTGTCATCTATTGAGTTTTGAATTTATTCTTTAATGATTGTCTTGTGGACTGTGATTAAACCCCTTGTCATTGACATATGAATGGCTACTATCACTTGTGATTATTGTAGTCCATCTTATTTAACTCTATCCTTGTTGATCATGAATTGTCTACTAATAACTCACTATCTTGTGTGTCTTTAAAGTCATTCACACTTAGCTCATAGTCAGGTATTTTGTTTAGTGCTCATTTTCATATCCTAATGGAGTCATGATCTTTGATAAGACCTATAGGTGTGATTATATAAATGCACCATAAGGACTATCCTCCAAGTCCATACTGTGTATTTGGTTGAATATTATCTTATGGACTATCCTCTTTACCATCTAAATATATTCTTAAGGACTGTCCCACTTCATGTAAACCTCTCTGTCCCATGATCAACACCTTGAAATTGACTATGGTAGCTCCTTGAGATATTGTCCATGCACTCCTTAATACACTTGTAGGTTGACCCCTTTTGAAACTTTGTGGGATGGAAATATTTATTAGTTTACCATATACTTCTTTGAAGACAATGAATCCTTGACAATATTTATGATGTTTTAAAAGCCCTCTTGACTGCTCAGTTACTTGTCTTTATGTATCTTTTAAAGTTCATCATACTACCCTATCAAGTGTTGTTATTATTAATTTTAATGCTCCCTTCATGGTTATGCCATGGACTATCATTGTTTATTTGCATAGTCATGAATATGATCTCCTTTTGGGAATCTATAGGAAAGTGTCATGCCTTACTTTGAAGTCCATTTCCTTAAATCTTTGCTCTCTACTCATTGTTCCTATCCTAGGGCTTGGGGTCTCCTTTTTCTCTTTTCCCACTACATAGCTTGAAGTCTTGTATGCTGATGTCCCATAGACACCTTCCAATTTGGGCAGTAGACTCCATTTTGTGAGAATGAATGGTCAATAAAGAGTCAAAGTTTGATACTACTCCCATTGACCCCAAAAATAGTTCATGTACCTTGTCCATGGTTCCACATTTTGCATACATGTCTACCAAGGTAGTTGCAACTATAACAAATGACAAAATTCCTCTATCCTTCATGCTTTGATGGATGTCCATACCCTATTCCAAACCCTCCCATTTTGGCACAGGTAGGGAGTATGCTGGCAAAGGTTGTTGAATTTGGATTTACACCTGCTTATTGCATTTTCTTGAAAGTTTCTAAAGCCTTTTCAACAAATCCATTTTATGCATATCCTGCAACCATTGTATTCCATGAGATGGCATCTCTTTGAGGCATTATGCCAAATAGTTCGCATGCCTTGTCAATGCTTCCACATTTTGCATACATGTCTACCAGGGTAGTTGCAACTACAACAAATGACAAAATTCCTCTACCCTTCATGCTTGGATGAATGTCCATACCCTATTCCAAAGCCTCCCATTTTACACAGGTAGGGAGTATGTTTCAAAGGTTGTCAAATTTGGCTTTACACCTGCTAATTGCATTTTCTTGAAAGTTTCTAAAGCTTTTTCAACAAATCCATTTTGTGCATATCCCACAACCATTGCATTCCATGAGATGGCATCTCTTTGAGGCATTCTGCCAAATAGTTCACATGCCTTGTCAATGCTTCCACATTTTGCATAAATGTCTACCAGGACAGTTGCAACTACAACAAATGACAAAATTCCTCTATCCTTCATACTTTGATTGATGTCCATACCCTGTTCCAAACCCTCGCATTTTGGCATAGGCAAGGAGTATGCTGGCAAAGGTTGTCAAATTTGGCTTTACACCTGCTAATTGCATTTGCTTGAAAGTTTCTAAAACCTTTTCAACAAATCTTTTTTGTGCATATCCCGCAACCATTGCATCCCATGAGATGACATCTCTTTGAGGCATTCTGCCAAATAGTTCACATGCCTTATCAATTCTTCCACATTTTGCATACATGTCTACTAGGGCAGTTGCAACTACAACAAATGACAAAATTCTTCTATCCTTCATGCTTTGATGGATGTCCATACCCTGTTCCAAACCCTCCCATTTTGGCATAGGCAGGGAGTATGCTGACAAAGGTTGTCGAATTTGGCTTTACACCTGCTAATTGCATTTGCTTGAAAGTTTCTAAAGCCTTTTCAACAAATCCATTTTGTGCATATCCCGCAACCATTGCATTCCACGAGATGACATCTCTTTGAGGCATTCTGCCAAACAATTCACATGCCTTGTCAATGCTTCCACATTTTGCATATATGTCTACCAAGGCAGTTGAAACTACAACATCTAACAAAATTCCTCTATCCATTACTTTTTGATAGATGTCCATACCTTGTTCTAATGCTCCCATTTTGGCATAGGCAGGAAGGATGCTGGCAAAGGTTGTGGAATTTGGGTTTACACCTACCATTTACATTTGCTTGAAAGTTTGTAAAGCCTTTCCAACAAATCCATTTTGTGCATATCCAATAATAATTGTAGTCCAAGAGATGACGTCTCTCTGAGGCATTCTATCCAACTGTAATATTTGACAAAAACCCCCCTTCTCGCTCACCTGCATGGTCTTTGGTTGGTCTCTGCAGGAATGTGGGGAGAAAAGTAAGTCCATCGGTCTCCCACACCACATTTAGGGTTTGCTTGTGAGGATGCGATGCTCACTCAGACTGTCACTCGTAAGCCCACAGATAAACTTGAGAGTCCCTGCAGTGATGCGAGAAAGGACAATATCAATCCAAATGAAGTCATGGCTTATGGGGCGGCTCTTCAAGCTGCGGCCTTAAACTAGGAAGACATCAACCTCATTTTCATGAGTGGCATCATGCCTTTGAGTCTTGGAGTAGGAATTAAAGGTGGTACTATGAATGTCCTTCTACCAAGAAATACTCTAATTCCTACTCGCATCACGAAATCTTTCACAATGGGTTTTGACTATAGCAAAGTAATGTTGATTTGAGTCTACGAAGGAGAAAGAACATTGACTACTCATAACAATTTCCTCGGTGAATTTGAAGTGAATGGAATTCAAGAGGCCTGAGCTAGAGTGCCATTTGTAGAAGTTTGCTTCCAAGTGGATGAGGATGGCATTCTAACAATCTCTACACAGGACAGGCAAACAGGGGCAAGCAATTGCATTATAATTTCTTACAATGAGCAGAGGTAGAGAGCAAGCAAAGAGGAAGTGGGTACAACAATTGCCAATGCAGTACATTTTCAAGTGGAGGACAAATAGGTCAAAGAAATTTACACTGCCAACTATAAATTAAGGTGCTTCATACACAACACACAGAGCAAAAGTGTATCTCATGATATCATAAATAGTTTAGATGGTGCTCGGGATTGGGTGAAGCAATGTGAAGACTTAAATCAATTGCAACACAAGTTGAAAGAGTTGCAAGCCAAGTATCAAAATATGAATCTTCCATTTTTTTAATGTTATTTCAAAATATTTCCATTTACATTTGTGATTTTAACTATTTCAATTGCTTCAATAGGTCAATTTTGAGCAATAAAAGTAGGACAAATATTCACCATTTTTGTTGTGAATGAGGTGTAAAATTGCTAGTGACTGTTTAATTATTGAAATGGATGATATTTAAATAAAATTCTTTCAAATAGGTCATGTTATGAAATTTAATATGAATTGTGCTTTTATCTTCGAGCTATGTTAAAATCTAACCATTTTGAATATTGGATATATTATTTATTAGTTCTTGCCTCTATAAAACACCCACTTATATTTTCATCTGATCATTTTCCTATTAGTGTGTTTTGAAATCTGTGTCAAAACAAATTAAAATCATGTGCTATAGGGAAATTAAACCTTTAGTAATTCTTGATTTTCCTTTATTTTTCTGCACTGAATATGAAAAGTTTCTAATTTTTGTTATTGGTTAAGGCTATTTTTTCCTGGTGGAATGAATTCTAAAAAAATCAAAATTTAAAAATACTTCTTTTCTCTTTTGTAATGTTGTCTCTATGACATCTATGGTTTTACTTTTGGGAACTTGATCATTTTTCTCTCCCATCTTGGGTGAGGCTCACCATGCAAGAAAAATCCCAATCACCTTCAGAATAAGAGGTAGTTGCAAGCCCTAGGTTGAAAAATATAAAACCATTTATAGTGAAAACCTTTTGGTAGCTGATGTTTTTGTGGTTTTACATGATCATTTTTCCCCGGTAGTGCAACTTCTTGAAGCAATGATAATCTTAATTAATGGATTGTTTCTATTCATTGAACTTCAGGAGATACAATTTTATGGTACCTCAAAAGAGTCAGCTATAAATTTAGTACATGATGCTTTGATGGGTAATTTGTTGTGTTGTATTAATTTGATAGACAGTTGTCATTCATGGAAGTTATTTTTTATTAATATTTCTCATGTTTAATAGGAACTTTATTGAATTCTATCACATGCATTGGTGAATAGTATCCATCTATCACACTATTTGTCTAATTAGCCAATGTCTCTAGATGCTTTGTATGGATTTCACTATCCATTAATACATCGAAGATTTTTAAAACTCTCCTTGCAGATTATCGCAAGTGGGAGACAAAATTGAGGAATGGAAAGGTCCTATACTTAAGAATGAAAGACTTCATGAGTGGTAAGCATATCTCATCAATATTCAGATATTTGTTTACATGGGTAAGTATAGAGAGAAAGGTTAGTGAGTGCATCTGGATGTCCTTCTAATTAGTGAACATTGATTTGAAGGTCCCAAAGCACCAACCAAACCATACCAGACAATAACTCATGCTACTGTGTCAAGTGGGAAGACCAATCCAAACTAGCTATCTCTCTCTCTCTCTGAATCTCCCCAATTGCGTGTATGCTTTCTCACATAAATCCAAACACACACATGTGTGTGAATACTTCTCACATAAATCCAAACACACACACACACATACATGCATGCATGCTTTCTCACATTAATCCAAACACACACAAACATTCACTTTCTTTCTCACGTAAATCAGATTGAGGTGGTATGTTAGCTTTGGTTGTCTGTAGGAAGGTTCAATCCATGACCGCATAATATATTTTAGGGTGTTTGAGGAGCTATATGACTTATCTAATGCTAACACTACATCTTTGTCTAAGTTTTACTTTCATGTCACTGTCTTTGAGTTGCAGAATGAGCAGGTTTTTTTGTACATTATCCTTTTTGAGAAAATCTTAGGGCTTCTAGTATACTTTACTATGCATGCATTGATGACTTATCCGCTTCTAGTATTCTTTTTATTTGTTACAGTGGATATTTATGCATCTCTCATTTGCTTTTGTAGCATGCTGTACTCGTCTCTTGTTTGCCTATCGGGTGTTGAAGCAATTGGAGATGGATGATGAATATGTTAGCAATGAGGAGCTGATGCATGAGTTATTTGATGCATTTTCTTGTCTCCTATGGAAGCGTTATCAGTTAGGCAGAGGGTTTAAGGAAGTCTTAAGATTGTCTTGCTCTTGACAGTAATCACCATGCTACAGTCTAGATTTTTGGACTCTCAAGAAGCTTATAACAGATACATGTCAAACTATTCAGGGGCCTTTTCCACATTGGTAACCACAAGTATATGCATTCACTGTCATTGGATCTCTAATGCTGAGAATTAATACAATAGATCCAAATTACCTATCCCATATTTCAGTTTCCAAATTCTAACAATATCCTAATTGTCTTATGGTAATAGTGGCCTAACAAGGCTAAAACAATAGCTATCGGAGATAAGGATGGTTTATTGCTACAGGTAACAATTCACAGTGGCAGCTTATGAACTAGAGCAAGTTGGTGCATGAGACATGATCTCTACAGAGATGACAGTGTGATCTTGAACTAGGACAGTGAGCTTCATGGGATAGTCATGGATTTGTGAAGAAGACATCTATGAATGTCTTTGTGCTTCTATGCTCAGTGATACTCAAAAAATTAGTTTCTTGCTCATTTTTTGAGCTATGTATTGCAACCATGAAGGTTTTTTAGCAAAGAGAAAGCATTGTAACTTATTTTTAGATCTGTATGTTGTTTGTAAGCATTTTTTTATCAATAAAACAAGCTTCTTTTACCTTCTCAAAGTTGTTTCATTATGCAATCTTCAAAATATACTACTAAATATACTAATGACTAAGTACAAGCTTCAAAATGACTAAATATACTACTAATTGATGTCAATTAATAATTAAATTGACTAAATATACTACCAATTGACAGAAATCAGTGAACAATGAAATAAATATGACTAAATATATGACCAGTATTAAATCAGTGAATAAAAATGACTAAATATACTACCAAATTGATCAAAATGATGAGTAAAATTAATGACTAAATACACTACCAATGGATAGAAATTGGTGAATAAAAATGACTAAATAAGTGACCAGTTAACAACAATCAATGACTAAATTAATGACTAAATATATCAATGAATAAAAAATGACTTAATAAGTGACTAGATTATAACAATCAATGACTAAATCGACAACTAAATATACTACCAAATCGATCAATCAAAACAACCAAAAATTACTAAAAATGGTTTATTCATCAATTTGGTCATGTTATAAATGACTGGCAATAAACTACTAATGGTCACATGAGCATGTTTGGTCATTTATAAGTAGTTTTTAGTAGTTTTTTTGTAATATATTGCTCTTTTTGTACTAGTGATTTTTGAAGTTTTATTTTTAAGTCCACTTATTGGCCCATCATCAATCTATGATTTCAAACACATGCTAACACTTGATTTTACCATTTATTTTTATCTGTTGTTTGTTGTGTTCTAAGCTAATTTGTGTAGCCTCTTATCACTTGACGAAGACCAAACTTTTTCCTGCAAACTACTAACAATTGTGTTGTAGGTTTTCTCTTGTCAAAGACATCGTTTGACACATTGTGTTTTCTTTGTCATGTGGACTTGATTGTGGCTTCAGTAGTGTGCCTTATTATCAAATTTGAAGACAAATTTCCAGGTGCACTCAACACAACTTTGACATTTTCCATTGATCAAAAAACTTGCTCGCAATATCACACTTTGATTTGGGCTTAAAATGAACATGTGTCTTCATCATCACATTTGGGCTTGGATATAAAATGAACTTGTGCTTTCTTTGTTTGGTGGAGTATGATTTAGGGTGTGTATGCTCTTCCCATGCACTTTGTGTGACCTTGGGAATAAAAAATCCTTTGATCCATTCATCTTCACACACATATTTCTATTTGTAAGGGTAAATTAACATTGTGAGTGTGAGTCAAGTGTGTGTCTATTCTCTCTCCTAGCACCGTAAGGTGATCTTGGTGATCAAAACCACCACTTGCTTTTCTTTTGTCACTCTCTTAGAAGGCCTACTTGGAGACATACCACTCCAAGGGATGACCTCAACTCTTGCGTTCCAGTAGAGTATAAAAAGTGAGGAGTGATTCAAAATACACACCTCTTGGAAGTTGAAATCTTGTCATTCGGGCTAAGCCCCCAAGAACTCTATACCTTGGGGAAGTGAAGGTGAAACGTGGGTTACCCCTTTCTCCTAGCTGTGTGGCATTATTTCACTTTCATTACACAGAATTGGGCCCCCCTAACCTTGTGTATATTGGGGACATCCTTAGACAACTTGTTTATCCTAGCTTGGCCACACCCATTTGACTAATATTAGTCTTTTTTATGTGTCTTCAAGTGTTTTCATAATCACAACAATCAATCTTGAAAATTTAAACTTGCCATTGTGTCTTGTGTGTGTGATTTATTCCTGTATATGTGAAATCTTTTGTTTACAAGTTGCCTAAGTCAAGTTATCAACAAATACATCTTACATCATCCTAATTGTTCTTATCATCACTTTCATCCTAATCCAAATCCTAATCATCCAATCCAATCCAACTTCTTCTAATCTCACCACAATCTATCTCATTATTGAGCATCATCTAATCCATCCTTTGTCAAAATGGTTATGACACTAGAAAACATGACCCTAGAGAAAGATCATTTTGGTATTCAAAACTGTTTGCTAAACTTAGGATGTTATATAAAAAGGAACAAGTCACTACCCACCACAACATCAACACATACAACACCAACAATCCTAACAACCACACTAATAATTCCAACAACAAGTCTTAGACCAACAAATCATACAACACCAACAATTCTAATAACAACAAGTTCTATACCAACAAATCATACAACACCAACAATCCCAACAACAACACCAACAATTCCAACAACAACAGGTCCTAGACCAACAAATCATACAACAACACCAACCCTAATTGCAACAAAACCAACAATTCCAACAACTCCTAGCCACATACCAATCCCAAACTCAACAAACACAACCCCTCTCCATTCAACAACCACAACCACAACCTTCATTACACACATCATCCATTATACCATCACCCATACAACATCAACAAATTCCCCCTCAATCTTATGGGTCATCCCCCTCAACTTCATACCAACCTAATCCAACCACGTATCATGTTACTCCTACATCAACCTATCCCACTTCTTCCAATGTTAACCAATATCTATATCAATCCATACCTCAAGAACATCCAACTACTTATCTTAACATTTTACCTCACCACCAAATCAATTCACAAGGCTATCAAGTTCCTTCACAACAAGTACACGCATGTCTAAGTTACCCTTTGCACCAAAATTCAAGTGTCCTTAAGCGATTATGACAAGGGGAACACCACTCTAGCTTATGCATCCTATGGGTACCCTACATCATCATCCAATCAAATGCCAATCCAAGAGTCTACTAGTCCTATCCCAACACCTCCATGTAGACCCTTTCATAGTCCATTGGTCCATCAACCTTCTAATCCATCAGGCCCTCCATTACCTTCATCCCCATGTTCCTCCAATCTTCCACCAAAGGATACCTTGGAGATAACCCTACAAAAATTTCCATCCAATACCATTATCCCTCAACCTAATCCTAATCATGAGCCTACAATATCCACCCCTATTATCCCTCCACTGAATCCTAATTCTAAGCCTACAACACCATCTGCCATTATTATCCATCCATTATATTGTCCATCTACCAATACATTTATGAAGGATGTGATCCAATGTCTATTAGAAAGACATAAATCATCTCCATGTCATCAAACACCTATCCTTGAGCCTATCCAAGAACTTTCCACCGACATGTCTAGTCCTCCAAATCTATCATGTAGTCCACAACTTATCAAGCCTGCTAAAGAGTCTCTCACCATGAGTCCAAGTCTAGATCCATTGTACTTTCATGTTGTTGACCATCAAGAGCCTATCAAGCCTATCCAAGAGTCTCCCACTTCCACTTCCATTCAAGAAAATCAAGAGCTATGTCAAGAGTATAATATAGAGTGTGGAAACATTAACCCCTCATCTAAATCAAGATCAAAGCACCTCCATCCAAACCATCCATAACATATATATATTATATGATCAAGATATTATCCATGATCAAGTTCCTAACCATGAGCAAGAAATCAAAGTTCAGTCCATCCATAACCTATATATTTTCTATGATCAAGATATTATCTATGATCATGAGCCTATCCATGAGCAAATTGATCCTATCCATAATCCAACAACTATCCATGAACAAGCTATCCACACCACTCCTATCCATCCTCTACCTAGTCCTATCCATGATCCAAAACCATCCACTTCCATTGATGAGACAGTTAGCTCCCAAGTAAACATAGATGATCAAACAAATATCTTCGATCTTAATAAGCACAATGATAATCAAGATCCTATTGATCCTTTGTCCTCCAATATCAACCATATTTCAAATCCATCATCTCATCCCATTGGTCTTACCACCTTCATCCATGAATGTTCCTCCTTTGGAGAGCAACAACCATTATCCACCACCGCATCCTATCCATCAAATAATGATCTAGTGTCTAGTGTCCAAACACCCATAATCCTATTTTCCATCGCATACTCCAATAAATGAACTATCAAGGTAAAGGCTTAGGCCTTCATGAACAAGGTATTTTGGAGCCCATCCATGTCAAATTCTCTCCATGATCATATGGCCTTGGTTATATAACCCTAGAAAAACAATCTAAAGATGTTGGTACTTCCTCCATGCCTTCTAAATCCACTCCTTTCCATCACAAATCACATCATATCCCCAAAACATATGTTGCCATTCCTCCCCCATTATCTTACAAATGCCAAAAGCATGTGACCATACACCTTCCTCCATCCACTTTACCTCCACTACTTTCAACTCCTTATATCCTTCCATCCACTCTACCTCCATATCCCAATGCCCCTATCATCCAATCCCCTTATCCATTTATCCATAAATCCACTTTTAATATCTCTGTCCATAAATCCCCTCATATTCCCAATCATGATCAACAAATGCACACATCAACCAAACATGAGACTTCCACCAAGTCCATGGGATTCACAAATAAAATTTTAATGCCTCTACCCATAAAGAAAAAAATTCTGAAGATACTTATGCCTTAGGGCATCGATGCAAAGGGTCCAAGAAAAATCTATCTAAAAGGCTATCTAAGCCCGTACCTCCTAAAGAAAGGTCCAAAACTAAAATGGTTTGGGTCCCTAAGCAAAAATAAATCAAGTCACATGAAACATCCACATCCCAAAAATCCCAAAAATCTCACTTCATCCAAAAATCTCAAATCCCTTCATCCCATAAGTCCCAATGCAAAAATCCAAAAAATCCCAAGTCTGTGTGGGTACCTAAATTCCTACATCAACCATCCCCTAAGATAAACATGTTCATTACTTCTTGCACCTCCTTCTAATCAAAATCTTCAAAACCCAATTCGGTGTGTGCAACCATTGGTCTTGGCTCCTTTCCATTCCACGACATTTCCACATATCTCCATCTCCCCATCTTTAATCCATTATCCCACATATTTCACCCATCATATCCTTATGGTCCATGCTTTTGCATAATCCATATCACAATCCACTATCCTTCCATCCATAATCCATATCATAATCCACTATCCTTCCATCCATTATACACATCATAATCCACTATCTCCCATCCATCCTTGCATAATCCTTCCATACATAATCCACATCATAATCCATTATACACCTACTCCATCTCCCTCTCATGCAACTCTCTACCAAAATCTATGAGCATGATACATTTGACATGGTCCATGTGCATCATCCATCTTTAAATGGGAATATCACCTTTCATGGAACTAGATGATTAAGTCCTTCTTGTCCATATTCACCTATGCCATCCAAGTATTCCAAAAAAAAAATTTAAAAAAAAAAAGAAAAAGAAAAAAAAATCAATATAGTAAAGAGAAATTCCTTCATCCAATGGTGAAAACCTTGGTGGCGCCTTAGATAAGTACCACGATGAAAACCTGGCAAACATACGTCATGTGTAGGTTGACTATCTATGTGTCTTACACTTTGGGGCACGTTATCTCATCCAACCTATCATTTCCTTTCTATCTATCTCATCCTATCATATCCTATCCTACCATCCTTAGCCATTATACCCACATACCTATCCCATCTATCCATCCATCCTCCCTTCCTCCTTTTGATCTTGATAAAGATATAAGGGAAAAATGTTGAAAAATACTTTAGAAAATCTCTTGATATACCTCATCCTTTCTAACCAATTCAATCATCCTCTCATCCTAAGTTTGGTCATGTAAAATCATAAACATACTACCTAGAATGGGGCATGTTATTCCTATGTGACATAGTCTTCGAAGATCACATCCTAGCTCACTTATGATGCATACATCCATTCCATCCACTATTGGCTATCCTTTTATCCATCCCTCTATCATGAGCTTTCCATCCCACACACTATCACCTACCCTTTTATCCATCCCATTATCGTGCATCTTCCATCTCATTTATTATCACCCATCCTTTTATCCACTTATATAATCCCATCTTCCTCCTTGCATCTAGACCTAGTTTTCCCTTGTCATTGGTATCTAACAACAAGGCTATACAAACTCCAATACAATGCCATCTCATGAAACAAAACTATCCAAAAAGAATAAAAAAATCTCAAAAATACAAAAAAAATCAAATATTCAAAAAATCCAAGCAGTAAACCAAATTCAAGTCATCCTTAATCCATACCAATCTAGTCAATCAATCTAGCCAAATCAATCACATCTTTTGGTTGTGATCCTAATCTTGTTGTAAACCTTATCAATCAAATCCTAGTGTTGATTTGTATGGCCAACAACACTAGTATTATCATCAAATCAAATCATCATTATCAAATCAATCAATCAATCAACCGATCATCAGTTTACGATTTGACAGGGGCAATACCTTGTTTATTTTTGAATCATTTCTACATGCTTGCTTGCTTGCTAGTGTGTGTTAACTTTTTATCGTACATTTGTATTAAATCTATATCTTTCTAGCTAATATTAATATCTTGTGTATGTTGGAATAGCTTTTTGCATTATCCTTTGCATCTAAGGTCATATCATACCTTTTGTGCATTAGGACTTTAATGCTCTAAGTATCCTTCCTCATACATCTAGACAAGGTTGCATTACACTGGATGCACAAGACACATCATCACCCTAGTCTTTATACCTTGTGCATAATGTCTAGTGTTATATCAAACTATAGGATTGATCTACTCAAGTAAGCATAACTACTCATAATAAATCCATCATTCTTGCATCCATCTTTTTATCTTCTCCATTTTTCTCTATTTTTTTCTTCCACCAATTTTCCATCTTTTATCTCCCCCTTGTCCTTACATCTATTCATTTTGAGAGCGCACCCATATTCTAGGTAGGTGCAAGAAGTTGGGTCCACTTTTAGTGGAAGACTTGGGGCTTGAAATATTTTCAGAAGGGATGGATTTTGGCAGTATGGTTGACAATTTTTTTTAAAGAATTTTTGGATGAAATTAAAACCCATTTCATATGACAATGTCTAGTTTTAAAGCACGTAATTTTTTAGTCTTGAACATATTTTTCTTTTTATTATTTATTTTTTAAACAAAAACTCTCAACATTTTTGGAAGGATTAGACTTTGGTAATATTGCTGACGAAATTTTTTAATAATTTTTTGATGAAATTGAAACCCATTACAGATGACAATGTCTAGTTTTTAAATATGTATTTTTTTTGGTTTTAAACAAAACTTTATATTTATTAATTATTTTTTAAACAAAAAATATCATAAACCTGAAATAACACATATTGCTATTTTTTTAATAACTTTTGATTTTGAATTTTTTGTTTGAAATTTTTTATGTCTAATCAATCTAGACATCATTCTATGAACAATGAAAAAAATAAATTTTATTTTACGCTTAGTTTAGCTCAATTTATGTTGGTCGTACATATGGGGTTTTAAAAAACACAAATTAGGGCCAGTAAAAAATTAATTAAAAAAATTATTTATCAAAAATTACAAAAAATATCTGATCAATCTTCAACATCATATGCATTCTTCCACAAATGGAATTAGAAAAATACTTTCATTTAGGTCAAATTATGTTGGTTGTACACGTGCATGTATTGGCCCAAAACATATGACTTTTAAAAGTCACTTTTTATACATCCTATACAAAACCAACTTTTATCATATGGGTATTAAAATAAATTACATATTTGAAAACTAGAAAAAAATCTAACATTTCATATTTTTACATCATATTAATATTCTGTGTAAGAACTTCAAATTTTTACTCCAACAATGACAAACTTTGATTTTCAAGAAAAAGACTTCCACTTTTTGGCAAAAAAGTGGACTCAATTTCTTGCACTTACCCTTCTTCCAAATTGTCCGTCCTCTCTAGGGTGTATCATTCAACCCATTAATTAATCTACTAAGTATTTCTTTTACTCGACTGCGGCATCATCATTTCTAATCCAATCATATTCTTCTAAACCAAAATCTTCCTCTATCCAACACAACACTATGTTTTCAACTTCCTTGAAATGATGTTGTACTTTGCAACACCATCTCAAGGAGGGGAAACATGTAGACAACTAAAATTATCCCAAATCAGACATTCATCGTGTAACACCCCTACCAAGCAACCCCAGAGGACAAATCTAACTAGGTCAAATAAATGGAATTTTTTTTTTTACAAGAGAATGCATAACATCGCATGACAGCTAATGCTAAGTCCTCTAAGGTTCCCTAACAACGCTACTAACTGAACAAGTTTACTAGATCATTTTGTTACAACAAAAGATATACATTACATTGTATGATACTCTTCATTTCTGAGAATCAACATTAGAGATTATTTACCAAGCAATATCATAATACATTTCTTTACAGTACACATTTCATTAATCCATCCATTCAACTATATCCTATTTTTAATGAAGGACAACATATTACATTTATTTCTTTCAGAGAAAAGTACATTATACAATACATCATTTACAATGCTTGATCATCAGTACATAAGGAAATGATTACATCTGAAAGAGTTCAACACAATCCTTAAACATCTCAAACTAGCTCTGGAACAAGAGTTCAACTGTATGATCTACCCTCACGCACATAGACAAATGGAAATAAAATCCCAATGGAGGAAAAAGCACCAACCTCTCGACCATGTGGAACCTTGAGGTCCACCCCCCATGCTAGGAGATAACACAAGGTCCCACATACTAGCATTAACCAATGGACATGAGACCAACATGATCAAGGATTACACATAATATTAACTCAACTGACTCCTCCATAGAACACAAAACACTTAAATGACTTCCAGAGGCCATGACCAAAGAGAAGAAAATACAAGAATACGCAACAGAGACTTCTAAACTGCATGTAGGGAAGAGTGTCATCGCATGGCCTTAACATGGGTTACCTTGGCAAACCTTTCATTAGGTCCCAGTCCCCATCTATGGTTACCCTAGCAAACCTCTCGCTAGGTCCTGGCCCCATAGGGTGACACATGCGGAATCAACATTCCTTTCGTGAGGACAAGGAAGTTGATCTTGCCAACCACACGTTCTCAACCCATTCTGAGCCTATACAAGCACTCCAGACATGGGTGAGGTACATAAATTATCTTTTTAATATGAAAACTACCCAACCCCCCTTAGATTCATTATTAGGTTATCTCTGGATTACAAACTTCTAATGGGTTACCCTGGCAAGCCACTTTGGGCCCCGGCCCCACATTGGAAGCCACTCCCCCTTCACTGTATCTAGATTCTCTAACATTCAAGTCACCATAACAGGCATGATCCATCCCGATTGACATCCTGATGGCTTAGTACAAAGAGGGTACATTATTCACAAGATCACATAGCCTTATCCCTTATAAGGGAACATTGAACCTAGTGCAAAGGACTTTTAGACTTCATTAACCCACAATGTCTAACTTCATTTGCATGAAGCCTAGCCTCTTGAATCAACCTCCTAAACACAACATTTTGACAACACCCTTTAATATAAGCATAACGTTTAATCTACCATTTACGACACATGGGTCAATATAGACAAATAGTCCTAACAAGATACAATGTAAGGCTCTGATCATGCACATTGTTTACTACAACAATAATCGTTACCTTATAGTCATTCCTTTGCTAATACTTTATCCACTACAAGTAATATATTTAAAATTAAATAAAAACATCATCTCTTTAATTAAATAGCAACTTTAATGAACATTAAAATAATTGATATATCTAATCCTAACTTATATTTTATTCTAACCCATTGGATAATTAACTTTATCCCTTTAATACCCAAATCTAATTTTCATAAATCCATGATTAAATGCATTCTTACCTTTATGAAAACTACAATCCCTTTAATTCTTCTAATTTAATTTCACAAACTATTTATCTAGCAAACTCATTTTAATGAAATCCACCCGATTAATTCACTCAATTATTGATGTAACATTTTACTAAACTTTTCTATTTAAATTAGATCGATAACTATATATATATAACCTATGCATTTAAATTCTTGTAAACTAACCCACGGAACAAAACGCTACACAATGATAAATACATACATTCATTATTAATGATACAGAATAATATCTTGTTTTCTTATAATATAAAAAGCAAAACCCTAAAATTAATTTATCAACAAATGAACCCTAATATTTCACTTAATAACGATAATGCAAAGAAACCATCAAACCCTAAAATTAGTTTATCAACTATAGGTTTGTTGAAGAAGGCTAAAATATTAAACAAATACAACACGGAAATGTTCTGATAGACATGTATGAAAATAGGAACGCACAAACAAGGTACGTGGGCTGTTTTGACAGTGGTCTCACAGAGATGTAAAATCATGGTATACAATGATTGCACAAAGTAGATTTGTTGAGAAGGCATTATGGACTTTCAAGCAATGTGATCTACATGATATGCACAAAATGGATTTGTTGAAAATACTTTAGAAACTTGCAAGCAAATGTAATCGCAAGTGTAGAGCCAAATTCCTCAACCTTTGGTGATGCCATGCTAGGAGTTTTGGATCAGGTAATGGACATCCATCAACGCATCCAGGATAGAGAAATTGTGATCAGATATTATAGTTGGAAATGCTCAGATGGGCATGTATGAAAATGGGGATGCACAGGCAAGGCACACAAACTATTTGACAGGCACACCTCAAAGAGATGCCAAATCTTGGAATGCAATGATTACATAATATGTACAATGTTGATTTGCTGAAAAGACTATAGGAACTTTTAAAAAAATATAATTCACAGGTTTAAAGCCAAATTCCACACCCTTGTTGGAAGAATTTAATCTTCCGTCAGACCATTTATTGCACCTTGCTCCCACGTCAGACTTGGGGATTTCCAAAATCAGCCCCAGCAACCGTTGGCCTGCCAGCATTGAATTCGGTAGGTATGTTTGAATTTGAAATGAGTTTAAGCGCCCATTTTCTGGGCATGAGAAAATGAGACAATAGATAGGGAAAGTGAAGTTGATAACAGATAGAGGAAGAGGAACCTGCAACAGCAGAAGGAATGTGAAGGAGGAGAATAATAGAGAACAGCAGAGAGAAGATAATAGAAGGGACTGTTGCAGCAGCAACAGTAATCTACAGGCAGCTACGGAGTTTCTGGACAGTAGCTCCAGATTTGATTTAGTGTGCAGCTCCAAAGATTGGGGCATATTAGAAAAATAGAGCAGAAACTCTGTCATTGAATGTATATGAAGTTTGAATGTATTTTAGGAAAGGAAAATATATATAAAATATATTGTTGTCTTATATTGCTATAGCATTTTATTTTTTGTGACAGTAGTCTGCCCCTCCCCTACTCTCCCCCTATGCCATCAACCCTTTGCTAATGTCCCTCTCTTGCGCCAACATGCAATTTTGAGACAGGTTATGGACATCCATCAAAGCCTAAAGGAACGAGGAGTTTTGTTAGATGTTGTGGTTGCAATTGCCCTGCTATATGCATAAGCAAAATGTGCAGGCATAGACAAAGCACATGAATGTTGACATAATGCCTATAGGATGTCACCTCATGGAATGTGATGATTGTAGAATATGCACAAAATGGATTCGTTGAACAGGGTTTCAAAAAAATAACTCGCAGCCCTGGAATAGCGTATGGGCATCCTTTAACGCATAGAGGAAGGAAATTTTATTTAGCTATTACAATTGGAAATGCTCTGGAAGACATGTATGCAAAATTTGGATGTAGACACTAGGCAAACGAGCTGTTTGACAGTGACCTCAAGGAGATGAAATCTCATATGATACACTGATTGCAGCCTACACACTAAATGGATTTATTGAGAAGGCATTAGGAACATTCAAGCAATGAAATGGCAGCGTAATGCCATAACCTAAAACCTTTGCTAGCATTCTACTAGCCTGCACCATTATGGGAGTTTTAGAACTGGTTATAGATGTCCATTGCAACATAGTGGAAGGTGATTTTTGGCAGATTTTATAGTAGGAAAGCAAATGTAGAATCATAGCTGAAGGGCAAGGACTGTTTGATAGACAACTCAAAGATATTTCACTTGCAATGATCGTATGCTATGCACAAAATGGATTGACAAAACAAAAGCTGAGATATTCTCATAGATAACACAAAATGAAGCACGTTCTGAACCATAACAGGGAAAAATAAGGATTGCAGAATAAACACACACTTAGAAAACAAAACAAGGGATCAACCAACCTCAATCCCGCTAGTTGAAATAAAAGTTTGTTGTCATGTCCGCTCCCAATCTAACTTCTAGAATTTTTTTCCCAGCCAAAAACCAAAATGGCCTCCCAACCCCAGACCTCCCCACAAAATGTTTTCGGGGATAACCAATTTACGAGAAAACTAACTAACTTTCATGTATCAAAACTAACATCAAATTTATTAAGTCCATGACAGAATAATTTGACTTAATTAATTCAAGGCCACGGGTAAAATATTTACCCTACATTAACACACAACAATTAACTTATTCACCGAAAGACTCTCATAATTATTAACACATTATTATTATAATAATAATTATTATCATTAAATTAACATTATAAATATATATTACTTTTTACAACTATAATTTATTTATGTAGATTTATGTATATTTAATATTTGTTTCTAACACCCAAATTAACCAAGGCATCAAACCAATCAAAATAAAATGCCAACATAAGCATTTAGCCACTAACTAGGATCACAACTGACCCTCAACAATACCAACTAACCACTAGCAAGATTGATCCCCAACCAGGATCATAATGTGAACTCACATCCAAACCCACCTCAACCTGGCAGGGTGACTGGACATGACATAGGACCTTATGTTATCTCTAAAACCATATATCCACTGGGTTCGAGGCACACTCAAACCTATTGATTCAGGTGGAGTCGATGCCTGGTACCTGCAACCTGCAGCCCACAAAATGATCAAACATATCTATATACATGTAAACAGGCACCTGGTGAAAGGGAATCACAGCGTCACAGGGCACTCACAAGTGAGTGATGTGACCCCATCCCTTCCTCCCAACACATCATATAAATCTAGATAAGATCATCACGTAATCATCATGAAATCATAACCACATAATCATAATCAAGTCAAATCTACATCATTATCTAAATAGAACCATATACTGATCATAACATGTGTATGAGGTCACAAGTATCAGAAGTACATCATAACAATAGTCTAACATCCTATATAGTGTCTCAGATCAACTATCAAATTATGAGAGAGAAAAGTGTGAGGGGGCACTACATCCTCCCCCTAGAATCAGGCTTACTCCCGGAAGCCTACAAACAAAAAAAGGTACAACTCTCGCATCTGTGGTGCATCCTCCCAAGTGGTTGAGGACTCATCATTTGGATCACACTGGACCCTCACCTACTCACGGTCTCAAACCCTAAGGGCGAGTCTCATGTGTTGTAAAACCCTCATGGGCTCTAGAGCTAACTAACCATCCTCTACCTATAAAGCATTCCAGTCAAGAACATGTGAGATATCTGGGTGATATGGCCTCAGAACATAAACATGAAATACATCATGGATACATGATAGACTAGGCGGCAAAGAAAGATGGTGTGCAATAGGGTTGATCCTCTCCAAAATATCAAATGGCCCCACAAAATGTGATGCAAGATTAGAGCCTTTTCCATAATGGATAGGACTCTTTCGCAGACGTACCCTCAAAAACACTCGGTCACCAATGGAAAACTGACGATCTAGCCTATTAGCATTAGCATACTTCTTATGCCTATCTTGCATTGCTACCAAATGCTCTCTAATATGAACGAGCTACTGCTCCATCTCCTGAAGCATCTCTTGTCCTAAAAGGATCTGATCCTCAAGACAATCCCAACTCAGTGGGGTCTGACAAGGACGACCATACAAGGCCTGAAAAGGAGACATACCAATTGAATTATGGTACCGATTGTTGTATGCAAACTCCACCAAGTATAGATAATCCTCCCAGTGAGTCTGTTGATCCATGACATATATCTTGAGCATATCCTCAAGGACCTGATTGACCCTCTTGGTCTGCCCATCTATCTCTGGGTGGTAGGCTAAACTGAAATTCAATTGAGTCCCCAACGCATGCTGCAAGGATGTCCAGAAAGCAGAAGTGAATACTGGATCTCTATTAGAGATAATCCTGCGTGGAATACCATGCAATCTAACTATATCCTCCATAAAAATCCTGGCCACTAAGGAGGCATTATATGAAGACTGAACAGGAGAGAAGTGTGCCACCTTAGTCAGCCTATCTATGGTAACCATAATGGCGTCATGATGATGAGAAGACACTAGCAAACCTACTATGAAGTCCACTGAAATAATGTCCCATTTCCATTCTGGGATGAGATGTAGCTAAAGAAGACCTGCGGGATGCTGATGTTCTGCCTTAACCCTCTGGTACTCCCAACACCTCGCAACAAAGTCTGTAATATCCCTCTTCATCCTAGGCCAAAAGCACAATTGACAGAGATCTGCATGCATCTTCTTGATGCCTGGATGAGCTGAGTAAGGTGCTCGATGAGCCTCTGACATAATTAGGGTATGCAGACCCTTAGAAGGAGGAACATAAATGCGACCTAAGTGCCACAATAGACTATCTAACTCAAAGGCATAACCCACATACTTTCCCTTTAGGTCTCTACCAGACTCCACCTTTGATTTCACCTCCTTATACCAACTGTCTGCTGGGAGTGTTGCAAGGATCTGACCCCTCAAATCTACTCCAAGCACAACTATTGAAAGCTCATGTCTGTACCAACTGAGAGCATCTACCACAACATTCTCCTTCCCCTAGATGAACTTTACCTCAAAATCATACTCACATAGAAACACCATCCATCACCTCTGCCTAGCATTCAGGTTTGGCTGCGTGAATATGTACTGTAAACTGTGGTGATCACTATGCAACTCAAACTGATGCCCTAATAGAAAATATCTCCATCTCACCAAGGCATGAATGATGACTGCTAACTCCAAATCATGCGTAGGATAGTTCAACTCATGATCCTTGAGTTTGTGAGACTCATAGGTGATCACACGACCATCCTGCATCAAAACAGCTCCTAGACCTTCCAAGGATGCATCAGTACACACCACAAAATCTCCTATGGGGTATGGCACTACCAAAATGGGTGCACTAGTCATCCTCTCCTTAAGAGTCTAGAAGGCTGCCTGACACTGATCTGACCAGATAAACTTCTTCCCTTTCCTTTGAAGGGAAGTAATGGGGTGAGCTATCCTCGAAAACCCCTACGTAAACCACTGATAATAACCGGCTAAGCCCATAAAACTATGAACTTCTAAAACATTAGTGGGCTCAGTCCAATCCATGATGGCTTGGATCTTCGAAGGATCCACGACAATACCTTCTCCTGAAATGACATGTCCCGAATATCGTACCTCTGTCTGAAAGAACTCACACTTCACCAAATTTGCATAAAGCTGATTTTCCCTGTGACATTGTAATACCTGCCGCACATGGTCCTCGTGCTCCTCCATAGTCATAGAATAAATTAAAATGTCATCCAGGAACACAAGGACAATTCTGTCAAGATAGGTGTGGAATACTCTGTTCATCAAGCTCATAAACACAACTGGTGCATTCGTCAACTTGAATGGTACAATGGTGAACTCATAGTGTCCATAGCGAGTGCAAAATGTCATCTTATGAATGTTTGCCTCCAGAATACGCAACTGGTGATACCCCAATCTAATGTCAATCTTTGAGAACACTTTGGCTCCCTTAATCTGATCAAAGAGGTCATCAATCCTTGGCAAGGGATATCTATTCTTCATAGTTACCTTATTCAGCTACCACTAGTCAATACACAACTTAAGGGATCCGTCCTTTTTTTCCACAAAAATGACCAGTGCTCCCCAAGGAGAGACACCAAGACAAATGAACCCCTTGGCCAACAACTCCTCTAACTGTAGACGAAGCTCCTTAAGCTCCTGAGTAGTCATCTGATATGGAGCTCGAGAAATAGGTTCTACCCCAAGAACGAGATCTATCCCGAAATCGATGTCACGCTTAGGTGGCATCCCTGGAATCTCACTAGGAAAGATATCTGCAAACTCCCTAAGAATGGGATGATCGTCGAGGCACAACTCTTGACTCTTATGAGAGAGAAAAGTGTGAGGGGGCACTACACATCGGCCATACTTCACTTTAATTAAATAATTCTTAATTATTTGATTAATTTCATTCATTGTTATGAAAATTAATCACTACACTATTCTTCTATATTAATTATTTAATTAATCCATTTCCTAGCATTAATTAAATAATTTTACAATTATTTAATTAATCTTTTTTTTCTACTAAAATTAATTAAATAAACAAATTAACTTCTATTTTCTCCACCACAAATAAATAAAATTAATATTTTATTTATTTTTAAATATTATCCATGTGCACATGAAATTAAATAATTTATTTATTTAATTTCCTTATTATTCATGCTCTCACCATAATTCACTCTAAATCAATTTAGTTAACTAAGCAATCAACTCAGTTAACAAATCAATCAACTTAGTCAACTCATCAATCAATTATGTTAGCTCCACTAATTTATGAGAGGACAAGGACACTTGTCACTCTCTCATTTGCACACATCCTCTCATCCAATTCCAACCATTGATCTCTCTAATCATTCTCCACCATTGATCTTCATTTTTGGAGGTCTATAAATTGAACATCCTTCTCAACCTCTCATCATCTCTCATCTTCATACAACATCATGCCTCTGAAATCATTCTAAATCCTTTTATCTACTATCCTCATACTACAAGGTTATGTTGTTTAATTGAACAATCCACATAATTAGCAAGGAGCAATCCATTGGAGTTTGGGTGCAACTTCGATACGCTCAATTGGTGAGGTTGGATTTGTGAGTGCAAAGGAAGATATAATGTAGACACCTAAAATTATCCCAAATCAGACATTCATCGGCCATACTTCACATTAATTAAATAAATCTTAATTATTTGATTAATTTCATCCATTGTTATGAAAATCAATCACTACATTATTCTTCTGCATTAATTAAATAATTATTAATTATTTAATTAATCAATTTCCTAGCATTAATTATTAATTATTTAATGAATCCATTTCCTAGCATTAATTAAATAATTTTTCAATTATTTAATTAATCTTTTATTTCTTCTAAAATTAATTAAATAAACAAATTAACTTATACTTTCTCCACCACAAATAAATAAAATTAATATTTTATTTATTTTCCAATATTATCCATGTGCACATGAAATTAAATAATTAATTTATTTAATTTAATTATTATTCCCTCTCACCATAACTCACTCTCTATCAATTTAGTTGACTAATCAATCAACTCAGTTAACTAATCAATCAACTCAGTTAACAAATCAATCAATTCAGTTAACTAAGCAATCAACTTAGTTAACAAATCAACCAATTCAGTCAACTCATCAATCAATTCTGTCAGCTCCCCTGATTTATGAGAGGACAAGGACACTTGCCACTCTCTCATTTGCGCACATCCTCTCATCCAATTCTAGCCATTGATCTCTCTGATCATTCTCCACCATTGATCTTCATTTCTGGAGGTCTATAAATTGAACATCCTTCTCAACCTCTCATCATCTCTCATTTTCATACAACATCATGCTGTTGAAATCATTCTAGATCCTTTTATCTACTATCCTCATATTGCAAGGTTATGATATTTAATTGAGCAATCCACATAGGGTATGTGCAGGATCATGATGGGCCAAACTATACCTCTAAGTGGCAATGAAAATACAAAAAATCAGACTTTATCAAGTTCATGTGAAATTTTGAATGGATTATCTATACAATTTGAAAAAGATGTAAGAATGAAATTTGTAGAGAATTGAATCTAGTTTATAGGCTACTATTTTTTTTAAAACAAAAACTAAATTTACTTAGTGAAAATTGAATATTTCAATGAACAGCTATTAAATTTTTCAGAAAAAAATAAAAAGTGGGTGTCTGTCCAGCCAACCTAACTATAAGTAAAAATATATATATATTTTTTAAACTTTCAAAATAAGTAGAGGACTCATGTCCAGATGTGATGCATATTTATTTGAAATTTTTTTCTAATAAAATAATTAGTTATGATTTTTTTACTGTGACTTTTTTTTTAAAATGAAAAGTAATTTTCCAGCCAACCTAACTCGATAAAAAAAATCAAAATTCAAAAAAAAAAAATTTAACCTATAGCCAGAAAAGCATAGAGTGTGACGCAGGTTTCGAATCTCAAAAAGGTGAAATGGTTTGAAAGTTATGGATGTTTTTCAATCAGTGTGTCCATCAGGATTTCAGAGACACGGTATATTGAAAATTATTAATAATTATTTAATAAAATGATAACCAAATAAATCTTATATTTTTAGAAAGATAGCAATTTTTTCTATAAACCCTTTTCGTTTTATCAATTTTGCATAAAAAAAAAGTCGTCAGCACGAAGGGTGAAGTTCGAAGAAGAGAGTGAAACATTAAAACACGTTACAATCCATAAAAAGTCAACAATCAAAACGGATATCCCAAAGCAAGATGGATATCCGTTTTGCTTCGGTAAAAGCAACTAGAAACGGATATCCATTCTGGAAATGGATATCCGTTTTGAAAACGGATATCCATTCTAGAAACGGATATCCGTTTTCAGAACGGATATCCGTTTTGTTGATCTATCAAAAAAATTTTGCCATTGGTTTTGGATGAAGAGAAGCAACATATTTTATACCATTGGTATTGTTTCACTGAAGATACAATCCATGGGTATATCGTTTATGTATGCGTGGACATTTCATGTATATCCTGCTATCGTTTATCGTGGTTGTAAATGGTGAATGTACATGTCAAAGGATACAAAGGTTGACCGGCCATATCGGGAAAATTGGGAAAAGATACGTTAGTTGACCGGTGATAACAAGTCATGTTATGTATAGGCTAAATCGAAGACATCAGACTGACAATAGTTATCGGAGAGACAAAGTTCCATTGAGTCGACAACATTGATCTCACAGATCAAGTCATATCGGGGTGACAATCATTAAGTGTCACCGATGGGTTATTATCGGCACATCGGAAGAACAGTTGAGAACTACACCGATGAGAGGGAGTCACATCGACAGAAGGAACATCAGAAAGAGATGGACTCTCAGAGGCGAGAAGAAAAGTGTCACCGATAGAGGCGGTCTGGCCGATGGTGTAGTTCGATGTTTATTCTTTCGGTGTGAGATACGATATCAGAAATTGAAGAGAATGTCTGACCGATGTAGAAGTCTTACCGATGACTAATGGACGGTAAACACATCAGGGAGAGTTATAACGTCAGAATGCAAGTAAAAAGTCTCACCGAGGGTATTGGTCTTACCGATAGACAAGGGTGGTGAATCTCACATCGGAGTAAGTGTGTATATATCTTGCAATCATCTTATTCCATGAGACCACATTTCTTTGAGGCATTTTTTCAAACAGTTCATGTGTCTTGTCTATGCTTCCACACTTTCCATACATGTCTACCAGAGATTTCCAACTAGAATATCTACAAAAATCCCACTTCCATTATGCTTTGATGAATGTCCATACCCTATTCCAAAGCTCCCATTTTGGTAGAGGTAGAGAGGATGCTGACAAAGGTTGCAGAATCTAGCTTTACACTTGCCAATTGCATTTGCTTGAAAATTTCTAAATCCTTTTCAAGAAACCTGTTTATGCATATCCTACAATAATAGTAGTCGAGGAGACCACATTTCTCCAACTAGACTTCTACCAATTCAGAAAATGTGTGCTTCTGGACCAGTGTTTGGTACAAGAAACATACCAATAGAGTGGTTGATGTGGAGGAAATTCCACAGTTCACCCTAAATGGCACTGTCGGCCTGTATCGGCCAAACCCTTTCGACGTTCCCCCAAAAAAACCCCTATCCATTACCAATTTGATAGGGAGCGCGCTGCGGAAACATAAATGTCTTGCTAATAGTAAAGAAAGTGTGTATTTCGGTCTCGTTTGGACCTTGGGAAGGATATTTTAAAAGCTGTTTGAGCAATTGGTGGGTTAATGGGTATTTTACACCTTGTTTGTAAGTTTTTGATGTGTTGCTCTACATCACTTGTCTACAACATACAAAGTTTACCTTTCTCACCCATACCTTCAGTATATAAAGGACATTAATAGGGAATTTGTAATTTCCACTCAGTCAGTGCAATCTAGGAGAGGACAGATTGTCTAAAGTTGTGATCTATTTCCATTTACATTTGCCATAACTACAAATGCTTAGTGTTTATTCTCAACCCCGGTATATGAATAAAATGTGACCTATTGTTCTAATAGGCCTATAGGGACAAAGAGGTGATAAAGCCTTTAATTTTAAACATGACATGGTTTTGATAACTTCCCATATTGGTAAGGTCCTGGATGACAATCCTTTGATGCACCTAATTATAATAGGTGTTATGATAGTCCTTGGTATCTTTTCATTTCTTTCTTGAATGGCCTGCAAATAAGACATAAGACATATTAGATCCTTCATAAATAAGAATTCTCATACATTACATTTAAACTTAAACTCCCTAAACATCCATCAATCCATCCATTAATATCAAAATGCCATGAATATCCTATGATCAACCATTCTAATTCCTAGGATAGTCATATATTGCAATTTTGCTTCTCTATACTAAAATAGCCCAAGGAATATCTAACCTCGAATTTGTATTTTAACAATCTAATGTCTTTACGAATAACATTGAGTCTTCTTTTGGGACAACATTTTTGCCTTTAGAAACTCCTCATTTGATGATAGCCTAAAATCAAATAATGGCTTATATCTAGAGCTTTATTAAGTTGATACCTAGGTGGATTAGTGTGTAAACATTGAAATTAGATGGTAATTCACAAGTTTATTGAATAATACAATGAATCCCTAGTATAGAATCCAAATGTACATAATAAACCAGATATCTATTTTGTAGTAGGCATATGGACATTGCAAGTGTCCGTTGCAACGAATTGGGTTTTCCAAAATGGATATCCGTTTTGGAAAAGCAAAAAAAAGACAAAAGGAATATTTCTGGGCCCGACTTCCGCAACCAGAGACCCTCTGCTGTCGAAATACTCATGATTTCTAGCTATGACAATGAAAGGAATCTTTTTATGCACTTTTGGAGACACAATTTTCTTGTTACAATCATAAGGGTGATATTTTTGTTCCCCTAATGGGGAGCAACTGTCGTCGTAAAGAAAAAAAGGAGGAGGAAAGTTACATTGGAGGAAATTGAAGCAATTAGGAAAAAAGATAGGGAAAGGAAGAGGATTGGAAGGGTGGGTTTCGCGGATGCTCATCAAGGTGAATCTTCTTCTTTACCATCTAATGACATGCAAATTGAAGATGTTAATTTTGATTATAATGAAATGTTAGATAAGAATGAAATTCACCATGATATTGCAAATGAAAATATTGAAAAATGTTATGTAACACCTATTCATAATAGCAATACCATGGACAAAGAAGAAGAAGAAAAATGAAGACGTGCACTTGAAGAAAGTGGATATGAACATCATGATATTGAAATTGCACTCCATAATCCATTTGTTGATAAAATTGATGAGGTTGAAAACATGGATGAAACAAGAACAATCAATGTATCTCCAAATTTCATAAGAAGAGAGGACATTTGTCAAGAAGAGAATAACCGTGATGAAATTGGAAAACACCCAAAAACCCCAAAATGGTTACTTGAAATTGATGAGAACATAATGGAAAAACTTGAAGGCAAGAGGTCATCACGAACGGTTCGGTTGTGGGCTACAAAACTCTTCAATGAATACTTTGAGAAGAAAACATTAACCGAACAATGCCAACTTTTTGTGCAATTATTAAAGATGTACAAAATGAGACCTTTACTAAAGAAATTAAAGATTCGGTTAAACAAAGTGTCCGATCGGAATAAAATTATTGTAAGAAGCCTTTTCAATGCACTCAATTATATTGGAAAGACTAGCAAGGAGAAAGATAAAAGAGCTGCCCGTAGAGTAATAACAACCTCAATAGTAAGCAAACAATTAAGAAATGCTCGATTAATGAGGCAAACTTGTGTTGACTTAAGATTGAATTGTAAAACATTGTCAAAAGCACTAGCATTAAGATCAAGGCTAGATAGTCCTGTTGCCAATGATACTTGGGCTTTCAGTGGTAGGCTTCCACGAGTTGACAAGAAGCTAATTGATAGCACAAAGGAAGAAATTGAACGATTTTGGCACACTAACTCTAGGGTATCACCGAATGCAAAAGATGTTGTAAAGTTAAGAATTGGTGATAAAGACCGCACACCACATCCTAAACATTACTTGGAATGTAGCCAAACAACATTGTACAAACAATATTGTGAAACTCACCCAGGTATGACAATCTCACAAAGAGCATTTGAATCTCTTAAGCCATTTTATTGTGTTCCTCTTAAAGTTCATAATACATGTTGAAAATACCATGTAGAATTTTCTATGTACCATGAATTATTATGCAATATTCGTTCTACTTTACACACTAACGAAATGTTACAGGAGTGTGGTGCAATTCAACTACCAAAGTCATCTAGGGACTTATTGGATTTATTTCTATGTATTAGAGATGATGGTTGCATGTTCTACAAGAATGATTGTTTAAATGAAAAGTGTTTACAATGTGGTGGGTTATCAAAGTTTGTATCATGTTTTCATGAGGGCAATGAGCATGATTTTGGAAAGAGAATGGTTGAGAAAAAGAGATATGAGACAGTGAAATACAATTTGAAAAGTGGAGGTGAAGGTTCTAGATGTGAGTTGATTGTAAGAGAGGTAAGTATTGCTGATTTTATTGATGATTTTAAGAAAAATCTTTTCTACAAGTATGTCAGACATAGCCACAGGTCTCGATGGTTAGATCAACAGTTCAGGATGTGTAAAGACTCTTTCTTGATTGGAACTATTGTCTCTGTAGTTGATTTTGCAGAAAACTATACATTGCAACCCCAAAATGAAGTTCAATCCCAGTACTACAATTCTATTCAGATTGTTATTTTTGTTCACATAACATACAGACATGCCCCCGAGAGTACAGAAGAGAACAGGAAGATTGTCAGAGAATACCATTTTTACATGAGTGATGATCGATCTCATTTAGCAGAGTTTGTGCAATATTGTTTTCAACAATTTTATGGGTTCTTGCAAGAAAAAGATATTAGAATAGATCAACATCTCATTTGGTCAGATAATTGCACTGGTCAATTCAAGAATGCTCGTAATTTCTATTGGTTGAGCAAAATGCATGTAGAGAAGGGTATACCTCATATTTAGAATTTTTTTGAAGCCAGGCACGGAAAAGGTGAACATGATGGAGCAGGTGCATGCGTGAAGAGAGCTCTTTTTAAAGAACAACTAAAGATTAGAGGTGGTGCTACATTCAATGATGCAGATTCCATTGTTAAGTGGTGTAACTATGCATTGTCACGAGGAGTGGCTCTTGATTCTGAAGTGCACAGGTTCTTTTGGTTGGTTGATGATGGGATAGCGATAGAGAAATTGGAATGTCAGAGAATCAGTGAATCATCAAAGATGCATTCATTTCAAAGCTCAAATGCAAGTACATGGACTATTTGGACACGAGAATTAGCTTGTTTTTGTCAGAGTTGTATTAAATGTAATTGGAACAATTGTGAGTCAAGTGAGTGGGTAGATGCATGGATTCCACAATATTTAGTCCCTTTATATGAAGTTCAATCATCTTCCGTCAATGACATGGAGAGCTCATTTGACTATGAACATCTTTCAGACCTTGTACAACCAGGTCATGTTTATACAGTTGTTGTACAGCATGGAAATGAAGAGAGGTTAGACTATTGGTTGGCACGATGTGTACAGGGAAAACAAAAGCTAACACAACCTATGACAGATGATGATGGGTTCACATACCCTACAGGATCAGTTGTTATTGCTGGGACTTGGTTACGAACATATATGGTTAAAAAGAATGGCATCTCGGCCTTTGAAGACTTTGAGAAGCATAAAACCATATTGATGTATTCTCACCTAGTTGTAGCAACAAATGTCAAGTTACTAAAGCATCGTGGAAGACCAAAATCAAAAGAACTATGGACAATTAGTAATGCTGATCATGAAGCAATATTGGATACTTTGAAAGTAAGAGATGATCCCTCAGGTACGCTTGACTAGCATTTAAACTTCCAGATGGACAGGTATGACATTTTTTATCTTAACTTGTTCTTGTTTTTTCTATTTTTTAGAATTGTTTTATTGAAAATCTTGTTACTTTAATAACTATAATGCATGCTTTTGACTATACAGGACAACGAATAAAGTTATTTTAGATGGCATCATAGATTATTTTGCATGGCATCGTAAATTATTTTGTATGGCATCGTAGGTTATTTTGACTATACTCGAGGAATGATTTTTAGTTCTCATTTGTATTTCTTAATACTACACATTTGTACCTTTTTCTACATAAGGCATTCCATGAGGTGACATGTATTTGATGTCTTTTGCCAAATAGTTCATGTGCCTTGTCTATGCTTTCACATATTACATACATGTGTCACATGGCAATTGCAACTACAACATCTGACAAAATTCTCATTTCTTTGAGGTATTCCACCAAACAGTTCATGTGCCTTGCCTATGCTTCCTTACTTTGCATTCTTATAAAAGTCCTATAACAGTCATAATTAATCTTCATACTAATCTTGATAGTAATCTTGCCATCATTGTATTCCATGAGATGATAGTCCTATAACAGTCCTATACATGTCTACTAGGATAGTTTTAACTACAACAGTCCTAAAATAGTACTAGAACAGTCCTATAATAAGCGCAGTATTTAATGTACATATTTATGATATTCATGTTTACTTTTAAATCTGCTTGTTCATGCTTCTCACAGGACGTCACCTCCCCTACCCATCCAGCTCTATAGAAGAAGAGAGACAACAAATGATCAAAAGGGATCACCAATTGGTGGTAAGTGATTGATTACTTATGTCATGTTATATATTTTGAATATTAAATTCTATATTAATGTGCACGTTGTTTGATTGTATTAATAGGTGGAAATTCAAAAATCTCTATCGAGGAGGTCTAGTCGATGAGCGATGGAAGATGAGTCATTGACTGGTTCACCATCTTCATGGCCTAGCAAGAGCCATAGATTATTTGATAGCAATCCATAGGAGATTTGATTTTGGGACATTTTGTTACATATGTGTATTTGGCTTTGTAAACATACTTTTGTATGTTATCGATGTATATCATTGTATATACCCATATGGTTTTATTTGTACATGCCTATATGGCTTGATATATACACTATACATTATTTTCATGACATTATGTGCATATATGTATATATAAGATCCTAATTTGGCACAAGTAGGGAGAATGCTTGCACAAGTTATGGAATTTGGTTTTAAACGTTCCAATTGTATTTACTTCAAAGTTTCTAAAGCCTTTTCAAAAAATCCATTTTGTGCATATCTTGCAATCATTGCATTCCATGAGATAGCATCTCTTTGAGGTGTCATGCCAAACTATTCACATGCCTTGTCTATGCTTCCACACTTTGGATTTACACCTGCCAATTGCATTTTCTTAACATTTCCTTTCAATCTTTATCAAAAATTCCGTTTTGTGCACATATTGCAATCATTGCATTCCTTCATTTACAACACATGATTAAATAAGAAGATGCATATTTACAACACTTAAGACCTTCATGAAATGATACATTGGTTTCTTGATATTCAATCATGCATTGGAGATCTTCAAAGTGTTAAATATGTTTGAAGTGATGAACAAACTTGTTATTTTGATGTATTTCAACTCCAAACTTCCACCTAGAAATGAAGGCGCTAATCCTTTATCAAACTAATCTAAAAGTGCGCCTTGGTACTTAGGGCACTAGATTATGATTGATCAACCTAAAATGTGCGCCTAAGGCTAGATAGTGAATAGGAAGGATAAAATGCATCATCAAAGGAGTTTATAGTTATTGAAGGCATCAAATGATGACTTGGGCGCACATCTACCTCTCTACACCATATGTGACTAGTGCCAATTATTGAATAAACAACCTAGAATGAGTGCCTTACTATTTGAGGTGCTAGTTCATGTTTTTAGAACACCAAAAGTGTGCCTTGATGTTGAGGCGCTAGCTCTTGCTCAAGCAACCTTGAAAGTGCACTTTCACAAGGAGGTTAAAATGTATTATCAAAGGATTAAGTTGAATCAAGGAATCATCATTGAAGACAAGTAAAACATGATTGTGAATGAGGCACACTTTTCATCATCTTAACCTCACAATTGCACCTTCCATTGGAAGCTCATATTGTGCCTAAAGGAATAGTACTGAGATATCATCCATGTCAATGATTGAGAATGTGTCAACTGGAACAATATTTTTTGTTCTACTCATCGTGGGGTCGAACGGACTGCGCCAACACATCAGGGTGGGGGGGTAAATGCTAGGGGAGGTCTTGTTTCATGCGCCAAGCATCCTAGTCATTCCGGGCAAGAGGCTACCGGCAAAGTCCCTTAAGATCCCTGAGACCAAAAAACTACCAAACTTTGACCAGGCAGTTCTTGGAATTCGTGACAGTTGGGAATGCTCTGTTTGGACCTACAGGTGCACGTGGCATCCTTCCACAATAACCTCTCATTTTTGGTCAACTCCATTCCGTTTGACCGTGTTAAAATCAAACGCACTGGCGCAAAATGCTTCAATTTGATGCAGTGGAAAGGTGCTAGGTGCGACATTTTTCATTCCATAGCTCGTGTGGTCGAACGGACTGCGCCAACGCGTCGGGGTGGGTGGGTAAATGCTAGTGGAGGTCTCATTTCGTGCGCCAAGCGTCCCTGTCATTCCGGGCAAGAGGCTACCGGCAAAGTCCTTTAAGATCCCTGAGACCAAAAAATTGCCAAACTTTGACCGGGCAGTTCTCAGAATTCGTGAAAGTTGGGAATGTTCTGTTTGGACCTACAGGTGCATGTGACATCCTTCCACAATAACCTCTCTCATTTTTGGTCAACTCCATTATGTTTGACCGTGTTGAAATCAAACGCATTGGCGCAAAATGCTTCAATTTGATGCAGTGGAAAGGTGCTAGGTGCGACATTTTTCATTCCATAGCTCATGCGGTCGAACGGACTGCGCCAACGCATCGGGGTGGGCGGGTAAATGCTAGGGGAGGTCTCGTTTCGTGCGCCAAGCATCCCAGTCATTCTGGGCAAGAGGCTACGGGCAAAGTCCCTTAAGATCCCTGAGACCAAAAAACTGCCAAACTTTGACCAGGCAGTTCTCAGAATTCGTGAAAGTTGGGAATGTTCTGTTTGGACATACAGGTGCACGTGACATCCTTCCACAATAACCTCTCTTATTTTTGGTCAACTCCATTCCGTTTGACCATGTTGAAATCAAATGCATTAGCGCAAAATGCTTCAATTTGATGCAGTGGAAAGGTGCTAGGTGCGACATTTTTCATTCCATAGCTCGTGCGGTTGAACAGACTGCGCCAACACGTCGGGGTGGGCAGGTAAATGCTAGTGGAGGTCTCATTTCATGTGCCAAGCGTCCCAGTCATTCCGGGCAAGAGGCTATCGGCAAAGTCCCTTAAGATCCCTGAGACCAAAAAACTGCCAAACTTTGACCGGGCAGTTCTCGAAATTCGTGAAAGTTGGGAATGTTCTGTTTGGACCTACAGGTGCACGTGACATCCTTCCACAATAACCTCTCTCATTTTTGGTCAACTCCATTCTATTTGACCGTGCTGAAATCAAACGCATTGGCGCAAAATGCTTCAATTTGATGCAGTGGAATGGTGCTAGGTGCAACATTTTTCATTCCATAGCTCGTGCGGTCGAATGGACTGCGCCAACGCGTCGGGGTGGGCGGGTAAATGCTAGGGGAGGTCTCGTTTCATGTGCCAAGCGTCCCAGTCATTCCGGGCAAGAGGCTACGGGCAAAGTCCCTTAAGATCCCTGAGACCAAAAAACTGCCAAACTTTGACCGGGCAGTTCTCAGAATTTGTGAAAGTTGGGAATGTTCTATTTAGACCTACAGGTGCACGTGACATCCTTCCACAATAACCTCTCTCGTTTTTGTTTAACTCCATTCCGTTTGACCGTGTTGAAATCAAACACATTGGCGCAAAATGCTTCAATTTGATGCAGTGGAAAGGTGCTAGGTGCGACATTTTTCATTCCATAGCTCGTGCGGTCGAACGGACTGCGCCAACGCGTCGGGGTGGGTGGGTAAATGCTAGGGGAGGTCTTATTTCATGCGCCAAGCATCCCAGTCATTCCGGGCAAGAGGCTACGGGCAAAGTCCCTTAAGATCCCTAAGACCAAAAAACTGCCAAACTTTGACCGGACAGTTCTCAGAATTCGTGACAGTTGGGAATGCTCTGTTTAGACCTATAGGTGCACGTGACATCCTTCCACAATAACCTCTCTCATTTTTGGTCAACTCCATTCCGTTTGACCGTGTTGAAATCAAACACATTGGCGCAAAATGCTTCAATTTGATGCAGTGGAAAGGTGCTAGGTGCGACATTTTTCATTCCATAGCTTGTGGGGCTGAACGGTTTGCTCCAACATGTCGGGGTGGGCGAGTAAATGCTAGGGGAGGTCTTGTTTTGTGTGCAAAGCATCCCAGTCGTTCCGAGCTGTAAGCTACCGACAAAGTCAAAAGTTGCTAGGATTGAAATTTTACATTCCACAGGTCTTGGGGCCGAACGGTTTTCTCCAACACGTCAGGGTGGGCGAGTAAATGCTAGGGGAGGTCTTATTTTGTGTGCAAAGCATCCTAGTCGTCCCGAGCTGTAAGCTACCGTCAAAGTCAAAAGTTGCTAGGATTGAAATTTTGCATTCCACAGGTCCTAGGGCCGAATGGTTTGCGCCAACGCGTCGGGGTGGGTGGGTAAATGCTAGTGGAGGTCTTGTTTCGTACACCAAGCATCCCAGTCGTTCCGAGCTGTAACCTACCGGCAAAGTCAAAAGTTGCTAGGATTGAAATTTTGCATTCCATAGGTCCTGGGGCCGAACGGTTTGTGCCAACACGTCGGGGTGGGCAAGTAAATGCTAGGGGAGGTCTCGTTTTGTGTGCAAAGCATCCCAGTTGTTCCGAGCTGTAAGCTACCGACAAAGTCAAAAGTTGCTAGGATTGAAATTTTGCATTCCACATGTCCTGGGGCCGAACAGTTTGCGCCAACACATCGGGGTGGGTGAGTAAATGCTAGGGGAGGTCTCGTTTTGTGTGCAAAGCATCCCAGTCGTTCTGAGCTGTAAGCTACCGGCAAAGTCAAAAGTTGCTAGGATTGAAATTTTGCAATCCACAAGCCCTAGGGCCGAATGGTTTGAGCCAACGCATCGGGGTGGGTAGGTAAATGCTAGTGGAGGTCTTGTTTCGTGCGCCAAGCATCCCAGTCGTTCTGAGCTGTAAGCTACCGGCAAAGTCAAAAGTTGCTAGGATTGAAATTTTGCATTCCACAGGTCCTGGGGCCGAACGGTTTGCGCCAACACATTGGGGTGGGCGAGTAAATGCTAGGGGAGGTCTCGTTTTGTGTGCAAAGCATCCCAGTCGTTCTGAGTTGTAAGCTACCGACAAAGTCAAAAGTTGCTAGGATTAAAATTTTGCATTCCATAGGTCCTGGGGCCGAACGGTTTGCGCCAACGCATCGGGGTGGGCGGGTAAATGCTAGTGGAGGTCTTGTTTCGTGCGCCAAGCGTCCCAGTCGTTCCGAGCTGTAAGCTACCGGCAAAGTCAAAAGTTGCTAGGATTGAAATTTTGCATTCCACAGGTCCTGGGGCCGAACGGTTCGCGCCAACACGTCGGGGTGGGCGAGTAAATGCTAGGGTAGGTCTCGTTTTGTGTGCAAAGCATCCCAATCCTTCCGAGCTGTAAGCTACCGGCAAAGTGACTTTGCCGGTAGCTTACAGCTCGGAAGGATTGGGATGCTTTGCACACAAAACGAGACCTACCCTAGCATTTACTCGCCCACCCCGACGTGTTGGCGCGAACCGTTCGGCCCCAGGACCTGTGGAATGCAAAATTTCAATCCTAGCAACTTTTGACTTTGCCGGTAGCTTACAGCTCGGAACGACTGGGACGCTTGGCGCACGAAACAAGACCTCCACTAGCATTTACCCGCCCACCCTGACGCGTTGGCGTAGTCCGTTCGACCCCATGAGCTATGGAATGAAAAATATCGCACCTAGCACCTTTTCACTGCATCAAATTGAAGCATTTTGCGCCAATGCGTTTGATTTCAACACGGTCAAATGGAATGGAGTTGACCAAAAACAAGAGAGGTTATTGTGGAAGGATGTCACGTGCACCTGTAGGTCCAAACATAACATTCCCAACTTTTACGAATTCTGAGAACTGCCCGGTCAAAGTTTGACAGTTTTTTGGTCTCAGGGATCTTAAGGGACTTTGCCGGTAGCCTCTTGCCCGGAATGACTGGGACACTTGGCGCACGAAACGAGACCTCCACTAGCATTTACCTGCCCACCCCGACGCGTTGGCTCAGTCCGTTCGACCGCATGAGCTATGGAATGAAAAATGTCGCACCTAGCACCTTTCCACTGCATCAAATTGAAGCATTTTGAGCCAATGCGTTTGATTTCAACACGGTCAAACGGAATGGAGTTGACCAAAAACGAGAGAGGTTATTGTGGAAGGATGTCACGTGCACCTGTAGGTCCAAACAGAACATTCCCAACTTTCACAAATTCGGAGAACTGCCCGGTCAAAGTTTGGCAGTTTTTTGGTCTCAGGGATCTTAAGGGACTTTGCCCGTAGCCTCTTGCCCGGAATGACTGGGACGCTTGGCGCATGAAACGAGACCTCCACTAGCATTTACTCGCCCACCCCGACGCGTTGGCGTAGTCCGTTCGACCGCATGAGCTATGGAATGAAAAATGTCGCACCTAGCACCTTTCCACTACATCAAATTGAAGCATTTTGCGCCAATGCGTTTGATTTCAACACGGTCAAACGGAATGGAGTTGACCAAAAACGAGAGAGGTTATTGTGGAAGGATGTCACGTGCACCTGTAGGTCCAAACAGAACATTCCCAACTTTCACAAATTTTGAGAACTACCCGGTCAAAGTTTGGTAGTTTTTTGGTCTCAGGGATCTTAAGGAACTTTGCCCGTAGCCTCTTGCCTAGAATGACTGGGAGGCTTGGCGCACGAAACGAGACCTCCCCTAGCATTTACCTGCCCACCCCGACGCGTTGGCGCAGTCTGTTTGACCGCACGAGCTATGGAATGAAAAATGTCGTACCTAGCACCTTTCCACTGCATCAAATTGAAGCATTTTGCGCCAATGCATTTGATTTCAACACGGTCAAACGGAATGGAGTTGACCAAAAACAAGAGAGGTTATTGTGGAAGGATGTCACGTGCGCCTGTAGGTCCAAACAGAACATTCCCAACTTTCACGAATTCTGAGAACTACCCGGTCAAAGTTTGGCAGTTTTTGGTCTCAGGGATCTTAAGGGACTTTGCCCGTAGCCTCTTGCCCGGAATGACTGGGATGCTTGGCGTACGAAACGAGACCTCCCCTAGCATTTACCCGTCCACCCCGACGCGTTGGCGTAGTCTGTTTGACCGCACGAGCTATGGAATGAAAAATGTCGCACCTAGCACCTTTCCACTGCATCAAATTGAAGCATTTTGTGCCAATGCGTTTGATTTCAACACGGTCAAACGGAATGGAGTTGACAAAAAATGAGAGAGGTTATTGTGGAAGGATGCCACATGCACCTGTAGGTCCAAACAGAGCATTCCCAACTATCACAAATTCTGAGAACTACCCGGTCAAAGTTTGGTAGTTTTTTGGTCTCAGGGATCTGCAAAATATTTTTCATCATGGGCTCCATGCTCCAATTTTAAAAAACAAAAACCACCAAACTTGACTGTTTGCCTTGATTTAGACTTTGCCACCCGATGAAGAAAGATGGGGCCGGTGGTCACAATGTATAATAACCCTTTGGCCGGTCAACATAAGTGAAATGACCTTAAATCTTAGAAATTGAACAACCTTTCTTTAACCAAAACTTGAAGATTGAGTAACCAGTGACAATCAAGGTAGGAGAACAGAGATCTGACAATAACTCAAAACATCCTCAACTGTGAAACAATATAGTGTGTGGCATGTATAGTCTTATGCACCTTTAAAGGAGAAAATTGTATGCATAAGGATATGTTTACTAAGCAAGTTCTATGAAGATGGATAAGAGAATGATAGAAGACAACACTGAGAGATGACAAACTACAAGAAAAACACCAAGGTGATCAATACTCTCAAATACATGAATCTTGTATATGAATACACATGAAATGCATGAAAGCCCATGACCAATTTCACTACCTCTTGTAAATCATATCATCTGTTTCACTGAGATCAAATATGATTATGCCACAACATGATGTCAAATGAACTCCATCACCTGTATCAACAATACCACTGATAAACAACTCATCACATGAGAGATATACACTAAACAAGCCAACTCAACTGACAACACTTATTCTGTCCATATGATCAACTAACAATTCCTAATGTATGAAGGCACCAATTCAAACTCAAAACCATATTGATATCAGATATTCATCCTAAAGATATCCTGAAACACTCTGCATCCCTGAAACATTCTCGAAACTCTCTTGAGAACATATTATCAATATGAACACACTAAAGTAACTCCAAACCATCAATACCTTTTTGACATCAATGACAACCTGACTCCATCAGGTTTATACATATTTATACATGATTTGAGGGAAACCAATAGTCTCCAATAGACTCTTGAGTACTTGACTATTCATCTTCCATACTTTTGCATTTTTTTTACATTTTTCATATGACAACTTTGACATATTTACAAAATTTGACAAGATGAAGACTAAATACATGATGAAATGGTTTATCATGACCTTATTTGATTAGGGCATATATAAGGAATTTTTTCATATTGATTCTATTGATCTAAAACCATTCTCTTGATCTAAAACCATTCTCAATGCTAAACATATCATCAATGGACTAAAGAACTATCATCATAATGTATGGCATCATGGGAAGTACCATGACTTGCACATAAGGAATTTAAATTATATTATATATCAAGGTATATATACATTAAAATCTAGTCCATAATGGTAGACATATACAAAAATTTGGCAAATATGCCAACTCAAAATATTTTTTACAAAATGTGGCATATGCCATGTCTCAAAATCTATATACAATCTACATGCCAAATAGCTACATCAAATACTACAAGTCCACTTGACCCTCAATCTGTGATGTATCCACAATCTGTGATGGATCCTGAAAAAGTGTCCTCTTTGTACCAAAATGTCTAGTAATTGATGGAGGTGAAGTTTCCTGCATTAACAGGTCAAAACACAAGTTAAAGTTAGTAAATAGATTCTTATCTACTACAATTAAGAACTTTCATTTATTAACATACATCTAAATCACTACAATCAACTATAAGACTGCTAGATAAACTATCAATTATTTAGAAAAATTCAATTCAATTACCTCGACTCTATGTTGTTGTTCGGACAATCATTCTGCAAATGATTTCCTGTTAAGACGATCAGGTGTCCTAGTGAAGCATGATGGCAAAGGTGGCACATCACTCACATTCTCAACAGACTACATAAAAGCAAAGTAACATTGAAATAAATTAATATATAATTATTAAACAAATGCATACATTTAAAATAGGAAATGCACTACACAAAAACTTATCTACTAGAAAACAAGCACATACCACCATCGAGGCCTCCTGCATCAATTAAAAAGGACAATAATGTAAGACTCTAAATGACTATAATCAAATATTTAAGTTTTCTAAATTATCAATTAAAGTACAATTCAATCAAATTACCTCCACCCTTTGTTGGCGTTGAGAAAGCCGTTCTGCAAATGATAGTCCCTTGGGTCGATCAGGAGTTCAAGAAAAGACTATTGGCAAAGATGCCACATCATTCACATTTTCGATTGGCTATAAAATAAAATTAACATCAAGATATAAATTAATATATAATTACTCACAAAGAAATAAATGCATAAAAAAAAGTTAATGTGTACAACAATTTATACCGGCAAGTCCAAGCCAAATTGGATGGCAGACAAAGTTGCATGATGAACTTCTGTCAACTCCTCCTCTGTCATCAACTGTTATCCCACTTCGATACATTAGTACTAATAAAGTTGTTTATATATTCAAATTGAATAGACCATAAAATTTAACTTTAAATTTTACCTGCACAAAAGATTGCTCATGCATTTCTCCTTCTCTAATGTTTACTGATCTGGTAGCTTCTACTCTTGTCCCTGACCCCTCAGCTTGAGTTCTGGACCCCATTGCCTCATCTCGTGAATGGAGATCATACTCTAATGTGTTCAACGGTGGCTCACTACTCTCCATAATAGGACCCAAGCATAAATGATTGCAAGAAATGCAATGATGGGGCACACATATATGTCTGGACGACGACGGTCTAGTGGTACCAAGTGATCCAATATCATCACCTTCATCATGTGCTTGTGCAAACTGAGATGTCTGTATGATCAAATGCTCGGTCAAAGAGTGTATGGCACTAAGGCCCTGTTGTGTTGCACTTGTAACAACGTCTGGGTGCTGCATTGGGGGTGGAGAAGGGATAGCAGTAGGGGGAATATAGGGACCTTGTACTTGTCTAATTGCCCCAGGTCTATCTTGAGGCATTCCTCTGCCCACTCCTTGAAACTCTCTAAAATCAAAATAATTAACATGTTGACCCATGATGAACTCTGCATAGAGTTTACGGAGAAAATACAAAGGCACATCTAAATTGTTGTTGGGTGGTTTATCAAAAACCATCCACCAACAATCCCAAAAGTTTTGACTAATGCCCTCATGAATACACCATTTGATTGAAAATTTGGGCTTACGGACATCAACATGCAATCCGGTTTTAGGATTGACAAAGTGTTGGGCCAACATAGTTTTTGTAATCTCTAAATCTTTGACTTCCTCATATGACAAATCGTCAGCATATTCGGCCTTCTTGGCTTCTCGCCATTGCTGAAATGATTCGTGTTGGGTGGACAAGGTTTGAATATGATTAATGATTCCCTCTAAATTTGATGTCATTATAGACAATCGAGGGTGGCAGCGATACATTTCTATGATCCTGCTTATATGATCAATATTTCTTTGAATATTCTCTTCTACTGTTAGAGGGGGAGGGTTTGGTGGTGGAGGGTTTGGGTTTTCATTTTGTGCATCCATTTTACCTAATTAAATTATAAAACATACCCACTTAGCATAAAAACCAAAAAAATTGCTTGAAAATACAAAACAAACCAAAAAAATGCATGAAATCTTACTTCTTTGGATCGGATATCCGTTCCTCAGCGCTGATATCCATTTTTTTGAAGATGAGACTGCGTTTTTGCAAGCCGCGGGTTTCCAAAAATGCAGTCTTTTTTGCTTTTTATGATCTCCAAAATGGATATCCGTTTTGAAAATGGATATCCGTTTCCAAAATGGATATCCGTTTTGAAAACGGATATCCGTTTCCAAAATGGATATCCATTTTCCTTTTCCTTATTGTATTTCATTTTTTTTATTTTATTATTTTAGCATTGCTATAAAATAAAAGTATTTAGGCATTTTAGCTATAAAATACTATCAAAATTTATATAGGATTATGATGATATATATATTTGATTTTTATATGATTTACTTATACTAAGGTATCTCATAGTATTTTAAAGGCACTTTTGAATAGATACAGGAGAGAGGTAGATGCGGGTTAGGGGTTAGGGATTAGGGCCATTATTTAGGGTTTACAGATTTAGAGAGAGAGACTACTTTTGACATGCAACCGTAAACCCTAAATAATGCCCCTAAACCCTAAACCCAAGTAACCCTAAATAATTCTTCCAAATACTAAACCCTAACCCCTAAACCATAAACCCTAAACAATTCCCCTAAGCCCTAAACCCTAAACCTGAGAAAGGGAGTCCTAGTTTTCTTGTTTCCATTTGCTTTGTCGATAAGGGAGAGGGAAAGATAGAGGGGAGAGATAGGATATATAGGAATGATAGGGGAATGACTGGGATGCATGATTAAACCTAACCCCTAACCCCTAACCCCTATTTCCTAACTCCTAAACCCTAAACTTGAGAAACCATAAACCCTTAAATCCTAAACACTAAACCCAAGAAACCCTAAACCTCTATCGAGCTCTATCTCCCTATCTCACCATCTCCCCATCACTATCATTCCTCTACCTCTTAATCTCTCTCCCTATGCTTTAGCCATGTCCCTCACTCTATATCTCCCTATTGGTCCTCTCTCTCTAAACACTAAACCCTAAACCTCTAAACCTTAACCCCTAAACCCTAAACATGAGCAACCCTAAACTCTATCTCCTATCTCTCCCTTATCTCCCTGTCTCTATCGTCCTTCTACCTCTCAATCCTTCTCCCTATTTCTCTAGACATATCGCTCACTCTCTATCTCCCTATCTCTCCCCTTTGTCACCTCTATCTCTCCCTATCTGTCTCCTCTCTCTTTCTATCTAAACCCTAAATCCAAAACCCTAAACCTCTAAACCTAACCCCTAACCCCTAAACAATAAATCCTAAACCCTAAATTATAATGCCCCTAAACCCTAACCCCTAACCCCTAAACCTGAGAAACCCTAAACCCCAAACCCCTAAACCCTAAACCCAAGTAACCATAAGCCACTATCTCCCTATCTCTCCCCTATCTCCCTATCACCTTTGTCCCTCTACCTCTCAATCTCTCTCGCTCACTCTCTATCTCCTTATCTCTCCCCTTTGTCACCTCTATCTCTCCCTATCTGTCTCCTCTCTCTTTCTATCTAGCTATCTCTGAAACTGAGAAACCCTAAACCCAGGTACACCCTAAATCCAATCAACTCTAAACCTATATCTCCCTATCTCTCCCCTATCTCCCTGTCTCTATCATCCCTCTACCTCTCTTGATCTCTCTCCCTATGTCCCTGGCCATGTGCCTCACTCTCTATCTCCTTATCTCTCTCCTCCATCTCCTCTCTCTATCTCCCTATAATTCCTCTCTCTATAAACTCTAAACCTCTAAACCTAACCCCTAACCCCTAAACAATTTAAATCCTAAACCCTAAATAATGCCCCTAAACCCTAACCCCTGACCCCTAAACCTGAGAAACCCTAAACCCCTAAACCTTAAACCCCAAACCCCTAAACCCTAAACCCAAGTAACCCTAAACCACTATCTGCCTATCTCTCCCCTATCTCCCTACCACCTGTGTCCCTCTACCTCTCAATCTCTCTCCCTATGTCTCTAGCCATGTCCCTCACTCTCTATCTCCCTATCCCTCCCCTCAGACTCCTCTATATCTCCCTATCATTCCTCTCTCTCTATAAACCCTAAATCCAAAACCCTAAACCTCTAAACCTAACCCCTAACCCCTAAACAATAAATCCTAAACCCTAAATTATAATGCCCCTAAACCCTAACCCCTAACCCCTAAACCTGAGAAACCCTAAACCCCAAACCCCTAAACCCTAAACCCAAGTAACCATAAACTACTATCTCCCTATCTCTCCCCTATCTCCCTATCACCTTTGTCCCTCTACCTCTCAATCTCTCTCGCTCACTCTCTATCTCCTTATCTCTCCCCTTTGTCACCTCTATCTCTCCCTATCTGTCTCCTCTCTCTTTCTATCTAGCTATCTCCAAAACTGAGAAACCCTAAACCCAGGTACACCCTAAATCCAATCAACTCTAAACCTATATCTCCCTATCTCTCCCCTATCTCCCTATCTCTATCATCCCTCTACCTCTCTTGATCTCTCTCCCTATGTCCCTGGCCATGTGCCTCACTCTCTATCTCCTTATCTCTCTCCTCGGTCTCCTCTCTCTATCTCCCTATCATTCCTCTCACTCTATAAACCCTAAATCCAAAACACTAAACCTCTAAACCTAACCCCTAAACAATTTAAATCCTAAACCCTAAATAATGCCCCTAAACCCTAACCCCTAACCCCTAAACCTAAGAAACCCTAATCCCCTAAACCGTAAACCCCAAACCCCTAAACCCTAAACCCAAGTAACCATAAACCACTATCTCCCTATCTCTCCCCTATCTCCCTATCACCTTTGTCCCTCTACATCTCAATCTCTCTCTCTATGTCTCTTGCCATGTCCCTCACTCTTTATCTCCCTATTTCTCCCCTCGGACTCCTCTATATCTCCCTATTGGTCTGATGCAGAGCACATAGTGGAAGCTCTCAAAACACGGTGAAATACCCATCAAAACCCATAGTTCAAATAGATTAAAGCTTAATCAGCTTTAAGAAACCTTCTCAAAGTCCCAAATAACATCAAATCATATACATTCTTCCTATCGGCAAGATAAACACTATCGACCAACTCAAAAATTCTTATACCGATGCTCCGATCACTCCACTTTTGACGAGCCTTTGAACCTTTCGTTGTGACAAATATCCATCGGCCCAACTTTAAACTAGTCTTCTGATCTCCCATACCACCCATTTCTCACTCCACAACCTGTATTAACACAAGATTAAACCTAACCCCTAACCCCTAACCCTTATTTCCTAACCCCTAAACTTGAGAAACCATAAACCCCTAAATCCTAAACACTAAACCCAAGAAACCCTAAACCTCTATCTCTCTATCTCCCTATCTCACTATCTCCCCATCACTATCATTCCTCTACCTCTCAATCTCTCTCCCTATGCTTTGGCCATGTCCCTCACTCTATATCTCCCTAATTGTCTTCTCTCTCTAAACACTAAACCCTAAACCTCTAAACCTTAACCCCTAAACCATAAACCCTAAACCCTAAATAATGCCCCTAAACCTTAACCCCAAACCCCTAAACCCTAAACCCTAAACGCGAGCAACCCTAAACCCTATCTCCTATCTCTCCCTTATCTCCCTATCTCTATCATCGAGCTCTACCTCTCAATCCTTCTCCCTATTTCTCTGGACATCTCGCTCACTCTATATCTCCTTATCTCTCCCCTTTGTCACCTCCATCTCTCCCTATCTGTCTCCTCTCTCTTTCTATCTAGCTATCTACAAAACTAAGAAACCCTAAACCTAGGTACACCCTAAATCCAATCAACTCGAAACCTATATCTCCCTATCTCTCCCCTATCTCCCTATCTCTATCATCCCTCTACCTCTCTTGATCTCTCTCCCTATGTCCTTGGCCATGTGCCTCACTCTCTATCTCCTTATCTCTCTCCTCGATCTCCTCTCTCTATCTCCCTATCATTCCTCTCTCTCTATAAACCCTAAATCCAAAGCCCTAAACCTCTAAACGTAATCCCTAACCCCTAAACAATTTAAATCCTAAACCCTAAATAATGCCCCTAAACCCTAACCCCTAACCCCTAAACCTGAGAAACCCTAAACCCAAGTAACCCTAAACCACTATCTCCCTATCTCTCCCCTATTTCCCTACCACCTTTGTCCCTCTACCTCTCAATCTCTCTCCCTATGTCTCTGGCCATGTCCCTCACTCGTTTTCTCCCTATCTCTCCCCTCAGACTCCTCTATATCTCCGTATCATTCCTCTCTCTCTATAAACCCTAAATCCAAAACCCTAAACCTCTAAACCTAACCCCTAACCCCTAAACAATAAATCCTAAACCCTAAATTATAATGCCCCTAAACCCTAACCCCTAAACCTGAGAAACCCTAAACCCCAAACCCCTAAACCCTAAACCCAAGTAACCATAAACCACTATCTCCCTATCTCTCCCCTATCTCCCTATCACCTTTGTCCCTCTACCTCTCAATCTCTCTCGCTGTCTCTTGCCATGTCCCTCACTCTTTATCTCCCTATCTCTCCCCTTGGACTCCTCTATATCTCCCTATTGGTCCTTTATCTCTCTCTAAACCCTAAACCCTAGACCTCTAAACCTTAACCCCTAACCCCAAGACCCTAAACCCTAAACCCTAAATAATGCCCCTAAACCCAAGCAACCCTAAACCTCTATCTCCCTATCTCTAACATCCCTCTACCTCTCAATCTCTCTCTCTCTATGTCTTTAGACATGCCTCTCACTCTCTATCTCCCTATCTCTCCCCTCTGTCTCCTCTATCTCTCCCAAACTCTTTTAGTCCCCTCTCTCTATCTCTCTTTAAACTGTAAACCCTAAACCCCTAAACGCGAGCAACCCTAAACCTCTAAACCCTAAATAATTCCCCTAACCAACCTCTAAACCACTTCTCTATATAGGTGCAACTAATACCACTTTTTCATTGTTCAACTTGATGTTCATCTTGTTGGTTCTATGTCATATAATGTTCCACATCGAGCTCTTTATCTCAGTCATCCGGTTGTTCTTTATCTTGCTCTTTATTCTCATCAATTGGATGTTCCTCTGTTTCCTAATCTTTTCCAAGATCCAAATACACTTCCTATTGTTCTTCTTGATGCTGGTCATAAGGATGTGTCACTTCACCTTGTTGCTTTTTAAAATAACCAAGAAGAGGCAACAAATTGTTACTTTTCTTAGGCAAATTTAAGTTTTCTAATTACTACTGAAATCTTTTTAAAATAATGTAAAGAACATGCGAAGCTTCAAGGAATCTTTTTATGGCACCTGTGCTAGCTTTTGTCCTCAAGGATCCAACATTTTGGTATCCTCCTTTGTAGAAATTAGAACATCCTCTTGATGACAATGGGAAGAATAAGGATGCCTTGAGAACTTGGAGATTTTATGGAGAGTGTAAGAACCTTCAAATCCTTAAAATTGAAATGGAAAAGGCTCACAAAGTTAGGACTGTAAAAGTATAATAATTATTGTGGGGGTTGTAATGAAAATATGGCTTAACTCTGTTGAGGTGACTCACTATCCATGATGTGTTGGGATCAATGGAAAATGGAATAAGAGATATTAACAAGAATTTGACATAAATGGAAGAAATGGATAGTCTCCCCTAAAAATGATGGCAAGAGATGTATTAATAGTAGAAGAAGCAACATGAATGGTGGGGTTGGTTGGGAGTGGACTAAAGAATTGATTGAGAGATTATAGAAGACTAATTGGGAGTGGACTAAATAATTGATTGAGAGATTATAGAAGACTTATTAAGAGTGGACTAAAGAATTGATTGAGAGTCAAGAGGATAGGAGAATTAGTTAGGGGAAGTAATGGTTCAATCAGGGGTGTAGAGAACTCTCAATCACAAGAATAAATGATGCCAAAATGGATGGAACTAAAAGAAATCATGCATTCCAACAGATGACAAGGTTGCCCCTTTCATATGATACAGTCTTTCTAAAATTTAGATTGTATTTTATAGCTAAAATGCCTAAATAGTAAAATGCTAAAAATGCTAAAATAATAAAATAAAAAACAATGAAAACAATAGAGAAAAAGAAAATGGATATCCGTTTTGAAAACGGATATCCGTTTTGGTTTGGTACCAAACCAAAAACAAACCAAAACAGATATCCATTTCAAAGTCAAACTTTGCCAAGTCGCGAATTTGGCTAATTAAAAACGCGATTTTTTTCCTATTCCCACTGTTTGGCCTGCGATGATCCTGCACATACCCCATACTTAATTAGCAATGAGCAATCCATTGGAGTTTGGGTGCAACTTTGATATGCTCAATTGGTGAGGTTGGATTTGTGAGTGTGAAGGAATGTATACTTGTTTCATTTTGGTTTATTTTCATTTATCTTTGCATTGAAAATTTATCTATCACAATCTATACTGAGGATAGTGGACAAAAACAACCTTTAAGAAAAGAGATCATCCTTATTCTTTGTTTAACTATGCAATTCAATTATTTTACACTTTAGGGTTAGAATTAAGGTTACGGTTAGATTTAGAGTTACAATTAGGATTAGAATTAGAATTGAGGTTACAACTATAGCTAAGGTGAAGGTTACAATTAGAATTAGTGTAAGGGTTAGGGTTAGGATTATAATTAAGGTTAGGTTAGGACTAGAAATAGGGTAAGCATTAGAATTAAGGTTATGAAATTATGGTTATAGTTAAGGCCAGGGTTAGGATTAGAAATAGAGTTAGGGTTAGGGTTAGCATTAGGGTTATGGTTAGGATTAGGGTTAGAATTGAGGTCAGACTTGGGGTTAGAGTTGGGGTTAGAGTTAGAATTAGGGTTAGGGTTGGAGTTAGAATTAGGGTTATGGTTCAAATTAGTGTTAGAGTTAGGGTTACTAACAGAATAAGGGTTACAATCAAGATTAGAGTTAGGGTTAGGGCCATAGTTTCATACATGAATAAAATATTACATGTAATGAGATTTACAAATATAACCATATCCCTAATTAGATTAAAACCTTATTCTAACCCTAATTTTAAGAGTAACCCTCTTTCTAACCCTAACCCTAATTCAAACCATAATCCAAACCCTAATTGTAATCATAAACCTCAATATAAACCTATTTCTAAATTTAACCCTAATTGTAATAATATTAAATATATTATATATAATATATAATATTATTAATATATATAATATAGTATGTAATATTATATATTATTGATATATAATTTATATTTATATATTATGTTTAATAATATATTAATAATATTATATATAATATAAATTATTTATCAATAATATATAATATTAGTTAGAATTATTATATAATATATAATATATAATATATAATATATAATATCAATAATATATAATATTAATAATATCAATACTAGCATATCTATATTTAAAATATATATTTAAAGTATGTCCAGAGATATCCTTCTGGAGACGACTAATGTTAGGATTAGTGATTAAAAATAGGTGTCTCGAGAAGATAAATGTACTAGTTTATATCATTGGAAGTATTAGATGTGTGTACTTACCTTGAGATAGGTGTATTGATACTATATGGGTAGGCTAATTATTTTCTCTAACAAATTTTCTAGGCATTAATCGTAATTTTGTGATGCATAAAAATTATCTTTGAACTCAATGCTAATTTTTATATAGAGGATTAGGGCTTGATGAATCCTAGATTGTTTAATAATAATAATAACAATATTTAGGAGGAGTTACATATTTTCTTTTCAACATTACTAGTCATTAACAAAGAGTGACGGCAGTCATGTCTGATGTTCGATGCATTGGGCTACTAAATGTTGATGCCAATCAAAATTAATAGGTGTAATATCAATGAGATTTCTCTTTTTTTAGCCAGGTCGAACAATTATTTCTGGAAAAAAACTTGGAGAGATGTTCGTAGCTCTCTAGTTTGAATTTGCCTGAATCATAGAGAATCTCCTGTACTGCAGTGGGAACTAATTTTTATCAAGATGGATTTATTTTTTTTCCAAACTCTTTGGTCATTTTTTGCTGTTCATGCAAGGATCCTTACAGGAGGAAGCATCAAATCCATGGCAAAGATGAAGCTATAAAAACTCTTCCTCGGCCCAGGAGATAGACTAATTAAATAAGATGTTAACCTATTGAAAAAGCCTAAAGCTGCCCAATTTCCTGTCAGAAACATTAGATGAGTCAGTATACATGCACTTTTTGAGTTATATGGAACTCACACCAAGCTCTCTGGACCACTCCCGTTGGAAATTTGTGCAACCTTAGTGAACATCTTTATTTTGTACCGCTAATTGCTGCATTTTCTTGAAAATTTCTAAAGCCTTTTCAACAAATTCAATTTGTGCATATCTTGCAATCACTGCATTCCATGAGATGACGACTTTTGAGGCTTTCTGTCAAACAGTTCATGTGCTCTATCTATGCATCTTTAACCTGCATACATGCTTATCAGGTTACTAAAATCTCAATATCTGATGAGATTCCTTTATCCCCTATTCGAAAACGGAAGTTGCAGCCTGCCTACCTATGAAAACATATTCCTACTTACACTCCAATTGCTTCGAATTAAAAATTTTGCAAAGCCCTTTCAACGAATTCATTATTGCATATCTTTCTACCATGAAATTCCAAGAAATCACATTTCTTAAATCATATGTGAAACCGTTATAAAAGACTGTAATTTCATAATAAATGATGAAATTCCTTTATGCTCTAATATGAAACAGAAGAAAGTTCAACTTTAACCCGATTCTTAAAAGTTATTTAATTTTGAAAAGATTTGAAGATAAGTTTTATCTTTTAAATAAAAGATAATCATAATTTGTGATATCCTTTTATGGAAAAACCCACGTAAACTCCCCTTTTCATAAATTTTTAAGAGCATGAGTTTAATTTTATTTTTTATTAGATTTTAAGTGGAATCTTCTTTTAAATTTCTTTTAGCCTTTTGGATATATGGTGAGTCCTAGAGGGTTTTATATTTACTTGGTTACTCACTAAAATATGTCAAGTGATATAAGCGAGTTTAGATTGTATCAAATTGGTAGAACTCTTCAATCCTTAAATAACTAATTGCATGAAAGGTATATCACCTAACAATTAGTATTAGATTATGCCTAGCTAGAGGGTTATGATTTAAAGCCATTTATAACTAAGTACTTTATCATTGAATTTAGAGATGGTCACATTATGGCACTTCTTCGTTGGAATTATAATACCTTATTGTATTTGAATTTTGTTAACCAAGGTCCTGTTTAGAATCCAATGTGACTTTTTTCTTTTAAATTATTAATTATCCTTAGAATCTAAAATGGTTTAGTGGATTCTTTAACCTTTGGAAATTCCTAGGTGATTACGTAAATGGATTTGATGACTTCAGAATGATAGGGTGACATTCCTATTGAGACAACCTACAGGTCATGTAGGACCTAGAAAGATGCTTGTGACATATATAAATTAATTGACACTACTCATATGGACTTTGTGTTTCTGAATATGTTATCCATCCTAATAAATTGCCATGATATCATTATGTGATAAGGACAATAATTATTGCATCGATAGTCATTGCTCTATATTGCTTGAGCCATTGTTAGCCACTAATTGATTATGGGGGTTTGTGAATTTGCTTTAAAATTGTAATGTTGAATCCAGTCACAACTACGTCAAGATGGCGTGGTAAGACCTTTTATCTACTATATCACTAAGTATTGAGTGGATTTAGGGAATTGTGTTTGTGTTGTGGAATAACATCCTTGGTGAACTGATCAGTAAATATTTTTACCTTAGAAATATATTACTTCATTTAAATTTAAAGGATTGATTATTAGTTATGGACATGTCCTCTGGATATTTTATCCCTCTTGTTGAATGTCAAGATATCATGGTGAGATGATAGGACATTCTTAAGCTATATGAATTTAATGTCGTCATTTTATATACCAGGATTTTGAAGATCTATTTCTCAAACTATATGTATTGTGATTTAGTGTTTTTAGTACATTTGTTTATTACTTAAGAGATGAGTATGGACGGGTGCCTTTATGGGAACTCAAAGAATGTCAGGTCTGCCCATGGAAAGATGCTCTGACCATAGCTTGAAATCAATCATAAGGGTATTACTTTGCTCGATTTTCATTTTCTCCCATAATATGTTTATCGGTGGACACATGCATAGATATATGTTGCATGAGCATATATGTATGCTAGATTGTTAGTGATTCACATGGTGCACTAGATTCCTTCATGCATTTTGGCCACATATTGTTGGATCCTTCGTGATGGGTCAGGCTTCTCTAGTGGAGTAGCACGAGGAAGCTTAATGCTTCGTGGCAGGGTGGATAGCACCTCGATGATGCTCTCTCTCTCTCTCCCCCTTGCAGATTTAGTGTATGGCTTTAAGAAGTATGAACCTGTAGCAGTAAATGTAAGTGTAAATGTTTGGTGATGTTGTATTTTGTGATACTTGTTACTTTTTGTCTTGTTGTCCAAATAGATGAATCTTAAGTGTTTTAAGTTGAAATTAACTTGCAGGTTGAGAAAAGAAGAGGAAAAATCTAAGTTTTTTGCCTAAGGAAGTTTTGCCTTATCAACAAAATTGAGAGTTCGTGAACTCGTCAGTTTGCCAACTAGCAAGTTCGCCGATTGGCGAACCAAGTGACAAGGGAAGAGATCAAGGAAGAGAAAAGGGGAAAATGGAAAATGTTTTGCCTTATTGGCAAAATATTGGGTTCGCGAACCTATCGGTTCGCCGATAGAGGAATTCGCCAACAAAGGAGGAAGACAAGTAAAGAGTTTTGTAAAGCCAAAAGATTCTAAGTGTTTTCTCTTTTAAAATTTTGCCTTATCGACAAACTTAACATTTTGTGAACCTGACGGTTCATCGATTGACAAATTTGCTAATTGGAAAACCCAGCACCAAAAGGGAGTGAAAGATTTTCTAAGGCAAGAAGAAAGACAAAAGGAAGTCTTTATCGACAAATTTTAAGTTTGGCAAACTTCAAGTTCGCTGATCGACAAGTTCACCGATTGGCAAAATCTCCAACAAAAGAACTTCAAAGGATCGATAAAGGCACCGACAAGGAGATGAAGGAAGAGTTGTCAGCAAAAAGGAAAGTTGGCGAACCAAATGGTTCTCCAATTAGCAAGTTCACTGATTGGCGAACTCGCTGACTTAAGAAGAAAAGAACAAAGACAAAGACAACAAGGATGGTTCATGAAACATAAATTTTTCCAACCAAAGAAGCTAAGGAAGACCAAGGAAAAGAAGTAGTTCACAAAAGTGATATTTCGCTAACCAAAAGGAGAAGTAAATAAAGTAGAGGAAAAGATACTTTAAAGCATGCAGATAAAGTTGAGCTGAAAAAGGAAAGGAAAAGCATGCATAAGAGCATGTAGATGATGCAGAAGAAATCAAAAAATTCAAAAGCAAGTTGTTATGGTTTTAAAGCAGTTATTTCAGCATGCAAAAACATGTAGAGTGATAGAGAGGCACTTCCAACTGGTCAAAAAGCATCTGGAAGGTGACAAAGCGCATACAGTCAAAGCCATAAATCAGGGAATGTATAAGGGTCAACTTCATGCAGTTTTAAAACAACATACATGCAGTTGACAATAGTTGCAAGCCTTTAGGAGTTGAATCGGGACATGCAAAGTAAACCAAGTCAAAGACAACAAGGACAACTCATCCTTAAATGTTTTGCATGGCATTTGAAAGAGCATTTCAAGGAGGAAAAATAGGAGATCCACACCCGAGCGCGCAGTAAAAGCATGCAAAACTAATTAATAATCAAGAGTCATTCCTAGATTCCCTCTTCCATGTTGAAAAAGACAAAAGCGGATCTCTAGGCTTCACGCTAGGGATTCTGGCAGTTTTAGACAGGGATTGTAACCTAAAACAAGGTTCTTTTCTAGATTTTTTTGTATTGTAACTCATCATCAACATTATATCAGACTTGTACAACTATTTGTAAGTACCTTTTGGTCAATAATACAAGCATTTTGGAATTCCTAATCTCTAGCTATTGTGTATAGTTGAATGGTTGATGTATATTTCTGTGATTTACATGCAAATCCCATTGGGAATTAAGGTGTCTCAACCTTGGTAATTCCTTACATTTATAATGTTTGCATTTATTATTTAATTGCCTATGTTGTAAATATTTGTAAATTCCATATTGTCATATTGTGGGATGTGGCACGGTGATGTGTCAATCCTACATGGAATATGACAACTTGTAATTTTGTCCTCACATGAGGAGATAGGCATCCCACTTTGTGGTAGGATTATTTTGCCATGTGTCGGCATCTTCCATTTTGTGTAAGGGAATGTTTGACCGAAACGGTTATGACGGATTCCTATGACGAATCTATGACATGTAAGAGTCAGAAATAGAAGGTTGTAAGATAGCTGATGACATGTGTCATGAAGCATCTTTGAATAAGGCATATATGGGTGCCCCAAGGTGGAATATGACATGTTGTAAGAGAATATGCTATTTATAGCATGTGTATGACAGATTCTCTTATAGCTATAAGTTGTAACCGCTATGACAGATTCTATGACGGTCGTAAGTGTCATAAGAGCATCTGTCATAGCCCATTTTGGAAATAGGCGACCTCTTTGGGATGGGAGATGTGGACAAGTGTCAGGCACATTCTACAATGTTGACCAAGTGTCCTTAGGCATGGGTTTTGGTCCATGAAGCCATGTTGGATGCCCATTCTGAGATAGGTCTAATATTGCCTTGTATTTCCTATATAAACAGGTGCTTGGAGACGGAGTTTGTATCACAGGTTTACAACTACTGTTATGCTGCCAGATTGACTCCAGATATGAGTGTCGAAGACCATTGAAGCTTGCATTGCAAGTGTATTGTAAACAACTTTCAGATTTGTTGATACATTGTGCAGGTTTCTGAGTGTGGGGTTTTTCATCCGATAAGGGTTTTCCCCACCGTAAATCTTTGTCTCTCTTCTTCTATCTTCTTTTTGGTTCTTGTGTATTGCTATAGTAACTCTGTTAGATGTTGTATGTTGCTGTAATGATAAGGAATAAATTGAATTTGTATAGCTCTCCCCTCATTAGATTAGTGTAGGAAGTGATTTCCGCACACCTAGCTTCCTTTCAGTTGGTATCAGAGCCTGGCCAGTTTTGGTCTTAGCTATTGGGTAGGAGTTTTTTGAGCTGATCTTAAGTTGAGTGGGAGTTTGTGTAGAGTATTTTGTTTTCTATTGCAGCAAGGAGATGGCAAGCACATTAGGAAGGTTTTAAGTGGAGAAGTTCAATGGCAATAATTTCGAACTGTGGAAGCTCAAGATGGAAGACATGCTTGACCAAGACCTTTGGGAAAGTGTGAATGGAACTAAACTAGCTGCAATGTCACAAGATGAGTGGGATCTCAAGGATCGGAAGGCTAAGGGTCTCATAAGACTTAGTCTTGCTGATTCTGTGTTGTTAAATGTCCATGAGGAGACTACTGCAAAACTACTTTGGAAGAAGTTGGGAGATGTGTATCAAGCAAAATCCCTGGTTAATAAGCTTTTTCTGAGAAAGAAGTTGTATTCTCTTCGAATGGAGGACGGAGGATCCGTTGCTAAACATATGGATGATTTCAACATGCTAGTTGCACAATTGACATCTATTGGTGTAAAGATGGAGGAGGAGGATCGGTGTATGACCCTACTTTGTTCTCTACCGGACTCATGGGATCATCATGGAAATCGGAAGCACCACATCCACATTCAAAATGGAAGAAGTGGTTTCTTCGCTGTTGTCTGAAGAGATGCAGAGAAAGTCTTCTGAGGCAGCCAAAGAGGCCCTTGCAGTTCATGGAAGACCCAAGGAGAAAGGGAAGAAGAAGGACAAGAAAGCTGAGAAGGGTAGATCCAAATCTCGTGGGAGATCCAAATCTCCTAGAAAGTCCAAGGCTCTTTGTTGGAACTATGGCAAAACTAGGCATTTCTGAAAGGAATGCAAAGAGGAGAAGAAGAAGAAGAAGAAAGCTCCTGATTCAGATTCTGACAAGTCACAAGATGACGGTGATGCTTTCATCGCAGCCCTGGCAACCCATGCATCTGACGATATGTGGCTAATTGACTCTGGTACATCATTCCACATGACCTCGCATCAAAATTGGTTCACTAAGTATGAGAAGTTCAATGGTGGAAAGCTATATCTGGGTGACGACTCTCATCTGAAGATTGTTGGTCGTGGAAGAGTCTCTATCTGATTCCCTGATGGTCGAGTGAAGGGAATCTCTGGGGTTATGCACATCCCAGGCTTAGCATAGAACTTGTTTTCTATAAGTAGTTTGAATGATGCAGGTGTGCAGGTTGTCTTTTCGAAAGAAGGATGCAAGATGACTAGAGGAGTTATGGTGCTTACTAAGGGTACTTAGAGAGGTACTCTGTTTCAGCTAGAAGCATGCATTTCACAATGCAATAGTTCTTTTGACTCAAGGAAGAGAGCAGCAATCACTTCATCCCCACCATCTGAACGAGCAGTGAAGAAATCTGTTGTTTCTAGTCTTGATGGTTGTATTCGTGCATTGGAAGTTAAACTTCCTGCTGAAAAGACAATGTTATGGCATAAGAGATTTGGCCACATTTGTGAGAAAGGTCTACGTACCCTAAAAAATAAGAACCTCGTTGAGGGGTTAGATGATTGTAGTCTTGAGTTTGACTTTTGCGAACATTACATTTATGGAAAACAAAATCGTGTTCAGTTTTACTCGAGTTCTCATAAGTCTTCTAGTGTGTTGGACCTTATTCATTCTCATGTGTTTGGTCCTGTTAATGTTCCTTCGTTATCAAAATCTGTATACTTTGTATCTTTTATAGATGATTACAGTAGAAGGACATGGATTTATTTTCTCAGAAGCAAATCTGAAGTCTATAGCAAGTTTAAGGAGTTTAAAGCCTTTGCTAAAAATTAGACTGGTAAAAAGATTAAATTTTTGAGAACTGACAACAGTGGTGAGTTCTGTTCTACAAAATTTGATAAGTATTGCAAGGAACTTGGGATTGAAAGACATAAGACAACTCCATACACCCTGCAGCAAAATGGAGTTGCAGAGAGGATGAACAAAACACTGATGGAGAAGGCTAGGAGTATGCTTAGTGGAGCTGGCCTAGAACAAAAGTTTTGTGCTGAAGCTGTTGCCACTGCTTGCTATCTGGTAAACAGATCTCCTACATCAGCTCTTGTTGGAAAGACACCCATGAACGTGTGGTCTGGTAGAAAGCCTTCAATAAGGCATCTTCATGTTTTTGGTTGAGGCATATGCACATGTGCCTAGGGAGAAGCGGTCAAAGTTGGAGAACAAAGATGTTAAGTGTATCTTCATTGGCTATGGTGTTGGTGTGAAAGGATACAAGCTTTGGGACCCCATGGCTGAAAAAGTGTTGTATAGCAGAAGTGTCATCTTCAGAGAGCTTACACCTTCTTCCACTGTTTTGTAGCCAGAAGAAAAAGAAAAGAAAGAGGATGTTGTTTAGTTTCCTCTCACCCCTAAGAAGACTAAACAAAAAGACAATGTTGGACCTGATGATGAGGAAAGCTCTAGCAGCACTGAAAGCTCAGATGAAGAAGTTGAACCTCAACCTTAGCTTTTGAGGAGGTCTACATGGATAAGAAAGCAACCTGAAAGGTTTGGTTTTACATTGCTTGATTCTAGTTGTACTTTTACTTTGCTTACTAACAGTGATGAACCTAGAACTGTATCAGAGGCTATGGACATGAAAGATGCAGGTTCCTGGAAGGAGGCCATGGAGGATGAAATGGCTTCTTTGGAAAAGAATCAAACTTGGGACTCGGTGCCTTTGCCTCCTGGATGGAAACCCATTGGATGCAAATGGGTGTTCAAAAAGAAATTTGGTGCAGATGGTAGTGTTGAGAAGTATAAGGCCAGATTGGTTGTGAAGGGGTATTCACAAGTGGAGGGTATAATTATGGTGAGATCTTCTCTCCCGTTGTAAAGCTGACATCCATTCGATTCATTGTTGTCTCTCGCAGCAGCTTATGACTTGGAGGTAGAACAAATGGATGTGAAGACAACTTTCCTTCATGGTGACTTGGAGGAAGAAATCTACATGTCACAACCAGAGCATTACATGGTGAAAGGTAAAGAAAATTCAGTTTGCAAACTTAAGAAGTCTTTGTATGGTTTGAAGCAATCCCCTAGGATATGGTACTTGAAGTTTGATGCCTTTGTGTTGTCAATTGGATTTGTGAGATCGAAATCAGATCACTGTGTGTACTTTAAGTTTGATGGTGATCGTATTCTCATTGTTGCACTATATGTTGATGATATGCTGCTCATTGGGAAAGGTAAGAATATGATTTCTAATTTTAAATCTCAGGTGTCAGCACAGTTTGAAATGAAAGATTTAGGGGCAGCCAGGTACATTCTAGGAATGGAAATTAGAAGAGACAGAACCAACAAAAAACTTTGGTTAAGCCAGAGTAAGTATGTGAAGACCGTGTTGGACAGGTTCAGCATGGCAGATTGTAGACCGTTGTGTGTTCCCATTTCTTTGGGGACAAAGTTGTCTGTTGAGGATTGTCCAAAATCTCCTAGTGAGGTGGAGGACATGAGCAGAGTACCTCATGCTAGTGTTGTTGCCAGTTTGATGTATGCTATGGTATGCACAAGACCAGACATTGCCCAAGCAATGGGAGTCCTTAGTCGATTTATGGCTAATCATGGATGGGTTCATTGGGATGTAGTTAAGCGAGTGTTCAGATACTTGAGGGGTACTTCTGAGTATTCCATTTTCTATCATGGTAATGTTACAGGACCTCTGCATTCTGTTGACATTCGTAGATTTGTGGATTCAGATTGGGTAGGTGACATTGACAGTAGGAGATCCACCAGTGATTATGTGTTTACACTGTTTGGTGGTGTTATTAGTTGGATGAGTAAGTGACAACCTGTTGTTGCTTTGTCCATGATAGAAGCTAAGTACATGGAAGAAACTCATGTTTGTAAGGAAGCCATTTGGCTTAAGAGATTGTGTTCAGATATTGGTGTTGATACAGGTCAGATCACAATCAGTTGTGACAGTCAGAGTGCAATTTGCCTTGCAAAGAATCTAACTTTACATGCTAGAACCAAGCACATTGATGTTCAGTTTCACTTCGTGTGAGACATGGTTGAGGATGGAAAGGTAAGTTTAGAGAAGGTAAATACTTTGAATAATGTTGCAGATGCATTGACGAAACCAGTGGGCACAGAGAAGTTTAGATGGTATTCGGAGTCTATCGGCCTCTCGGCCTATAGCAGTTAAATTCTATTTTTTCTATTGGCTCTTACAAGGTGTTCGACAAGTGGGAGAATGTTAGGAATTAAGGTGTCTCAACCTTGGTAATTCCTTACATTTATAATGTTTGCATTTATTATTTAATTGCCTATGTTGTAAATATTTGTAAATTCCATATTGTCATATTGTGGGATGTGGCACGGTGATGTGTCAATCCTACATGGAATATGACAACTTGTAATTTTGTCCTCACATGAGGAGATAGGCGTCCCACTTTGTGGTAGGATTATTTTTCCATGTGTCGGCACCTTCCATGTTGTGTAAGGGAATGTTTGACCGAAACGGTTATGACGGATTCCTATGACGAATCTATGACATGTAAGAGTCAGAAATAGAAGGTTGTAAGATAGGTGATGACATGTGTCATGAAGCATCTTTGAATAAGGCATATTTGGGTGCCCCAAGGTGGAATATGACATGTTGTAAGAGAATATACTATTTATAGCATGTGTATGACAGATTCTCTTACAGCTGTAAGTTGTAACCGCTATGACAGATTCTATGATGGTCGTAAGTGTCATAAGAGCATCTGTCATAGCCCATTTTGGAAATAGGTGACCTCTTTGGGATGGGAGATGTGGACAAGTGTCAGGCACATTCTACAATGTTGACCAAGTATCCTTAGGTGTGGGTTTTGGTCCATGAAGCCATGTTGGACGCCCATTCCAAGATAGGTCCAATATTGCCTTATATTTCCTATATAAACAGGTGCTTGGAGATGGAGTTTGTATCACAGGTTTACAGGTACTATTATGCTACCAGATTGACTCCAGACATGAGTGTCGAAGACCATTGAAGCTTGCATTGCAAGTGTATTGTAAAAAACTTTCAAATTTGTTAATACATTGTGTTGGTTTCTGAGTGTGGGGTTTTTCACTCGAGAAGGGTTTTCCCCACCGTAAATCTTTGTCTCTCTTCTTCTGTCTTCTTTCTGGTTCTTGTGTATTGTTGTAGTAACTCTATTAGATGATGTATGTTTCTGTAATGATAAGGAATAAATTGAATTTGTATAGCTCTCCCCTCATTAGATTAGTGTAGGAAGCGATTTCCGCACACCTAGCTTCCTTTCAAATCCTTGAGTATATGTCTCATTTTTAAACACCTATATACAGAAAGTGCATGTTATGCATAGGTTGTAGGTTGTGTCATGATGTCAGATAGTCATTAGTTGTGAGAAAGACTTCCTTTTTTCCTTCTAACATTGTAAACATCAAAACCCTCCTATGAAATATTGATACATGAACATGAAACAGATCTGAGTTGTGTCTTAAAAATAGCTAGTTTACTGAGCATATTGTCTATGTTAAATAGTAGTACAGGTCATAATATTTTGTGCATCACCTTCCATTAGATTTTAGACTTCTTTTATGTTATTTCTTGCCCTTTTCCTCTGAGAACAATAGTAGAATAGATTAGTTTTTAGGTGATCCATCAAGGGAACCAACCCTCTCTGGAGATTTGTGTCACTTTTGTAGGTCCCACACTGAGAAACATTTTAATGTTTCATCAAATAGCTTGAGAGCTTCTCTCTCGAGAAAGGGTGCTTATTTAGTGACAATAGTTTTTGGCATGCTCGATGGGACAGTGTGATGCACTTTGCATCAAAGTATTGAGAAATTTGGTGTTTTCCTTAGTATTCTTAGCCTTTGAAGGCAGTACAAACAACACCATGGTGACTCCAATCACGTATCAGCTAGTTTTAGCAATCTAAATACATGCAACTAATAAGGTTGGTGCTACTCTTTAGTTTTTTATCATTTGAAAGTACTTTCTCAGCACCTGGTGACTCTATTTGGGTGTTTTGACCCACGTCCTAGTGTTTCAAGACCTTGTTGTCTATCTTGATTTCAAATTTCTTATCTAGACTTACCTATGCTCCATGCTTCATCCCTGCAATATCTAGTTATTACCATCACTATGGTTATTCTCCTCCATTTCATGAAAATTCAAGATTTTGGCTTCCAAGCAGCTCTTTTCCTCATTACAACCAACATTACTAGTAGGAGCATTTTCAAACCACTCTTGCTTAGCCTATTGTGCAGCGTGTTCATGCCTATAGTCAACCTTGTGAAACCCATTCTACTCCAAATCAACCATGTAGCCTCCCTAGTGAGTCTCAAAATGATACTAGTTTGGGTAGCATCAAGAGTAAATTGCTGGATTTTCAAAAAATAATGTTAGAAATGGATAGAGAAAATGATTATAATATTTAGCAAGAGGAGCTATCCTATCAAGTTTTTTGTTTCCAGCAGGAGGTAGAAAATAAAAGGATGTATGAAGAAGAATGCTTGAATAGGAAGATTGCTACCAAGGAGGAATGGATAAGACAATTGCTTGCTCAAATGCAAGAACCTAAAGTCCAAAAACCCTCTTTGATTCCTAGTTTTAGACAAATCCATACTACAAAACCAAAGTGAACCTATGAAAGAGCCTCAAACTTCTCTAACATGGTAGCCTTCTTGGATCAAGATTTTTGATTTTGAAATATGAAACCTTGTTAAGGCCACTCCTCTCATACCAATCCAAAATCAGGAAGAGCAAAAAAGGTTATAGAATCTAAGCCAAGCAAAATTTGTTGAAATTAGGGTAGAAAACTGAGAGGGGTGGTCAATCAGTTGTCACAAAACTTTACCTTTTGCTGCATTTAATCTTCTTTACCACTTATTAACAGATTAAAGATATAACCATGAAAACATGAATCAACAATACATGAGCAGAAACATAATCAACACACATAACACTAGGATTTTTATGTGGAAACCCGGTTAAGGGAAAAACCACGGTGGGGGTTAACCCACAAAGTTTATTCTCTATTAAAAGAATAGAAAAATGGGAAGGCACTTGCCTTCGGGAGCACTACCTAGAGCTCACTGCTCAAAGGAGGCTCACTATCTACAAGAACATGTTTAACACTGAAAGGTTGAATTGAGAGACAAAATCTTCTTCATGCAAGGTTCAGTTCCATTGAAACATACAACTCCTCTGCTCTGCCCCCAAACACTTCTTCGCTACATTCACATCTTCACACACCCTTCAACACATTTCCACAACTTCATTACACTTACTTATACATGACATCAACTTTTGAATGAACATCAAAGTTGGCCTTACAATCATCTATCTAGAACATTCTCCAAGATAAGCATTACAAGCAATTACAATCACAAATACAAAAATGCTATATGCGAACCACTACCATGTCAACCAAACATAGCTGGGACTCAAATCTTCCTCGAATGGCATGCCACGCTCCATAGAACTTCTCTTAGATCATCCGCAACACACACCAAGCATCCGGTCAGCCAAGACTGGAAAGAACAACAACACCCAAGGAGAAATCTTCAACTACAAGCTCAATCCTCAATGCGGACCACCAACACAATAGGCACACAATCTAGAGACCTCCACAAGCACGATGAAATCAACAGGAACAACCGCACCACCTCAAATTATAGGAATCACTTGCATCTTCATACCGGAACTTAAGAACACTAATTGTCATGACTGTCACACTAGAAGTATTACTTGAGCACCTCCAAACCAAGAACCACTTGAGTTGAGGATACACACCAACATCCCAGACATACCTCTAGAACCACAGACCATAATATCCCAATGCGGAGCAATCCAGACCAAATTCTTGTCACTTTGTTTCCTCTGAACAACTACAAAACCCGGTTCTACTCAGATGGCCATAACTTCACAAATTCTCCATGCAGACCTCTCAAATCTTAACTAGAACAACTTTAGACAATCTTCTACAAACCCTTTAATCCTTAGACTTTGATCTTCATCTCACTGGGAATGCGGAGTAATCTACTTCACTGAACTGTATTGACTTCACTATTTCTAACAAAGAGATATGTAACTCACTTGTTTCTTTCAGAGAGGCTAATTTTCTCAATATCCTCAACATACAAGTCTTCTAAACAAGTAATAGAATAAGATACAATTGACACCAATGACAACAAGGATATGTTGACATCAATGACAACACTGATTAGGCACATATTTACAACAATCTCCCCCTTTATCATTGATGGCAACATATGATGTGAAGAATTGTTTCAACCATTAAGACAAGAACTTCTCCCCCTTTCTCTTATCACATCTTCAACCACTTTCTTCACTGCTCCCCCTTTCACCAACAACTACCTACTTCCAAGTTTTTCACATGACTTCTCTCCCCCTTTGACATCAATGGCAAAGGGTACATATTATAATCATCTCTCCCTCTTTCACTCTTAGATAAAACCAAACTAAACTCCAAAATTAACATACTGACTACTCCCTCTGAGTAGCATCTCCTTAACACCAATCCGGATCACAAGATATGACTGTGAGTTCCACTGGACTAATGCACATTAGTGCACCTTAGTTATGAATAGGAGGGGTAATAACCCCTAGCATCACTCTAAGATACTCAAAAGTATCCTTAGGTAGAGGCTTAGTGAAGATATCCATAATCTGATCCTTTGAAGAAATAAACTCCAATCTGACTTCATTCTCATTTACCTTCTCTCTCAAAAAGTGAAACTTGATGGATATGTGCTTTGTCTTTGAATGCAATACCAGAATCTTTGAGATGTTTATTGCACTTGAATTATCACAGAAGATTGTAACAAGCTCTTCAAACACAATTCTGATATCCTTCAACATTTGCTTCATCCACAAAACTTAAGTATAATTACTTGCTGCTGCTATATACTCTGCCTCTACAGTAGACAGAGATATTGCCTCTTGCTTTTTACTTAAAACCAAGAAACCAAACTCTTTCCCAAGAAAAATGCACCTCCACTAGTACTTTTCCTGTCATCCACATCTCCTTCCCAATAAGCATCTATATATGCATGAAGACTGAAATCATAATCCTTAGGATACCATAAGCCATAATCAGTTGTCCCCTTTAGTTATCTAAAAATTCTTTTGACTACTACAACATGAGATTCTCTAGGATCACCTTGAAATCTAGCAGCAAGGCCAATTGCATTCATAATATCGGTCTAGTTTGAGTTAGATAAAGTAGTCCTCCAATCATTGATCTATACCTTTTCTGATCTGCCTTAAGGGAATCATCATCTTTACTCAACTTGCATCTAGTTACCATAAGAGTACTTACTGGTTTTGAATCCTCCATTCCAAGCTTTTTCAACAACTCTTTCACATACTTAGACTGAGATATGAAGATGCTCTTATCTGACTGGGTGATTTGCAGACCTATGAAGAAATTCAATTCACCAAACATGCAAATCTCAAATTCACTTTGCATCTGATCAACAAATATTTTACACATGCTCTCATTTCTTCCAAAGATGATATCATCAACAAATACCTCAACAATCAAGATGTGTTCATGATCAATTTTGAGGTAAAGATTACTGTCAGTTGTGCCTTTGCTAAAACCTAACTTTAGTAGATACTTATCTAATCTTGCATGCCAGGCTCTTGTGGCTTGTTTAAGTCCATACAATGCTTTCCTCAATCTGCAGACCTTATCTCCTTGATCAAACAACCAAAATCCTTCCGGTTGCTCTATGTAGACTTCTTCTTCCAACTCTCCATTTAGGAATGCTAACTTGACATCCATCTAGTAAACTTTGAAATCTTTGTAAGTAGCAAAGGCTAGAAATAATCTGACTACTATTCTTTCCACCGGAGCAAAAGTTTCTTCAAAATCAATTCCCTCTACCTGAGAGTATCCTTTGCACACCAATCTTGCTTTCTTTCTCACAACTTCATCATCTTCATTCAATTTATTTCGGAAGACCCATTTAGTTCCAATTACATTTTTGTTTTCAGGTCTTCGAACAAGATCCCATGTATGATTCTTTTCAATTTGCATTAATTCTTCTTCCATTGCTTTTACCCAACTTTCATCATTACAAAATTCATTCACTAATTTTGGTTCAATCTTTGAAATCAAACAATACTCCATTTGTTCTTCAACAATTTTTCTTCTAGTTTGAACACATTTATTTTTATCTCCTATGATCTGATCTTCAGAATGATTCAACCTTACATACCTGGGAGTTTTGGGATTTTCTTGAACTTCTGATTCTTGAACTTGTTCCTCAACATTTGCACTAGCTTCTTGAGTCACTGGATTCTCTGGAGCAATCTGAACTTGCTTTCCTTTATTTAGACTTTCATTTTGATTATCTAATTCATATCCACAAGACCTTGAAGGTCTCTCCTTGCTTTCATCAACCTTGACATTAGCACTTTAAACAATCCTTTTCAATCTCTTATTAAAGCACCAGTATGCCTTGCTTTAATTAGAATAACCCAAAAATATTCCTTCATCACATCTTGCATCAAACTTGCCTAGATCTTCATCTCTTTTGATGTAGCATTTACTACCCAAAACTCTAAAGTATTTCACAGAAGGAGCATTACTAAACCACAGTTCATAAGGTGTTTTACCAATATTACGTTTGATCTGCACCTAGTTAAGAGTGTAAATAGCAATACTCACAGCCTCTCTCCAATAGACATGTGGAACATTTGCCTCCATCATCATGGTTCTAGAAGCCTCTTGAATAGTCTGGTTCTTCCTTTCCACAACTCCATTCTACTGAGGAGTCCTAGGATCAGATAACTATCATCTTATTCCATGCTCTTCACAAAATGCATTAAACTCACTGGAGGTAAACTCTCCACCTCTGTCAGATCTCATACACTTTATCTTCACACCAATCTCATTCTCCACCCTAGCCTTGAATTTATTAAATCTATCTAGAGCCTCTGATTTGTCTCTCAAGAAGGTGACCCACATCATTTGGGAGTAATCATCAATCAGCAACATAATGTATCTGTCTCCTTGCAAACTCCTAACTCTGGCAGGACCACACAAATCAGTGTGCACAAGTTCCAACAATCCACTTGAAAATTATTCTTTACTTTTGAATGTAGCTCTATTCTGTTTGCCCAACTGACATTCCTTACACATACTATTAGTAGGTTTCACAAGCTTTGGAAGATCTCTCACAGCCTGAGTAGTACTTATCTTGACAATGTTATCAAAGTTTACATGACACATTCTCCTATGCGATAACCAACTCTGATCAATCTAAGCAATCAAACAAATTTTACTAGTACTACTTAAATGAAAGATATTACCTCTAGTTTGTGTACTAGATGCTATCTTAGTTCCGGAGTTTTCCAAAATTCTACATTTTCCATCTTTGAATCAAAGATCATACCTTTTGTCAACCAACTGTCCAACACTAAGAAGATTATGCTTCAACCCTTCTACATACAAAACATCATTAGTGTTATGCTTACCATCAAGAGAGGTGGATCCTCTGCCATGGATTCTACAAGCTGAATTGTCTCCAAACTTCACAATTCCACCTTCATATCTTTCCATACTTACAAACTTACTTTTATCACCTGTCATATGATGAGAACATCCGCTATCAATCACCCATTCATCATTTTCTTCAACCTGAGCAGCCAAGGCACTTTCCACATTCACACAGCTAGCAGATTCAGTAGGCTCTGGATCTTCTTCTTTGATAGAAATGAACACCCATTCATTTCCAGAGGTACTTCCCATATCAGATTCTTCATCTATGACTCTTTCATCATCAACTTCTTGGACATAGTAGCATTTCTTTTGAACCCTAGGTCTGTTAGGGTTTGGCTTTGAAACTCTCTCCGAACATCTTGAAGCAAAATGACCAATCTTATTGCAAGCAAAACATTTGAAAGGCAACTTTCCTTCATACTTACCGGATCCTCTTGGTAATCTTTTGGCAATAAGGGCTTCAAGTTCCTCAAGCTCTAATTCATCTTCTTCCAGTTCCTTCCTTGCCTTCTCATATCTGGTTAGTCTTCTTGAAGAGATTTCACCTAGATCAAATCTTTGCTTTCCAAAAACACTGGCCTTAAATGCAGATTCTAATTTAGGAAGAGAATCACCAAACTCACTCATTTCAAATGCTGAAAGATTGCCAACCAACTGATCCCTTGTAACATCTGTCACAGTTCTGATCTCCTCAATAGCAGCAACTCTATGCTTGTATGAAGCAGGTAAGGATCTGAGCACCTTGCCAACAATCTCTGATTCTTCCAGTTTTCTGCCAACGCACCTGATACTACACACAAGTTCATTCACCTTCTGCCTGTAGGAAGTGATGTTTTCATCTTCACTCATCCTCAAATAATCGTATCTACCCTTCAGGCTCTGTAACTTAGCACATTTGACATATGCATCACCTTCATACAGAGTTTCCAACTTCTCCCAAATTTCATGAGCAGTTTGCACTTCCAAGACATTTGTCATTTCTGTATCAGTTAGGGCACTCAACAATGCTTCTTTAGCCTAAATGTTGTGTTCAGCTTCTTTGATTTCATCTGGAGTTGTAGCACCATTATTCGAAGGAGTATACTCATTCTTAGTTATCAGCCAAAAAGGATCACCCATGCATTGCAAATGACACTTCATGCGATTCTTCCAAAGAGAGTAAATTGTTCCATCAAATCTTAGACTATCCTTCTTGAATGTCAACATCCTGGATCTCCTCAAGCAGTCAAGCTTCTCTTAGAGGAACCAGCTCTAATACCAATCGTTGAAATTAGGGAAGACAACTGAGAGGGGGGGTGAATCAGTTGTCACAAAACTTTACCTTTTGCTACATTTAATATTCTTTACCACTTATTAACAGATTAAAGATATAACCATGAAAGCATGAATCAACAATACATGAGCAGAAACACAATCAACACACATAACACCAGGATTTTTACGTGGAAACCCGATTAAGGGAAAAACCACGGTGGGGGTTAACCCACAAAGTTTGTTCTCTGTTAAAAAGAATAGAAAAATGGGAAGGCACTGGCCTTTGGGCGCACTGCCTAGATCTCACTGCTCAAAGGAAGCTCACTACCTACAAGAACATGTTTAACACTGAAAGGTTGAACTAAGAGACAACATCTTCTTCATGCAAGGTTCAATTCCATTGAAGCACACAACTCCTCTGCTTTGCCGCCAAACACTTCTTCACTACATCCACATCTTCACACACCCTTCAACACATTTGCATGACTTCATTACACTTATTTATACATGACATCAACTTTGGAATGAACATCAAAGTCAGCCTTACAATCATCTATCTGGAACATTCTCCAAGATAGGCATTACAAGCAATTACAATCACAAGTACAAAAATGCTATATGTGAACCACTACCCTATCGTCCAAACATAGTTGGGACTCAAATCTTCCTTGAATGACACACACACTCCATAGAACTTCTCTTAGATCATCCGCAACATGCACCAAGCATCCAGTCGACCAAGACTGGAAAGAATAACAACACCCAAGGAGAAATCTTCAACTATGAGATCAATCCTCAATGCGGACCACCAACACAATAGGCACACAATCTAGTGACCTCCACAAGCTTGATGAAATCAACAGGAACAACCGCACCACCTCAAATTACAGGAATCACTTGCATCTTCATACCAGAACTTAAGAACACTAATTGTCATGACTGTCACACTAGAAAGATTGCTTGTGGACCTCCAAACCATGAACCACTTGAGTTAAGGATACACACCAACATCCCAGACATACCTCTAGAACCACAGACCATAATATCCCAATGCGGAGCAATCCAGACCAAATTCCTGTCGCTCTGTTTCCTCTAAACAACTGCAAAACCTGGTTCTACTCATATGGCCATAACTTCACAAATTTTCCATGCGGACCTCTCAAATCATAACTGGAGCAACTTTAGACAATCCTCTACAAACCCTTTAATCCACAAACTTTGATCTTCACCTCACTGGGAATGCGGAGCAATCTACTTCACTGAACTGCACTATCTTCACTATTTCTGACAAAGAGATATGTAGCTCACTTGTTTCTTCCGAAGAGGCTAATTTTCTCAATATCCTCAACATACAAGTCTTCTAAACAAGTAATAGAATAAGATATAGTTGACACCAATGATAACAAGGATATGTTGACATCAATCACAACACCGATTAGGCACATATTTACAACAAAATTCTAAGTTTTAGGTGTGTTTTTCAACCTGAAAGCTAATTTATAACCAAGAGCAGTCCATAATGCCTCATACTCAGCTTAGAAATGAGCATGTTCATCTTACTTCATCAGCTGAACCCTCTTGCCCTCCCACCATCTCCCTTTTGAAATGAGGACTTGTTATATGGAGAGAAAATGAAGGTTATTCAAGTGAAGAAGATAATATTTCAAGTCAAAATGACGAAGAAATAACTATTTACAACCCTTTTTATGCCACCAAATCAGAAAAGTCAGACTTGGAGCAAGAGGAAGAATATAGTCTTGATAAAGAGAAGTCAATTCATTCTAGTCAAGAAAACTCTCAGAAGGTTGATCTTCAAGGTTCCATCTTGTTGGAGGAAATTCCTTTCTGCTATAAAGAGGAGTTTGAAACTACTCTAACAAATAAAGGTTTGTTGGAAGAGGCTACCTCATCATTTGAACTTTTGCCTTCATTGAAGAAGAAAATCCTAATGTGGAGTGTTCTTCCTTAGATAAGAATGAGAAGTTTGAGCTTGAATCAACTATTCCTAGGAACCTTCCAAGAGTTGATAGATTTGATGAGTTATTGGCTATTTTAATGGAAGAAGATGATCCATTAACCATGGAGGAGGAATTGACATGGCAAGTTATCATGCAAGGTGAAGGTAATGATATCATTTTTAGTCATTCAAGTTATCTTCTCTCTTGTTTAAACTTAACCATGAGACAGGACAACCATGAACAAAAGGAAGAAAAGTTTGAAGAATGCAGCCATGATAACATCATATCAGCCTTCTTTGGTTCTTTGAAGGAAGAAGAAGAAAACCATGAAGTTTCAAATCAATTGCTTGTCACACAAGAACACCATGAGAGTAAGATGAAGAACACCATCACACCAAATGAAGAAAAGGAAGCAACCAACCCAAAGCTTTCAAGGAGTTGTCCTATTAGGCGTTTGGTCAATTTGAAGCCAAAGGTGGACGAACCAATTATTTTCATACTCATTTCAGGGTATGAGTTATATCATCCAAATCAAGAAAATCAGTCAAATCACTCTCCTAAGGTCAGACATTATAGTTATGCCTCTACAGAAGCACAAGAGGAGGTGTATATTTTGATTTTCAGTGAAGAGGAAGGATCCATGAGCATGAATATTCTTTCACTCTTCTTCCTTTATGTTCTTGTTGCTACCATGCATAGAAAATGCATACAAAAGTTGAGGAAATGTAGCTATTTTAGAGAACCAGTCAATGGTTTTGTTTAGAATGTCTTGTACTTGGTTAGTCTAGGTTAAGTAGGTCAGTATTCTCTTGTTTTCCTCCAAGTGCTTTTACACATAATGTATGTTAGGTAGTTTCTAGTTATGTCTTATTTTTACTTTGCTATTTGATGGGATTTTCAATTGTTTCTTAGGTTTGGTCTGATGCCTTTTTCACAATGTGTTTTAGGTCTTAAGTGACTCCGTTGCCCAATGGATATTAAGACTACTAGTCTTTGTGGTTAGTAGGCAAGCATCCCTTAAAGGTTGCCAAAAATGTTACCTAGTTTTGTCTTGTTGTCCAAATAGGTGAATCTTAAATGTTTTAAGTTGAAATTGACTTGCAAGTTGAGAAAATAAGGGAAAAAATCTAAGTTTTTTTCCTAAGGAAGTTTTGTCTTATTGGGAAAACTGAGAGTTTGCGAACTCACCGATTCATTGACCAGAAAGTTCACTGATTGGCGAACCAGGCGACAAGGGAAGAGTTCAAGGAAGAGAAAAGGGAAAGATGGAAAAAGTTTTACCTTATCAACAAAATGTTGGGTTCGCAAACATGTCGGTTTGCTGATGGGCAGGTTCACCGACAGAGGAATTTACCGATAAAGGAGGAAGACAAGCAAAGAGTTTTGTAAAGCCAAAATATTTTAAGTGTTTTCTCTTTTGAAGTTCTGCCTTGTCGACAAACTTAGCATTTTGTGAACCTGCTAGTTCGTTGATCGAAAAATTCACCGATTGGCGAACCCAGTGCTAAAAGGGAGTGAAAGATTTTCTAAGGCAAGAAGAAAGGAAAGGAAGCCTTTTGTGAGGACTACTGTTTTTACTTCTGTTCTTGTGACTAATTACATTACTGTTTACTAATACTTTTATATTTATGGGACAGTAGTTCCTAGATTTTCCAACTATTAAACTTTATTATGATAAAGGAAAAACTAATTGGGTGATGTTTGGATAATGTTTACATTTCAGAAAAGTTAATTATGTGATGATGGAAAGAAAATTGTAATATGAGTTCATTTATGCTATTTAGAACTATGTCATGGTAATGCATGTTTTTTAAGTTGCTTCGGCTATGATGATTATATGTGAAATTGATCTTGTAATTGAGTGTGCAGGATTTACTAATCAAACCACAGATACTAGAGATCATACCGCACCTTTTTTGTTGTTATCCCTTGTTATGCCAATCTGGTTCCACGAGGAACCAAGATCAACTCTGTGTTTGATGTGGTGTTGTAATGTGGTCTTTCATAAGGTCGAATGGGTTAGGTCTACCCTCTTGTAACACTGAACTATGATTTGTGTTGTAAAAAAAAAAATTGAATTTGAATTTCTTTTCTTTTATTTAAATTTTTGAGGCCTTTTCTTGTGTTTTAACCTGACCCTGGGTGTCCTGAATAGGTTAAAGTTGACCTTGGGTTATACCCCATGGGTCCAGGGCCCCTTTTGGCATGGGTAACCCTTGGGTAACCTCCATATGGTCATCTTAACTTCACACTGAAGTTAAGTGACGAATTTTGGAGGAATGGGAGGGAGAGGATGGGTTGTACCAACACCCAAACCCATCCCTCTTCAATCCCCAAGGTAAGAGATGACTACAAACCCATCAATTATGGAGGAATTGACTTGAAGTCACCCTCACCATTAGTGAGATTCCCCACGAGTTGTGTGTTCATCCATAATGAAGGAAGGAAGAAGAGGCATGGGTCACCTGTCTTTTCCTCCTTTAACTCCTTTTATTTCTCCCATGCGTAACAGAAATGACATGAGGTCAGGGATAAGGAGGACTTTAGGGATGGGTGAGTGACATAAGCCAACACTCATCCCTTGGGACACAATAGTAGTTTGGGGAAGAGTGAGGAGGTGACAAGTGTCACCTCCCCATTCCTCTAAACTGAGAGAATTTTGGGTTATTTGAATCCCATTTTGGGATGGGGAGGAGTTAGTTGAATTTTGGAGGGTTTTATTTTATTTTTAAAACAAAAAAAAAGTTTGCTTTTGAGAGAGGAAGGGAGAGGGAGTTTGGTGGCTTAGGTGGGAGAAGATTTCAGTGGAGCTCTTCATCAGCTTCATCCATAGAAGGGCTTTGTAAGGTTGGTTTTTATTACCTTTCTTTCGTATATTTGATTGTTGCATGAAAAGTGTGTGAAAGTTGTTTATTTGCTTGTGTTTTAGATTTTGGTTTTGTGGGAAATGTTGTTGGGTTGTTGACAGAGCTTCTCCCACTTGGGAGAAATGCTCATCAAGTGTGGGGTAGGGGAGGAGTGATCCTCCTCGGGTGCATACCTGGTTCTTTTGGGATGTTGAAAGCCTTGATGGTATGTGAGTGTGACTTTAAAAAAAAATATTGTGTCATTTGGCTTGAGAGTCCAAATACGAACTCTTTGGAGAATTTGTTATCAAATTTGGCTTGAGGCCAAGAGAAATTGTGTTGGTTATATTATCTGTAAGGGTGACACTCTGGAGTCGAGTGTGTCCACTCTCCTACCCCTTGTGAAGCTCACTGTAGTTGAGTTTTCGTGTTGTGTAATTTATCCACGGGTGTATGTGAGTTTTGGGTTTGTTGTTGTTCCTTGTTGTGAAGTGGTTTGTGAAATTACCCTAGGTGTGTGGATGATCTCCCTAGCTCGGGGGTGACCCTCTTGCGGGTCTACGGTAGGGAGGAGAGCTAGATGAGTGGTGTTTTCTTCTTTGTTTTATTTTTGATATGTAGGTTTCCTCTTGAAGCTTATTGATGAAATTGGAGGAGTTCTGTAATTAGGGAGAATGTATTTCATCCTTACTATAAGGAGAGTTTGGTTCATTGAGCTTCATCCTGTTTAAGTTCATTGTGGAGGGATTTTCTCCCTCTGAAGTTGTAAGAATTATTGTCTGGGGAAAGAGAGAAATTCTTCCCTTCAGTATTGTTTGTTGTGGATGATTTTTCAGTTATTTTATACCTGGTGAAACTAATTGTTAAGTAATGAAACTTGTATTGATTTAGACAAAAATGAATAAATTTATCTATAGTATTGAAATTTGTTATTGATTTAGACAAAGATGATAAATTTTATCTATAGTTTTGTTCGGAAGTAAGGAATGAATTTTAGTTAGTTAGCCTTGTTATATACTGTAATTTGTTTTTATTATTGGAAATAAATATATATAAAAAAATAAATATATTAAGAATAAAAATGTGGTATAGTCATAAACTTACTAGATGTGAGCCAATGTAATTTGAACTGTATATGCTTTTATATTAATTTGAATTTAACAAGTTATAAGGGAAAATTGATTTTACTAAATCTCTGGTTTAACACTATCTGTATCAAGTCAAAATTCAGAAGATTGCATACTAAGAAAATTGTGGATGGCAGTTAAATAGAGTTATATTTCATTCTCTGCATTTAAAATTTCAATTCTTAAATGAACGGTGATTGTAAATGGCATTTAGATAGAATTATAGTTTGTTCTCTGTATTTGAAATTTTCAAATATTTTATGAAGCTGTGATTACCAGATAAAATAGTTTTATTTTTAATTTCTCTGTATGTATAAATTTCCTATTTAATAGATGAACTGCGAAAGAAATATGTCTGAGAGTAGTTGTGGGATATATATATATATATATATATATATATATATATATCTAATTGTAATTAGAGAGGTTATTACACTAATAGAAAGAAATTTCATTGATTAATTAAATGCAATGTTCGCTCGCTGTGTATACAGCATATAAAAAAAATGGTGGTGGTGGGAAGGGTTTGAACCTTCCCACCACCATCGATGAGCCTTTGGGTGTGGGGAGGGGTGGAGCCCCCACCCACACCCCACGTAGTGGGATGTGGGTGGGGGCTCCGCCCCTCCCCACACCCCCCCGTGAATACACACAGCGCCGCGGCTTGAAGCCGCGGACTCCACTTTTCCCCCACCTGCGAATCTCCCTTCGCCGCTCCCTAAGTGGCCAGCATACCTCTGCCACGCCCTGCCTTCCGCGTAGGCTTTAAACCCCACGCGCCACCTTTGCCACTCATGGCGGCCACCTCCACCCACCTCTCTGGTCCGTCCTCTCCGCCCCAGTGACTACTACCATGGATTCGCTCCACCAATGCGTCACCCTCCATTGCCTCTGCACTTCCAAACCAAAAAAACAAAAAAAAACAAAAAGAATGTTAGGGCACCATTGTAATAGCATAAAGATATTAGGGCTTCAGCCCTACAATGAAAGTAAATTTGTATGGGATTTATAAAAGGAAGACTTGATATTTAAATCTAAAATATATATATATATATATATAAATAAAATAATAATAATAGTAATAATAAGAATAAAATAAATATATATTGTATATATATTTACATATGTATATATATAATCCTCTATATATATATATATAGATACATACATATATTATTTAATTGATATAAATTTATCAGAGAGGCCGTTTTTCTTTACAACAAAAAGGAAAGATATAATTATAATTTAAAGAGAGCATAATTAAATATAATTTAATATTTTTAGAAGAGTTTCTCGGAAGTTTCAACAATCAACACAAATTAATAATCAGGAAAATGAAGAGGAAATTATGTTCCTTCCACTTATAAAGGACACTAGAAATAAACGTAAAGAAGCCATCACAGGCATTCCACGTGTGGCCATTTTAAACTCAACTGTAGTTAGTAAATGTCCAATTGAGAAAAAAAAAAGAAAGAGAGAAAGAAGAAGAAAAACTAACATTGGAAAACATAGAGGAGAAAATGCGCGGCATTTCCAAACGGGGCTAAGAGAACTAAGTGGATTTACTCATCCAATAATCTTGCTTAGGAACAAGATGATTTTACAATTAATACAAACGTAGAGGTGAATCCTAGAGCGGAGAAAACTAAGAGACTGAGTCCAGCGAAGTAGTAAACCAGTTTATGTGATCTGGTCCATCCAGGAATTAGGATTAATGTAAAAAAAGAAAATTACAGTGATAACTCTGATTGATGAAGAATATGAAGAAAAGATAGGATAAACATAAAGAAAACTTAGAAACCAAAAGAGAGAGAGACCGAAATATAAACAAAATAAATTTCAGAGAAATAGTTAAGGTGAATACGATAGAAATACAATCAAAATTAAGATCCAGGGAAACGGAAGAGAGGGCAAATGAATGACCTTGTTGAGAATACTAAGTCCGAAGGAGGAGTATATTTCAGGAAATGAGAAATGATACAGATAATCGTGCTTTGTTAAAAAATGACCAAATAGGAAAATCAAGTGAAATTTCATTATGAATAAGGCATCGTGGGAAGTTGTTAACTATCAAGGAACCCTGTAATAAGTGTATTGTTTAATGATTCCCACTCACGCCGTGAGGCATTATGCTGCCAGAATCTTCCAAGATTTAGGGTTAGGAACCTTGATATTACAAACCTTGTAGCAACGTTAACGGCGTCGTGGAGACCCCCTTGTTGGACCGCTTGCGTCTGGGTGAACGCAATTGTACTTAGTACCCCGCCGACATCTGTAGTGTTATCACCTTGAGCGTACACCACCGAGCATGCTTACGCATGCGAGCGGGTTTCTAGGGAAGCGTGGGAAAATTTTTGATATTTCGTGTCATAACCACATGGCAGATGTGGACATGACACGTGTGATGCGTGTTGTGACCGCATGGAAAATGTGGGCATGACACCTTTATTGGAAAATTTTAAGTTCAGCGAACTTCAAGTTTGTTGATCAGTGAAATCATCGACAAAAGAACTTCAAAGGAGTGATAAAGGCACTGGCAAGGAGATAAAGGAAGAGTTGTCAGAAAAAAGGAAAGATGATGAACCAAATGGTTTGTCAATCGATGAACTCGCTAACTTAAGAAGAAAAGAATGAAGACAAAGAAAATAGGGATGGTTCATGAAATAGAAATTTCACTGACCCAAGAAGCTAAGGAAGACCGAGGCAAAGAAGTAGTTCATAAAAGTGATATTTTGCTGACCAAAAGGAGAAGTAAATAAAGCAGAGAAAAAGATACTTTAAAGCATGTAGATAAAGTTGAGCTAAAGAAGGAAAGGAAAAGCATGCATAAGAGCATGCAGATGATGTAGAAGAAATCAAACAGTTTAAAAGCAAATTTTTATGGTTTTAAAGTAGTTATTTCAGCATGCAAAAACATGCATAGTGACAGAGAGGCACTTCCAACTAGTCAAAAAGTGTGCAGAAGGTGAAAAGTGTATATAGTCAAAGCCATAAATCAAGGAATGTATAAGGGTCAACTTCATGCAGTTTTAAAACAACATACATGCAGTTGACAACAGTTGCAAGCCTTTAGGAATTAAATCAGGGCATGCAAAGTAAACCAAGTCAAAGACAACAAGGAAAACTCATCCTTAAATGTCTTGCATGGAATTCAAGGAGGAAAAATAGGAGTTCCATACCCGAGCACCCAGTAAAAGCAGGCAAAACTGATTAATAATTGGGAGTCATTCCTAGATTCCCTCTTCCATGTTGAAAAAAGATAAAAGGGTATGCCTAGGCTTCTCTCCAAGGTTTTGGCAGTTTTAGACAGAGATTGTAACTTGAAACAAGGTTCTTTTCTAGATTTTTATGTATTGTAACTCATCATCAACATTATATCAGACTTGTACAACTATATGTAAGTACCTTTTGGTCAATAATACAAGCATTTTGGCATTCTTAATCTCTATCTATTGTGTGTAGTTGAATGATTGATGTATATTTCTGTGATTTATATGCAAATCCTTGAGTATATGTCTCATTTTTAAACACCTATATATAGAAAATGCATGTTATGCGTAGGTTGTAGGTTGTGTCATGATGTTAAATAGTCATTAGTTGTGAGAAGGACTTATTTTTCCCTTCTAACATTGTAAACATCAAAACCCTCCTATGAAATATTGATACATGAACATGAAACAAATCTAAGTTGTGTCTTAAAAATAGCTAGTTTATTGAACATATTGTGTATGTTAAATAGCAGGACAGGTCATAAACATTTGGTGCATCACCTTCCATTAGGTTTTATACTTCTTTTATGTCACTTCCTACCCTTTTCCTATGAGATCAATAGTAGAATATATTAGTTTTTAGGTGATCCATCAAGGGAACCAACTCTCTCTGGAGATTTCTGTCACTTTTGTAGGTCCCACATTGAGAGACATTTCAATGTTTCACTGAATAGCTTGAGAGCTCCTCTCTCTAGTAATGGTGCTTATTTAGTGACACCAATACTTTTATATAATGAGCTTATATGGCCATGTTGATTTAAGGGACTAAGACATGCATGCTTTTTTCAAATCTAGTTTATCTGGCCTTATTATATTATTCATTGATTGAATATAATATTGATGTGAGATGATTTTGATGAAATTAAAAAAATAGTAATTTTTTAATAGTGTTTATTGAAATATTATTATTGTGTTATTACTTTAGTCGGATCCTACAACCCAAGATGTGACTGAGCATATGGTGATAGCTCTCTGATAGACATTCAACTTTTGTAGCATATTTGGTAGAGTAGTTGTGCACTACATGGTTAAATAACAAGTTAGCAATCAACATTTGCTCACCAAATGGAAAGAATGGCAGGGTTGTGGATGTTCAACCTATCACCATTATGAGCATATATGCATTTAGGGTGGCTAGTATTAGTAACACGCCTAAATATTATGTAAGTGGTTTATTTCCCTTGCAAATATGTGTATTTGTAATGGTAAAAATTGCATACCTTGAACTTTTCCTCTCTATTTTGAACCCACTTTGATATATATATATATATATATATATGAGTTGGGATTAGAATAATTAAATATTGAAACTAAATATGGATACTGGAATAATTAAATACTAAAATTAAATGTGGATATAAATATTCTGCATTTAGTTTTAGCACATAATTATTCAGTCCCAACTCATATATCTAGATTAGTTATTTATTGAATACTTTATTTATTTAATTAGCCTAGATATTTTATGTAAGTGGTTTGTTTTCCCTTACAAATATATATATAAAGAGATACATACAAACATGTCTATATATTGATACATACATATATCTATATATATCTAGATACACATATATATACATAAATATCTATACATATGAATCTATATCATTGTAATGGTGAAAATTGGATACCTTTTCCTCTCCATTTTGGACCCACTTTTAGATATATAAAGAGAGAGATACATAAAAATATGTCTATATATAGATACATACATACATATATAGATAGATACACATATATATATACAGAAATATCTATACATATGAATCTATATAATTATAATGGTGAAAATTGGATACGTTTTCCTCTCCATTTTGGACTCACTTTGATTTACATGTATGTGTGTGTGTGTGTAATTTATGAAAACAATTCATGTGACTTGTCTATGCTTCCACATTATGCATACATGTCTACCATGGTAGTTGCAACTACATCTGACAAAATTCCTCTATCCTTCATGACTTGATGGATGTTCATACCATTTTTTAGAGCTCCCATTTTGGCACAGGCAGGAAGGATGCTGGCAAAGGTTGTGGAATTTCGATTTGAGCCTACCAATTGCATTTGCTAAAAAGTTTATAGAGCCTTTTCAATAAATCCATTTTGTATGCATATACATATGTATATATATAATAATAAATACCTACAGGTTTCATTCCATAAATTTAAGTTGTAAAGTTTTGGGAAAATTTTTTTACAGCTTAAACTTCACAAAAATCAAAAGCAAGAACCAAGCAGTGGCTCTTCAAGAAGTTGTACCCAAAATGGATTGAAATCCTCATGAATTTGTTTAAGAATATTTTTGGATTTAATTATATGTTTTTACTTTTTTTGTGATCCAAAACATGATGTAGAAAAACATATACAATAAAATCCAAAACACTTTTAAACATCTTCAAAGATTGGAAAAATCACATCTACTATTAACACCCATAAATTTTACAATTTAAAAATAATAATTATAAATTTTACGTCTTGGTAATAATAAAAATAATAAATTTAATAGTTTAATAACAACAATTACAATCAAAGGAATATCAATATGGTTGCATTATGGAGTTGGAGTCTATTACTTAATGTACATATTTAGTTGGTTGAGGAAGAGTGATAATTGCAGAAGAATACACTATTGTACATGAGAAAGAGAAGGTCGTTGTTGAAGGAACATCATTAACGTTCACCAGTATCCTCCCTCTTTAATAAGTTAAAGAGAGGGGAGTAAAGAGAAGTAGGTGAGGCATCAATCATGCCTAATTAAATACCCAACAAATGCCTTCCCTAAATTTCTAAGTAGGTTAATCCTGTATGGCTACATTAGTTACACCTCTCTTCATTCTTCTTTCCTCCTTTATATTGCATTCGATCAAGAGGCTAAAGATATGAACACACTACCATACAAATCATTGTACATACCATGAAATTTTCATGCCACCTTCTTAATCACATGAGCTCTTTCTAAGCGATTAACAGATTCCTTTTACCATAACATGAATATTTGTTTTCACTATTAGTCATTCATAATTGCATAGAGAAAGAGTAGTTTTATGGCATCTACAAGTTTTGGGGTATGAATCTTTTTATATTGTTGAGAGGGTGGTTATTTGTTGATAAGAAAAATTAGGTGTAAAATGATTGATTCTATTGTTGACAATGCCAACAGATATTTTAGAATAAAGCTTATCATATAAATGTACTTATTTCCAAGATTTAGATGAGCAATTTATGTGACTCAAAGGTTAGAGTTTGAGTTCTATTATTGTTGTTCAAGGTATCATCCAATTGCTATTAGATTATACAAAGAAGGTTGCAATTTAGTGTTTGAATAGACATGATTGCTTTAGATAAATATGGTTCTATTGTCATCTTATGCTTTTCAAATTGTTTTGTTTTAATTCAAGTGTTGGTAGAAATTTCACTGCGGTCTTTGTTTAAATGTTATTGTAATTTGTGGCTAAATATTTATATATGGAGTGGATGATAATCTGAAGTAGAAATGTTTAGAGAATTCATTTTATTTTGGATGTTCATAATATGATCCAATGGTGATAGGTTAGACAAAGAAGGTTGACCTTTTTTATGTTGCAATTTACTCTGGAGTCAGTGCATTTATTGCACCTGCCCCCACGTCAGAGATTTTGGGAATTTTTTTCTGACCCCATGTCATTTTCTTTTATTATTGTTTAGTTTGTGCTAATAAGAATTAAATGTTGGTTGATGAATTTGAAAATATGGATTGAGCACCATTTTTGAGAGATAGAAAAGAGATAAAAGAGAGGGAAGAATAGAATATAATAGTTAGAATAGGGGAATATAGAGCAGAAGCAATAGAGAGAATATTTCAGAGCAACAATTATTGGAATCTGTTGGACAACTGAGAGGGGGATGAATCAGTTGTCACAAAAACTCAAATACTTCTGCACTAAACATAAAGTACCTGTTATCATGGAGGCTTGGTATTCTTGTAGGACCACAAAAGCTTGTGTGGATCAATTCCAATCATTCAGTGGAAGATCTTTCTTTATCTTGCAGTATTTTCCTTGATGGTCTTTGACATTTCCTACAATTGATGTTGTTTGAGTAATCAATTTCTGGTAGGTACTTCACAATTTGAACTAAGCTTATTTTTGATAAATCATCAAGATTTGTATGACAAAGTCTTCTATGCCAGACCTAGCTTTCATTGGTCTGAGATGTGAGCCCAAGAAGGTTACTTTTTTTTTGAGATGATAGAGATTCTCTTCCATTCTTTTTCCAATTGCTATTGCAGCTCCAGATTTTTCTTTGATTTCAAGGGAATCATTCTCAAACACAAACTTAAAACTCTTTTTGCATAACTATCCAATGCTTAAAAGGTTTTGTTTCAAATTTTTTACATAAAGAACATCTTCAAAAATTTGTCTGTTGCCAAAATTGATTGATCCTATTCCACAAATTTTAACAGTGCAGCCATCTCCAAACATAACTAGCCCTTCATCGCATCCTTCCAGACTTACAAACTTAATCCTATCACCAGTCATGCGGTTTGAACAACTACTATCAATAACCCAACAATTTTAACTTTGAAACATGACTTCATCACTAGAGCATACTTTAGAACATCTTTAATGGTTCAAATTTGCTTCCTTGGACAATCTTTCATTGATAATTTTTTATGAGTATTCGGGTGCAATGACGAGTACTATTTTCCTTTTGACTCCATTTAGGATCTCCTTCGAGTGGTTAGACTCTTTCCAAAGGAACTTGGCTCTAATACCAATTGTTGGAATCTGCCGGACAACTGAGAGGGGGGATGAATCAGTTCTCACAAAAACTCGAATACTTCTACACTTAAACATTAATCACTTATCCGCACTTATTATGATTAAAAAAAGAATGCATGAAATAGGAAGCTTAAACACAGATGCAACATTAAACACAAGAGACACCAAATTTTTCACGTGGAAAACCCCAAGGTGGGGAAAATCCACAGAGAGGATTAGCTCTCAAAATATATTGCAATCTTTGAAAAATGATGTTTAGGCTTGGTCACTCCACAGGCCCAGAACATACTGGCTCACTTCCATGAAGTATAGCTAGGTCTAGCAGGCTAACTGCCTCAACCCTAAACCTAGAAAGATTACAATAAGGGTTGCTAAACCCTGAGGGCTGTTAAACCCTACTGGTGGCTCAATGCTAGGCACACTGCCAAAGTCACCATCTTCTTCATGTCTAAGATTAATATATTGAAATAGTTCCTCTGCCTCTGCTCTACCTCTACTTCTGCTCTACCTCTACCTCTGCTATGCCTCTACCTCTACTATGCCTCTACCTCTGCTCTGCCTCTGCCTCTTCACCTCTTTCCTTATCTTCCCATCTTCGCACCAGCACCTTCTTTTCATTGCTCAACTACAAACATTTATACACTTCATCAACCTTGGAATGATCATCAAGGTTGGCCTTACAATCATCAACCATTGGAGCAATCTCCAAGGTTAGCATTACAAGCATGTACAATATAGGTCCTGACCTATTACAACTTTATGCAAAGAAAATGAAGTAAATATGTATGCGGATCATGCCACACCTTAGCTGGGACTAAAACATGATCTTCCATCCTTCCATGATCTTCAAAAGACCTCCGCAATTACTCGAATTAACCAAGTCGGCTAAGACTAGTTACACACTACATTATCTGGCAACAATCTTCAAACATGATCTCAATTCCTTAACATGGACCAATGTCTAGATAGAAACATGATTAGGGGACATCCACAAGCACGTTATAATCATCAGGAGAAACCGCACGAACCTTAACCACTTTAGACTTAGGAATCTTCTCACCGAAACACATGAACTTCACTATCTTTGACTGTCATAAAAGAAAGATAGCTTGTGGACCACCAAAACATGAACCACTTGAATTGTAGGCACCTATCATCATCCCAAACTTCCCTCTAGAATTGCAGAGCAAAATACTTTATTGCAGAGGAATGCAAAGCAAAACACTTTCTCCCTATCACCAGAGAATAATCAGAAGGAGCAGGCTTTACTCTGGTGAATGCAACTTTCTAACAACTTCACACCGGAGGCTCAAACTTAAAATTTAGCATCTTCAGACATCCCTTTGAACAAATTCCAATCCATGGACCCAGATTTGTAAGCAAAAGGAAATGCAAAGCAATCTTCCAGACTATTCTTCAGCATACAACTCACTTTCTAAACTACACTTCATTATGACTCACTTGATTCTTCTGGAGAGGCCAATTTACTCAATATGCTCAACACACAAAGCTTCTAAACAAGTAATAGAATAGGACATAGTTGACACTAATGACAACAAAGATATGTTGACATCAATGACAACATTGATTAGGCACATACTTGCAATAATCTCTCCCTTTGTCATTGATGGCAACATATGAAGTGAAAAACCGCAACAGCCATCAAGACTAGATTCTCCCCTATATCTTTACACATATGCACTCCTTGTCTACTTGAGTTTTTCACATGACTTATCTCCCCCTTTGACATCAATGGAAAAGGGCACATACTTGCACTCTTCTATTCTGATCCATTCTCTCTTTTGAGTCTTCTGACTGCTCCCCCTAAGAAGTAGCCCTTAAAGCATCAATCCGGATCTAGATGTAAAATTCTGAGATTCACCAGACTTATGCACTCTTATGCATCTTAGTTTAGAGCAGGAGGGATGATAACTGCTAACTTTTCTCTGAGATTCTCAAAAGTATCCTTGGGCAGAGGCTTAGTGAAAATGTTATGCAATCTGATCTTTTGTAGAAACATACTCCAACTTGTCTTTATTTTCTATCACCTTTTCTCTCAGAAAGTGATACATAATGGATATGTGCTTTGTCCTTGAATGCATCACTAAATTTTGATATGTTTATGGCACATGTATTGTCACAAAAGATTGCAATTGGATCTTCATACACAACTCTGATGTCCTTCAAAGTCTACTTCATCCATAACACTAGAGTGCAACTACATGCTGTTGTAATATATTCTGCTTCTACAATAGATAGAGATATTAAATCTTGTTTCTTGATCAACCAAGATACCAACCTTTTTCCTTAGAAGAATGCACCTCCACTTGTACTTTTTTTGTCATCCACATCTCTGACCCAATCTGCAACAGTTCTTCTTTCATAGCCTTAACCCAGTTTTCATCATTGCAAGCCTCATCCACAGTTTTAGGTTCAATTAGATAGAAATTTACTTGTTCCTCTGCAAATTTTCTTTTGGTTAAGATCCCTTTGCTCTTATATTGTCAGCTCATCCCTTTAGTGCATGAGTGACCAGTTCATCTATCACATCATATCTCCAGTGCAGATCTGGACTGCATATAATGATTTTCCCAAACTCCATCACTTACCTCGCACACTTCTCATAGTTAGTTATTTTAGGCTTCCAGACCAGAATTCTTTTGTCGAAAACAATATATTTTTGTGTCGAATCTCATCACAGGCTATCTAGTTGGGGGATTTGGATTTTTCTACATGGCTCCCCCTAAGCCATAGATCACGATTCACTTCCTGGAGGAAGTAGCTACTCTAGATTCTAGAGCAGACTTATCTTTTGATTCATTTATTCCCTTCTTGACCCAAATCTTGTTCATTTCTGCTTTAACTTCTACCGGATCACCTTTTTGCACTGGCATCTCTCATCCTGATTGATCATCTTTCTTCACGTTCTCATTTCTGTAGTATCTTGCAGTATGTCCAGGTTGGCTACAGTTGAAGCACACAATACTTCTCTAACCATTGTTTCTTGATCTACATAGGTTGGCTTTATGCCCAAAATTATTGCATGTATAACAGTAGCCACTGAAAGATTCCATTTTCCTATTTATCCCATATCCTTTTCTCCCTTGACTCCTACATTCATTTTCCCTGTGTCCAATTTTATGAAATGCATAACACCTAGTAGAATTTGACTAACTTTATTTCTGCATTCGGTAGCTTTATGACCAATTTTATTACATGTAAAACACTGACTAGAGAATGATGGGATATTTTGATTCATCTAGTTCCTACACCAAATAGCCTTGTGACTGAACTTACAGTTACATGAAATACAGTAACCATTGAAAGGTTCATAACTTTGAGCATTTGGCTTCCTGATTGATGATCTTCTACTTCTTTGATTCTAAATCTGTCTATTTCTATTCTCATCCTGACTTGTTATGAACCCTTTATCTTTTTCAAATTTCATGCTTTTGTTTGTCCTCATCATTTTTCTAGCTTGCCATTAGTTTATCATATCTGGAAGCACTCACACTGAATTGGTCTCTTTGAGCGCACACAAGTTTCAGATCAACTTTCAAGTCTTCAACTTCCTCTTCAAGCTTCATGCAGTCTTTAATTTTGTCTTTCATACATTTTTCAATTTTTATCTTTTCTTCATTGTCCTCTTTTAGTATTTTTTGTAGCTTCCTGATTTGTTTTCTTAACTCTCTAATGTGATCATTCACTTCTATTATATTTTCTTTCAAATCCATGTCTTCTTCTGTAGTTTTTGAATTGTTACTATCAATACAGGCAATCAGGCACAAATTCATTTAATTCATAGTAGCTTTGTGACCTTCCTCATCACATTTGATGGTTTGGGAGCCTTGCAACTCCTTCTTGGTTGAGACCCAGTTCTCTTGAATGTTCTCATTAACTTTAACGTATGCACTTTCAACAATCCTTCCCAATCTATTATTGTAACAGAGGTAAGCTTTGGTCCAAGATGAATATCCAAGAAAAATGTCTTCCTCATACTTGGCATTTTCCTTTTTATTTTAATGAGGCATTTGCTTCCAAAGATTTTGAAATATTTCACAGTGGGTATTGATCCATACCACAACTCAAAGGGAGTCTTTACTTTTTTGGTTTTTACCTAAACTTTGTTTAATGTATAGACAGTGGTTTGAATTTCCTCCTTCCAAAATGTATCTGGCAGATTTGCTTCTTCCATCATTAATTTTGCAGTTTCCTGAATAGTTCTACTTGATTCTTCCATTATCTTATTTTTTGAAGAGAGCTATTTTTCTATCTCATAGGTTTCACAAAACATATTGAAGTTGTTGAAGGTGAGCTCTTCTTCTTTGCCAATTCTCAGACCTTTGATTTTCATGCTTAGCTCATTTTCAACCATTTCTTTAAAAACTTTGAGTGCATCTAGAATCTATGGTTTATCCTTTAAAAAATTGACCCAAGTCATTCTAGAAAAATCATCAATAAAAACCATAAAGTACCTGTTATCATGGAGTCTTGGTATTCTTGTAGGACCACAAAAGCTAGTGTGTATCAATTCCAATCGTTCAGTGGAAGATCTTTCTTTATCCTGCAGTATTTTCCTTGACGGTCTTTGACATTTCCTACAAATGATGTTGTTCGAGTAATCAATTTTTGGTACGTCCTTCACAATTTGAACTAAGCTTGTTTTCGTTAAATCATTAAGATTTGTATGACAAAGTCTTCTATGCTAGACCCATCTTTCATTGGTCTGAGATGTGAGCCCAAGAAGGTCACTTTTTCTGAGATGATAGAGATTCTCTTCCATTCTTTTTCCAATTGCTATTGTAGCTCTAGATTTTTCTTTGATTTCAAGGGAGTCATTCTCAAACACAAACTTAAAACCCTTTTTGCATAACTATCCAACCCTTAAAAGGTTTTGTTTCAATTTTTTTACATAAAGAACATCTTCAAAAATTTGTCTGTTGCCAAAATTGATTGATCCTATTCCACAAATTTTAGTAGTGCAGTCATCTCCAAACATAACTAGCCCTTCATCGCATCCTTCCAGACTTACAAACTTACTCCATTCACCAGTCACGTGGTTTGAACAACTACTATCAATAACCCAACAGTTTTCACTTTAAAACATGACTTCATCACTGGTGCATACTTCAGAACATCTTTGATGGTTGACATTTGCTTCCTTGGACAATCTTTCATTGATATTTTTTTATGAGCATTCAGGTGCAATGATGAGTACCTATTTTCCTTTTGACTCCATTTAGGATCTCCTTCGAGTGGTTAGACACTTTCCAAAGGAACTTGGCTCTGATACCAATTATTGGAATCCACTGGACAACTAAGAGGGGGGTGAATCAGTTGTCACAAAAACTCAAATACTTCTGCACTTAAACATTAATCACTTATCCGCACTTATTATGATTAAACAAAGAATGCATGAAATATGAAGCTTAAACATAGATGCAACATTAAACACAAGAGACACCAAATTTTTCACGTGGAAAACACCAAGGTGGGGAAAATCCACAGAGAGGATTAGCTCTCAAAATATATTGCAATCTTTGAAAAATGATGTTTAGGCTTGGTCACTCCACAGGCCCAGAACATGCTGGCTCACTGCCATGAAGTATAGCTAGGTCTAGCAGGCTCACTACCTCAACCCTAAACGTAGAAAGATTACAATGAGGGTTGTTAAACCCTACTGGCGACTCACTGCCAGGCACACTGCCAAAGTCACCATCTTCTTCATGTCTAAGATTAATACATTGAAATAGTTCCTCTACCTCTGCTTTACCTCTGCCTCTACCTATGATCTACCTCTACGTCTGCTTTGCCTCTGCCTCTTCACCTCTTTCCTTATCTTCCCATTTTCACACCAGGACCTTCTTTTCACAGCTCAACTACAAGTATTTATACACTTCATCAACCTTGGAATGATCATCAAGGTCGGCATTACAATCATCAACCATTGGAGCAATCTCCATGGTCAACATTACAAGCATTTACAAAATAGGTCCTGACCTATTACAACTTTATGCAAAGCAAATGAAGTAAAGATGTATGTGGATCATGCCACACCTTAGCTAGGACTCAAACATGATCTTGCATGCTTCAATACGCTTCCATGATCTTCAAAGGATCTCCGCAATTACTGGAATTAACCAAGTCGGCTAGACTAGTTACACGCTATATTATTTGGGAACAATCTTCAAGCATGATCTCAATTCCTTAACGCAGACCAATGTCAAGATAGGAACATGATCAAGGGACATCCACAAGCACATTATAATCATCAAGAGCAATGGCACGAACCTTAACCACTTTAGCCTTAGGAATCTTCTTACCGAAACACATGAACTTCAGTATCTTTGACCATCATAAAAGAAAGATAGCTTGCGGACCACCAAAAAATGAACCACTTCAATTATAGGCACTTATCATCATCCCAGACTTCCCTCTAAAATTGCAAAGAAAAATACTTTATTGCGGAGGAATGCGTAGCAAAACACTTTCTCCTTGTCACTAGAGAATAATTAGGAGCAGGCTTTACTTTGGTGAATGCAACTTTCTCACAACTTCACACCGGAGGCTCAAACTCAGGATTTAGCATCTTTAGACATCCCTTTGAACAAATTCTAATCCACGGACCCAGATCTGTAAGCAGAAGGAAATGTGGAACAATCTACCAGACTGTTCTTCAACATACAACTTACTACCTAAACTGCACTTCACTGTGACTCACTTGATTCTTCTGGAGAGGCCAATTTTCTCAATATCCTCAACACACAAAACTTCTAAACAAGTAATAGAATAGGACACAATTGACACTAATGACAACAAAGATATGTTGACATCAATGACAACACCAATTAGGCACATACTTGCAACAATATCCCCCTTTGTCATTGATGGCAACATATGATGTGAAAAACTGCAACAACCATCAAGACAAGATTCTCCCCCTATATCTTTACACACCTGCACTCCTTGTCTGCCTGAGTTTTTCACATGACTTCTTTCACCCTTTGACATTAATGGCAAAGGGCACATACTTGCACTCTTCTACTCTAATCCATTCTCTCTTTTGAACCTTCTTACTACTCCCCCTAAGAATAGCCCTTAAAGCATCAATACGGATCTAGATGTAAAATTTTGAGCTTCATTAGACTGATGCACTCTTGTGCATCTTAATTTAGAGCAGGAGGGGTGATAACCCCTAACTTTTCTCTAAGATACTCAAAAGTATCCTTGGGCAGAGGCTTAGTGAAAATGTTCTGCAATATGATCTTTTGTAGAAACATACTCCAACTTGTCTTCATTTTCTATCACCTTTTCCCTCATAAAGTGATACCTAATAGATATGTGATTTTTCCTTGAATACATCACTAGATTTTGATATGTTTATGGAACTTGTGTTGTCACAAAATATTGCAATTGGATCTTCATACACAACTCTAATTTCCTTCAAAGTCTGCTTCATCCATAACACTTGAGTGCAACTACATGCTACTACAATGTATTCTGCTTCTGCAGTAGACAGGGATATTGAATCCTGTTTCTTGCTAAACCAAGATACTAACCTTTTTCCCAAGAAGAATGCACATCCACTTGTACTTTTTTTGTCATCTACATCTTCAGCCTGATATGCATCAGTTCTTCTTTCATAGCCTTAACCCAATTTTCATCATTACAAGAATCATCCATAGTTTCAGGTTCAATCAGATAGAAATTTACTTGTTCCTCTGCAACTTTTCTTCTGGTTAAGATCCCTTTGCTCTTATATTGTCAGCTGGTCCCTTTAGTGCATAAGTGACCAGTTCATCTGTCACATCATATCTCCAGTGTAAATCTAGACTGCATATAATGATTTTCCCAAACTCCATCACTTACCTCGCACACTTCTCATAGTTAGTTATTTTAGGCTTCCGGACCAGAATTCTCTCGTGGGAAAAAACATATTTTTGTGTTGAATCTTAGCATAGCCTATCTAGTTGAGGGATTTGGATTTTTCAATATGGCTCCCCCTGAGCCATAGATCACAATTCACTTCCTGGAGGAAGTAGCTGCTCTAGATTCTAGAGCAGACTTATCTTTCACTTCATTTATTCCCTTCCTAACCCAAATCTTGTTCATTTCTACTTTAACTTCTACCAGATCACTTTTTTCCACTGGCATCTCTGATCCTGATTGATCATATTTCTTCATGTTCTCATTTCTGCAGTATCTTTCAATATGTCCAGGTTGACTACAGTTGAAGCACACAATACTTCTCTGATCATTGTTTCTTGATCTGCAAAGGTTGGCTTTATGCCCAAAATTATTGCATGTATAATAGTAACCACTGAAAGATTCCATTTTCCTATTTGTCCCATATCTTTTTCTCCCTTGACTCCTACATTCATTTTCCTTGTGTCCAATTTTATGACATGCATAGCACCTAGTAGAATTCTGACTTACTTTATTTTTGCATTCAGTAGCTTTATGACCAATTTTATTACATGTAAAACATTGACTAGAGAATGATGGGGTATTTTGATTCATCTTGTTCCTACACCAAATAGCCTTGTGACTGAACTTGTTACATGAATTACACTAACCATTGAAAGGTGGATAACTTTGAGCATTTGGATGCCTGATTGATGATCTTCTGCTTCTTTGATTTTGAATCTATTTGTTTATCTTCTCATCCTAACTTGTTTTGAACCCTTTATCTTTTTCAATTTTCATGCTTTCTTTGTCCTCATCATTTTTCTAGCTTGCCATTAGTTTATCATATCTGGTAGTGCTCACACTGAATTGGTCTCTTTGAGCCCGCACATGTTTCAGATCAGCTTTCAATACTTCAACTTGTTCTTCAAGCTTCATGCAGTCTTTAATTTTGTCTTTCAGACATTTTTCAATTTTTATCTTTTCTTCATTGTCCTCTTTTAGTATTTGTCGTAGCTGCCTGATTTGTTTTCATAACTCTCTAATGTGATCATTTGCTTCTATTATATTTTCTTTCAAATCTATGTCTTCTTCTATAGTTTTTGAATTGTTACTGTCAATACTACCAATCAGGCACAGAGTCATTTGATTCACAATAGCTTTGTGACCTTCCTCATCACATTTGATGGTCTAGGAGCCTTGCAACTCCTTATTGATTGAGACTGAGTACTCTTGAATGTTCTCATTAACTTTAACATTCGTAATTTCAACAATCCTTCCCAATCTATTGTTGTAACAGAGGTAAGCTTTGGTCCAAGATGAATATCCAAGAAAAATGCCTTCCTCATACTTGGCATTTTCCTTTTCCATTTTAATGAGGCATTTTCTTCCAAAGATTTTGAAATATTTCACAGTGGGTATTTATCCATACCACAACTCAAAGGGAGTCTTTACTTCTTTGGTTTTTAATTGAACTCTGTTTAATGTATAGACAGTGGTTTGAATTGCCTCCTTCCAAAATGTATCTAGCAGATTTGCTTCTTCCATCATTAATTTTGTAGTTTCTTGAATAGTTCTACTTGCTTCTTCCATTATCTTATTTTTTGAAGAGACATCTTTTTCTATCTCATAGGTTTCACAAAACATATTGAAGTCATTGGAGGTGAGCTCTTCTTCTTTGCCAATTCGCAGACCTTTGATTTTCATGCTTAGCTCATTTTCAACCATTTCTTTAAAAACTTTGAGTGCATCTAGAATCTCTGATTCGTCCTTTAAAAAATTGACCCAGGTCATTCTAGAAAAATCATCAATAAAAAACATAAACTACCTGTTATCATGGAGGCTTTGTATTCTTGTAGGACCACAAAAACTTGTGTGGATCAATTCCAATCATTCAGTGGAAGATTTTTCTTTATCCTGTAGTATTTTCCTTGATGGTCTTTGACATTTCCTGCAAATGATGTTGTTCGAGTAATCAATTTTTGGTAGGTCCTTGACAATTTGAACTAAGCTTATTTTTGTTAAATCATCAAGATTTGTATGACAAAGTCTTCTATGCCAGACCCAGCTTTCATTGGTTTGAGATGTGAGCCCAAGAAGGTCACTTTTTCTGAGATGATAGAGATTATCTTCCGTTCTTTTTCCAATTGCTATTGTAGCTCCAGATTTTTCTTTGATTTCAAGGGAATCATTCTCAAACACAAACTTAAAACCCTTTTTGCATAATTGTCCAATGCTTAAAAGGTTTTGTTTCAAATTTTTTACATAAAGAACATCTTCAAAAAAAATTCTTTTGCTAAAATTGATTGGTCCTATTCCAAAAATTTTAGCAGTGCAATCATCTCCAAATGTAACTAGCCCTTCATCACATCCTTCCAGACTTACAAACTTACTCCTGTGACCAGTCATGTGGTTTGAATAGCTACTATCAATAACCCTACAATTTTCACTTTGAAACATCACTTCATCACTAGAGCAAACTTCATAACATCTTTGATGGTTGACATTCGCTTCCTTGGACAATCTTTCATTGATAATTTTTTATGAGCATTCGGGTGCAACAACGAGTACCTATTTTCCTTTTGACTCCATTTAGGATCTCCTTCGAGTGGCTAGACTATTTCCAAGGGAACTTGGCTTTGATACCAATTGTTGGAATCTGCCAGACAACTAAGAGGGGGGGTGAATTAGTTGTCACAAAAACTTAAATACTTCTACACTTAAACATTAATCACTTATCCGCACTTATTATGATTAAACAAAAAATGCATGAAATAGGAAGCTTAAACACAGATGCAACATTAAACACAAGAGACAACAAATTTTTTACGTGGAAAACCCCAGGGTGGGGAAAAACCACGGAGAGGATTAGCTCTCAAAATATATTGCAATCTTGGAAAAATGATGTTTAGGCTTGGTCACTCCACAGGCCCAGAACATACCGGCTCACTACCATGAAGTATAGCTAGGTCTAGCAAGTTCATTGCCTCAATCCTAAACCTAGAAAGATTACAATAATGGCTATTAAACCCTGAGGGATTTTAAACCCTACTGGTAGCTCACTTCCAAGCACACTGCCAAAGTCACCATCTTCTTCATGTCTAAGATTAATACATTGAAATAGTTCCTCTGCCTCTGCTCTAGCTCTACCTCTGCTTTGCCTCTACCTCTTCACCTCTTTCCTTATCTTCCCATCTTCACACCAGGACCTTCTTTTCATAGCTCAACTACAAGTATTTATACACTTCATCAACCTTAGAATGATCATCAAGGTCGGCATTACAATCATCAACCATTGGAGTAATCTCCAAGGTCATCATTACAAGCATTTACAAAATAGGTCTTGACCTATTACAACTTTATGCAAAGACAATGAAGTAAAGATGCATGTGGATCATGCCACACCTTAGCTGGGACTCAAACATGATCCACCATGCTTCAACACACTTCCATGATCTTCAAAGGATCTTTGCAATTACTGGAATTAACCAAGTCGGCTAAGACTGGTTACACGCTACATTATCTGGGACCAATCTTCAAACACGATCTCAATTCTTTAACACAGACCAATGTCAAGATAGGAACATGATCAGGGGACATCCACAAGCATGTTATAATCATCAAGAGTAATTGCATGAACCTTAACCACTTCAGCCTTAGGAATCTTCTCACCGGAACACATGAACTTCATTATCTTTGACTGTCATAAAAGAAAGATAGCTTGTGGATCACCAAAACATGACCCACTTCAATTATAGGCACTTATCATCATCCCAGACTTCCCTCTAGAACTGCAGAGAAAAATACTCTATTGCAGAGGAATGCGGAGCAAAACACTTTCTCCATGTCACCAGAGAATAATCAGAAGGAGTAGGCGTTACTCTGGTGAATGCAACTTTCTCACAACTTCACACCAGAGGCTCAAACTTAGGATTTAGCATCTTGAAACATCCCTTTGAACAACTTCCAATCCATGGACCCAGATCTATAAGAAGAAGGAAATGCGGAGCAATCTACCGGACTGTTCTTCAGCATACAACTCACTATCTAAACTGCACTTTACTGTGACTCACTTGATTCTTCCGGAGAGGCCAATTTTCTCAATATCCTCAACACACAAAGCTTCTATACAAGTAATAGAATAGGACACAGTTGACATTAATGACAACAAAGATATGTTGACATCAATGACAACACTGATTAGGCACATACTTGCAACAACAATAGCTAAACAGGGAAAACTCTAGTGTTTGTAGGTAGCTCTGGAGTTAGGAGACCAGCAGATGCGGAATGGAATAAACATCAGCTCTAGGGGAGGGCAAATCATTGTTGGATAAAATTATTGAACAGGGCAGCAAATTTGATTTTTTTTTGTAATTTTGGATGTAGTTTTTGAATACAAAATTATTACATCTCTCTCTCTCTCTCTCATCTTATTTTTTCTATCCAACATTGTTGTAGCTTTCTAGTACAAACATCCCACCTACCAACAAGTGGTACTAGAGCCCTAATTTTCTAGGCAGTAAAAAATAATGGCATATTTTTTGCGAGTATTTTGAAAAGCCTTGGACTTTCTAGGCACTAATAGTCTTCTCCAATTTGTAGAAGAATGGAAGGAGGGGACAACAAAGGTTGGCAATAGCCACAAAATTTTGATGGGCAGAATTATGACATATGGGCAAAGAAAATGAAGAAAATATTAGTGGCAAATGATTTATGGGAGCTAGCCATCAATGGTTCATGGACGTGATAGACCAAAATGCTTATGCAACCCTATCAAATGACCAAAGGAATCAGGTAAAATAAACAAGAATGAAGGATGCTAAAGCCCTTAGTTTGATTGAGGTAGCCTTGACAGAGGCTACTGTTAAATGCACAAGACAACTGAGAGGGGAGGTAAATCAGTTGCATCAAAATTTCAATTCCTCATAAGCATAATCACATCCACATCAGTTCACTTAAACCCTTAATCTATTATGAAGATTAAACATGAAATGTAGATAATAGAAACTTAAACAAATCAACACCATGCACAAGAGAACACCAAATTTTTACGTGTATATTCCATTCACAAGAAGCATATTTTCCTCTTTCCTTAATTTGGTTTCTAAAAATATCTCTAACTACAGTTTGAACACTGCTAAAACCCTCCACCCCTATGGAGTTGTGGTTGTCTAGGAGTTATGGTATCTCCTCGGACATCTCTACTTTTGATAACTCCAAGAAGGTTGCTCATCAAAACACTATTTGAAAATGTAACATCCTGCCATGCAACCCCGAAGGGTAAGAGCCAAAAGAGGGCAAGAATTATTATTTTTGAACAAAAAGTGATAACATACACATAATACAGTTACTGGATCGCTAGATCGACAACATTTATGGCCAAGTATGGCCGAATGTACAACCCAAAGGAGAGGACTAAATCACCCTCCTTGCAAACATCAACAAAACTACATTCATTTTAAACAACAAATTCAATTGTTCCTAATACCTATTTCCACTTTTAAACATAGAGCCATAATGATCATCATAGTACAAGCGGGTCTGATACCAACACCAGAATCCCGTAAGCCAAATATAAAACCACATCTCATTTCTTTTCATTAATATAATTTACATCATCTCTCTCAAGAGAGTACACATTACATAAAATAATAAACATAAATACAATGGCATAGCCATGGATAAGATACAATAACTGATAAAATAAATACAAGAGAAAACATCACCAACTGGTGCTCCAATAACCTATTTGTCAGTCCCCAATGGTAGTGGCAACGCCTCCCAACCATGTGGACTCAAAAGAGACCACCCCACCGTGCTCAGAGGTAGTCACAAGGCCCAAATAGAAGAATAAAGGCAAGGAATACAATGGCCAACATTCACATCAGTCATAGAGTAGACATGACACACAAAGCATAGTGCAAACATGGTAAACAACCCCACAAGCATAGTGACCTGAGGGGACTCTAACCACTCCTCGAATACTACTCAAGGTACCATACCAAAGACTAGGCATTAAGAAATTAAGGACATAACAAGCTAAGTATAGCACACATCCAAAAGTCTCAATATGAGCACACACAAGTTAAGGGACAACCCAGAGAATAAGTATGTTGAAGTCAATGAACCGACTGTTTACTAGAGGCAGTGTAAAAAATAGCCAACTACAACACAAAGAATGGGAATCTGTTAAAGCATATCAATGGTGAAATTAAAGAGCAATGAAATAGCTGCCGAAATGAAAATGTAGAACATCAGCAAGAAAGCATAGATAGACAAATTGCCTTAAGGGAAATCCACTCATGCAAAATAGCTACATGATGCATATATCACACATGGACTATATGATAAATTGCCTCAAAGAATGTGATCTCATAACACTTAAAATAGTATCACATACTCACCATTGAAGTTGATAATTATAAGCAACTATAGTGTACAAGAATCAGGCTTCACAACATTAACCAAAAACTCCTAGCCAACTGGGACAACAAACAGGCACGAGAATAGTAGGGCAACGTGCCTCAAAACATATTATAGTTTCATAGATAGTATGCCGGTTTGGTAAGAATAACATGGCACTTAAACAATTGACAGAATGTTCCCAATTCGATGGTCTTTCACAACATAAAACTATTGCAGTTAGAATACATAGACAGATTTGTTTTAAGACTCCCAAATCTTTCATGATGCTCAAACATGGCCTTCAATCTGTTGGCAAGGAACAGAGGCCAATGTGGATTGCTCTGGCAGCCATGCATGCATAAAATAGGTGTTAGGAATGCCTTGAACTGTTTGTCAAAATGCCTCAAGAAAATGTGGTCTCATGGAATGTAATGATGACATGATAAAACATACAATGGATTTGTTTGAGAAGTTTTAAAAACTTTCAAGCTAATGCAATTGGACGGTGTGAAGCCAAATTCCTAGGCCTTTGCCAGCATCAAATGTTCCCAGAAGAATGCCACTGGAAATGTCATCATGGTAGACGTAGGCTACATAATAATGCAAAATTTCCCCACTCTAATCCACAGTCATAAAATAGCATTTCCATCCACTACTCATCTCAATCTCACAACATTATGTAGAGAGGGATAGTTGAAGGAGGTGCTACACATTTTGTTTACACACACAACCCCCCCAAAGACTCCTCTACATATCTTCAATTATTGCAAACTTGCAATTTAAGTCTGCTGGGTAACAGGGTATGGACATTCAACAAAGTTTAATGGAAGGGAGGCTTTTTTTAGATGTTATAGTTGCAATTGCCCAGGTACACATGTATGCAAAATGTGCAAGCAGAGACAAGGCTCACGAATTGTTTGACTGAATGCCTCAAGGTGATGTCATCTCATGGGACGCACTTATTGTAGGTTACACATAAAATGGATTTGTTAAAAAGGCTTTAGAAACTTTTAAGCAAAAGTTGTTGGTAGGCATAAAGCCAAATTCCCAATCCTTTGCCAGCATCCTCACTACCTACACTAGAATGGGGACTTGGAACAGGGTATGGATGTTCATCAAATCATGAAGGATAGAGGAATTTTGCCAGCTCTTGTAGCTGTGACTACCCTGGCTAAAACATGCAAAATGTGGAAGCATAGGCAACACATGTGCACTGTTTGGTTAAATACCCTTGTGGCCTGCTATGGTAGCTAGTCGATGAAAGAGGAAACATGGCTCATTAATAAACTTGATATAAAACATATACTCAGGGACAGCAATGTATAGTTTAACCAAGGGGAGTTTTATTGTTTGATTTCAAAGATCTCACGAACACATTATTCATTTCCATAGTCCTAGAAATGGGGAATTTAAAACAGAGTAAGGGCATTCATCAAATATCATCCAGAGCAATATCTTGTGAAAGCAAATAACAGAAGTAATCTACAATGGTGATCGTGGGTAAGGAGAACATGTCTATATACCTAGAGCTATAAAAATTACAGAGAATAGGGAGTAACTAGATACTACTTCTCCTCTCTCCCATCCTGAAACCCTAGCTCTACCCCTCCATCTTCCCAATTTCCAGAACCTTCTCTCTGTAAGAGTGAGAATGGGGATCAAAGATCAAAGAATCCAGATTATAAAATCCTAGCCCCCCTTAAGTCAAGTGACTCAGCCCTAAGACTTTTTCTACCCCCCTCAATACCACGACTTCACTTAATGCAGCCACCTAGTTCCTTAGTGAACAAACTGCCCAAACATAATATAAAATGGAACTTTAAATAAAATAAACAATTATCAAAGCTCACCAAAAATGATTTATTTAAAATCACATAAAACCCTATTCACACAACCACATAAATATCATCATTCAAATCACCAATCTGACATACCAAAATGAACCACATAATAAATTAATGCCAAACCATAATAAAATACCGACAACCCATAGCGGGATACCTCAACAAATAATACTGGCAAACCACATAAGACTAGATGGGCAATCTGGATGTTACCGCAGGTAACCGAAAGGTAAACACATATCACAGAATCACTGCACTAACTGGGTGCAGTGGGCTAGGCTAGGGAACATTTGGCATTTGACTATCTCCAGTAACCACCATTGGGGAATAAGAGTACGCTCAAGCCTGGGAATCCAGGCGGAGTCGATGCCCAGTACTTGCATCACTTCGATCACATTACAAATACTTGTATATATATTTCATATAATAGCCGAAGCATCAATGGACATCAGGAAGAGGGTCATGACATTGTAAGCCTCTCAGATACGAGTGTTACGACATCATCCCTTTCCTATCCATAATCATACAAAAGCAATTATATCATTATATAAACATATAAGCATGTAATCCAACATGATAACTAATCATGTCAACATCATAATAGTATCGGAATCCATCAAGGAAAAGCAACAACCAAAATGCGAACACACGGGTTGTTACATCCTAACCCATAGGACTAGGCTTACTCCTAGAAGCCTGCAATATGCTAAGATGCAGCCATAGCACACATCAGTCCATAAAATTCAATATAAATATAAAATTCAGCATGTCACATTCATTTTGATATACACAAATTAGTGCAATATGTCCTAGTATCCAAGTAAAGAAGAGGCAAGGCACTCAATTTCATATAAAATATACATTAGCATATAACAATCTTCTCCAATCAAAATAAAGAATGGTGCCATAACATTCAATTTTCTCAAAGAATCAATGTTTCAAATAGCCGATTAGTTGCTCACAACCACCAATTTTCACATTTACGCTAGCATAAATCACGTAATTTTCTCATAATTTGCAGGAAATTACACTTTCAAGACAAAATTTCAATTCTCTAACTTCTATATGTAGTCATCTCTAAGATGGAGCACACAAACACACATATACATAATTTCAACCTCTACTTTCATAGCATGCATGACATCTCTTTACATATAATGCAATAGTTTGTCACTTTTCAAGGCATAATGATGTAATTTTTTTGTTCTCTTCTATATTTTAATATGCAACCACATACATGACAAATTGTACAACCCACATATACATACATACTTATTCACATCACAAGGCTACATTAGGGGTTCACGTGGATGTTGTAGTACCATCCATATCCAATTATATCCATAAGTCCATAATCAATAACCATGTCCAATATCCATATCCATGAGTCCATAACTAATAACCATGTCCAATATCCATATCCATGTGTCCATAACCAATAACCATGTCCAATATTCATATCCATGTGTCCATAACCAATAACTATGTCCAATATCCATATCCATGTGTCTTGATGGCATTTACCCACCTAGTGAGCCCTTCCATACAAGCCACAATGACATATCTCTTGTTTGTGTAAGGGTTTTAGCCTCCAAGAGATAGTCAAACAATAGGATGGTAGAGAATTAGAGCTTAGAACATCTCACACATACCCCCATCATTAAGGGTTTCCCTGTGTTTGCTTCCTCGTATACACTCAAACGGGTGGATCTCACCATACCCGATGAGGAATCACATCACAACACAAGACCAACATTCAAAAACAAAAAATTCAATTAGCTTAGCCAGCAAGAATATAAATAATGAAGAATAAACCTCAATTCCAACAATAAAATAAGAAAAATTTGCATAATCTTTAGCAATAAATCAAATGTAACCATAAGAGTTACATGCCAAGAAAATCATCCATGGCTAAACTAATACAAGTAAGATAAACCAAAGTGCTAGTCCACACAAGCAAGTAAAAGTTACCAATAACTGAAAAGAAGATTCACAATCTTCAAAATATACACATCACAACACTACATGACTATCGCTAGTCGCCACATGAAGAAGGAGGAAAACAAGCATGACTATCTCCACAGTCCTTCATGTGGGTGCGGCCAACTCACGCAACCTCCACATGGAAAGGTATTGTACCAGCACTCCCAGGTCACATACCTCATGCGGCGCAACCACTCATGGTATACACCAAGCGAAGAAAGCACGCAATGGCCATATATCGCATGGCAATGTCCTACTCATAGGAACATCTTGCATAGTGTGTAGCCATGGAGAAAGCACGTGTGGCTACACACCGAGCCAGAGGTGCACATGGCTAGGTTCCACTCGCATGCCACCCGATCAGAATCGAGGCAATCTTGAGTGAACCCTCTACTCTGTGCTAGCACTCACTCCACGCTACACAAGTAGGAACATAACATGTATATATATTACTCCTTCATGTATCTATGTATGTGGCATTGTGTCCTCAAGCTCGACTTGCTACCATCACCAACACAACATCATCACTAGCACTGTGTCGGAACATTAGTGGGCTGTGGCATCGTATCTAAGGCATCATGTCAGAACATGAGCAATACAAAATACCTCACAACATGGGGTAACATCCATCCACACATGCTGGAGCTCAAATACAATCACATCAAGGTAAGATCATAGTTGTCACAGGTGCTCATACCATAAACTAATGTCATACTCAAGAATTGTACATATTAGGCTAACACTGTATGAACCAAGTATCTAGTCCATTAATAAGGGGAAGTAGTGAGTACTTTCTCGGGAGGTTGAAATGATCACTGTCATTTCACGCTACCATTATATGTACACCATGCAATTCCCTCCCAAGGAACTTTGTTACTGCTACTACCCCTCCACATATTAACCTATCAACAACCCTTGGGTTGGTAGTCAATAGGGTGACAACAAGAAAACACATAGATGGTATGATTTTCTCCCATACACATAATCCAAACATACCCTCCATGGATGGGTACACAGTATCACCATCCCATGGGCACACATATCAAGCATTGGTTATTCACAACACTCAACAAGAGCACATTACTGGATGTCAACATCATGGGGAGTACAATCACATTTTCTCTTACCCAGGAAATACCATAGCCCACATATGACTATGCAACATGATGCAAAATATACAACTTTACTCAATAATAAGTACTCCCAACATCCATACCAATTTTCTCTTTTTTCAAGGGCAACTCATTTACCCATAACATCATAGATTCACTTGCAATGCTTTCAACATAACGCAATGGTGCATGAACATGTATAACATCATCACTATCATCATTACATTAGTGCATAAACATAAGTAACATCTTCACAATCATCATTACATTCACTTCTATATTTACATAATGATATACATCTCATTTTACACCCATTACACTCTCATCTCATAATAACACATGATGCAACATCATATCACAAGTCACAATAATACCTTTCATTCACAAGAAAATGAGAAACTAGCAACACAATTAAATGAGTTTGGTTGAGGAACCCTAGTCATTTCTCAACATTCACATCCATACATATAAGCATAAGTAACCTTGGCTATGTCAATGGCATTCAATTGCTCACTCAAAGCAAGATATGCAACATTCTTATTACCTTAGCATTCACTATTTTCTGTTTGCATTAAAGTACAAGTGTTCACCTATATGATCTCATCAAAATCACAATGCAATAGAGGAGATCAAATTTCATCAACAAGATATATCCACTAAGCAATTAACGTCCTCATTCAAGCTCATTAAATAAGGAGGCACTAATTAACATATAATCACATTCAACACATAACCATAACAAGCATAAGGTCTTCTTCACTCCTATCTCACCAAATCTTTTACTTATTGCAATTTTAACATACTAATTAAATCCATATGCCATTATTCTAACATCTTGTCAACTATTGACAACTAAGAAGAGGAGAGCAAGATAGATTTCATCTCAAGTCATGACATTACATGCCATCCAATATTCATCATACAAACATGCAAATTCTACTAAGGGGAAGTTTAAGACACCATTAATACACCAATTACTTCAGTTTGTAACTAAAGGATGATAAATGTAGTAATCTAGCACATCAAGAGGTTAAAAGAAAAATTTGGTCTCATCACACCAATTTCAACAACCATACATCACTTACAAGAAAACATACAACATTCATTCTAATCTACCCACACCCACAAACATCTACACACTTTCATCCTCTACATCTATAATACAAAAAAGAATTATAAGAGAAATTCATGACCAATTAGGGTCATTTCATTCACTAGAAACATAAAGGAAGACACAAGAAGAACATATCCAAGCAAGGGTAATTAGGCAACCCAAGTTACCTTCAACCCACAAACACACAAGGAAAAACATTCCTACCCCTGTCTTATAACATGAGAGAATGATCACTCTTAACCATGGGAGACTCTCAACAAAGGTCAACACTCTAGTCCCATTGAGTAAGGTAAGGCCAAGGAGGCTATTTCCTCCACGATTTCTAAGCATGGTGTTGTAACTTAACCCACTAAAGCCATGCGAAGGCATGAAAGCAATCAAGACTATAAAAACAATATAACAAGCTCATGCCAAACATAGCAAAACATAGAAGGCTCAAGTATGCTAGAGCTCCAATGTGTGAACATGGGCTCTGATACCAAATGTAACATCCCGCCATGCAACCCCGAAGGGTAAGAGCCAAAAGAAAGCAAGAATTTTTTTTTGAACAAAAAGCGATAACATACACATAATACGGTTGCCAACTCGATAGATCGACAACATTCATGGCCAAGTATGGCCAAATGTACAACCCAAAGGAGAGGACTAAATCACACTCCTTGCAAACATCGATAGAACTACATTCATTTTAAACACCAAATTCAATTGTTCCTAATACCCATTTCCACTTTTAAACATAGAGCCATAATGATCATTATACTACAAGTGGGTCCGATACCAACACTAGAATCCCTTAAGCCAAATATAAAAACACATCTCATTTCTTCTCATTAATATAATTTACATCATCTCTCTCAAGAGAATACACATTACATAAAATAATAAACATAAATACAATGGCATAGTCATGGATAAGATACAATAGCTGATAAAATAAATACAAGAGAAAACATCACTAAATGGTGCTCCAATAACCTATTCGTCGGTCCCCAATGGCTGTGGCAACGCCTCCCAACCATATGGACTCAAAAGAGACCACCCCACTATGCTCAAATGTAGTCACAAGGCCCAAATAGAAGAATAAAGGCAAGGAATACAATGGCCAACACTCACATCAGTCACGGAGCATACACAACACACAAAGCACAGTACAAACACGGTAAACAACCCACAAGCACAGTGACCCAAGGGGACTCTAACCACTCCTCAGATAATACTCAAGGTACCACACCAAAGACTAGGCATTAAGAAATCAAGGACATAACAAGATGAGTATAGCACACATCGAAAAGTCTCAATATGAGCACACACAAGTCAAGGGACAGCCTAGAAAATAAGTATGTCAAAGTCAATGAATCAGTTGTTTACCAAAGGCAGTGTGAAAAATAGCCAACTACAACACAGAGAATGGGCATCCGTTAAAGCATATCAATAGTGAAATTAAAGCCCAATGAAATAGCTACTGGAACGAAAATGCAGAACATCGGCAAGCAAGCACATATAGACAAATTGTCTCAAGAAAAGTCCACTCATGTAAAACATCAACATGATGCATATACCACACATGGACTATATGGTAAATTGCCTCAAAGAATGTGATCTCATAATAGTTAAAATAGTATCACATACTCACCATTGAAGCTGATAGGTATAAGCAACTGTAGTGTACAAGAATCAGACTTCACAACATTAACCGGAAGCTCCTAGCCAGTTGGGATAGCAAACAAACATGAGAATAGTAGGGCAATGTGCCTCAAAACATATTATAGTTTCATAGACAGTATGCTAGTTTGGTAAGCATAACAAGGCACTTAAACAATTAACAGAATGTTCACAATTCAATGGTCTTTCACAACATAAAATGATTGCAGTTAGAATACACAGACAAATTTGTTTTAAGACTCTAAAATATTTCAAGATGCTCAAACATGGCCTTCGATCTATTGGCAAGGAACAGAGGCCAACGTGGACTGCTCTAGTAGCCACACATGCATAAAATAGGCATGAGGAATGCCTCAAACTATTTGTCAAAATTCCTCAAGAAAACGTGGTCTCATGGAATGTAATGATGATAGGATAAAACATACAATGCATTTGTTTGAGAAGTTTTTAAAACTTTCAAGCTAATGCAATTGGACAGTGTGAAGCCAAATTCCTAGGCCTTTGCCAACATCAAATGTTCCCAGAAGAATGCCACTAGAAATGTCATCGTGGTAGACGTAGGCTACATAATACTACACATTTTCCCCACTCCAATTAACAGCCATAAAATAGCATTGCCATCCACTACTCATCTCAATCTCATAACATTATGTAGAGAGGGATAGTTGAAGGAGGTAATGCCCATTTTGTTTACACATGGAACCCCCCCTAAAGACTCCTCTACGTATCTTTAATTATTGCAGACCTACAATTTAAGTCTGCAGAAAGGGAGCTTGGTAACTGGTATGGACATTTAGCAAAGTTTAACAGAAGGGAGATTTTTGTCAGATGTTATAGTTGTAACCGCCCAAGTACACATGTATGTGAAATGTGCAAGCAGAGATAAGGCTCACAAACTGTTTGACTAAATGCCTCAAGGCGATGTCATCTCATGTGACGCACTGATTGCAGGATATGCACAAAATGGATTTGTTAAAAAGGCTTTATAAACTTTTAAGTAAAAGTCGTTGGCAAGCATAAAGCCAAATACCCAATCCTTTGCCAGCATCCTCGCTGCCTATACTAGAATGGGGACTTGGAATAGGGTATGGACATTCGTTAAAGCATGAAGGATAGAGGAATTTCACCAGCTCTTGTAGCTGCGACTGCCTTGGCCGAAACATGCAAAATATGGAAGCATAGACAATGCATGTGCACTATTTGGTTAAATACCCTCGTGGCCTGCTCTAGCAACCAGTCAATGAAAGAGGAAACATGGCTCATTAATAAACTTGATATAAAATGTATATTGAGGGACAGCAATGTATAATTTAACCAAGGGGAGTTTTATTGTTTGAGTTCAAAGATCTCATGAACACATTGTTTGTTTCCACAGTCCCACAAATGGGGAATTTAAAATAGAGTAAGGGCATTCATCAAATATCATCCAGAGCAATATCTTGTGAAAGAAAATAATAGAAGTAATCTGCAATGGTGACCGTGGGTAAGGAGAACATGTCTACATACCTGGAGCTGTAAAAATTGCAAAGAATAGGGAGTAACCAGATACTACTTCTCCTCTCTCCCATCCTAAAACACTAGCTCTGCCTCTCCATCTTCCAATTTCCAGAACCTTCTCTCCATAAGAGTGAGAATGGGAATAAAAAATCAAAGAATTCAAACTATAAAATCCTAGCCCCCCCTTAAGTCAAGCGACTCAACCCTAAAACTTTTTCTACCCCCCTCAATACCACGACTTCACTTAATGCAACCACCTAGTTCCTTAGTGAACAAACTGCCCAAACCCAATATAAAATGGAACTTTAAATTAAAATAAACAATTATCAAAGCTCACCAAAAATGATTTATTTAAAATCACATAAAACCCTATTCACACAACCACGCAAATATTGTCATTCAAATCACCAATCTGACATACCAAAATAAACCACATAATAAATTAATGCCAAACCATAATAAAATATTAATAACCCATAAAAGGATACCTCAACAAACAATACTGGCAAACCACATAAGACCAGATGGGAAATCCAGACATTACCGTAGGTAACCGGAAGGTAAACACATATCACGAAATCACTGCACTAACCGGGTGCAGTGGGCTAGGCTAGGGAACGTTTGACTTATGACTATCTCCAGTAACCACCATCAGGGAATAAGAGTACGCTCATGCCTGGGAATCCAAGAAGAGTCGACACCTAGTACCTGCATCACTCTGATCACATTACAAATATTTGCGTATATATTTCATTTAATAGCTGAAGCATCAATGGACATCATGAAGAGGGTCATGACATCGTAAGCCTCTTGGATACGAGTGTTATGACATCATCCCTTTCCTATCTATAATCATACAAAAGCAATGATATCAGTATATAAACATATAAGCATGTAATCCAGCATGATAACTAATCATTTCAACATCATAATAGTATCAGAATCCATCAAGGAAAGCAACAACCAAAATGCAAACACAGGGGTCATTACAGGAACTCCCCCTCCCCACAAGATTGGTATAAATTAAACTTTGATGGAGCGACTAAAAGTAGCTCGGGAGTGGCTAGTGGTGGGGGTATCATCAAAACTTGCAGTGGTCAACTTATTGCTATTAGAGTTGGCTATGATTGGAGCCACCCAAGATCTAGGACTTCATGAAAGCACAAGAAAGATTAAATGAGAGAATAATTCTATTCTATCAATAAATGCAAAAGGTTGATGTTATATTACAATGTACATGATATGCCTTGTTTATAAAGACAAGAGTGAGAGACAAGATGTTGTAGTCATGTGATAAGTGTCATATTCCTATGACATGTGACAACTAGAGGATAAGATGCCAACTATTAACAACTATCAACAACTAGACATAACTAGAAACATCTAGTAGATTCACATGTGAATTACGTGTGATGTGTGAATATTATTTAATTAATAAATAGTTAAATAATATGAATTATTCACACAAGGGTAAATCGAATAGGTAATAACCCTGTTCACACCAACACCACCCCTAAGTGCAGATAGGGAGTAGCTGACTAAAGGAAGAATGCAATGAAGATGATTATGGGTCCCAACTACTAGGCCACATTAGGTACCCGTGTACAACAAATCTCAAGTGGAGAAAAGGGGAAAACCTCATGGGACAAAACTCCTCTCCAAAAGTGAGAATGCATAAAACAATGAAAGAGAAAGAAGTGATAGTAGGAGGACTCAACATAACCCCCCAAGAACTACTTCTATCACATATATATAATCAAATACCTCCCATAGGAGAGCAAGAGTGAGACTATAGGTCCCCCCACAAAGAAGTAGCTCTTGTACCAATGGTGAATGCCTAAAGATGAATGCTGGAAAGTGTCTTGTACCTGCAAACACCATTTCTCCCCTTGGGAAGAAACTAATCCAAAGGCTAATGTAGAAGAAACTCCATCTCCAAGAAGAGAGATGAGGGAAGAAGTCTCATGATGGGTGTCTTTGAAAACTGCTCAAATGTCCACATGTCACAATCAAAGGATGGCACTATGCAATGAGTTGTAACCAATCCAAAATCATGGGTAGAACCATGAAGAACAATCTCTAAAAATGAAGTAGATGGGATAACGGTTGTGTTGTAATTGTCATCAAAGAGGAGAGATATCCCCTCAAGTGTGTCCTCCAAATTTGTAATATGAGACTCACAAAACAAGTCTGATATATCTACCAAAAAAGTATCCCACAAACTTGTGTCTAAAAGACTAGAAGTATCTTGCTCAACTCAAGGAGAAGAAACCATGTCGATGTCGATCTCTGAAGAAGCAGGAGGTTGGGGTGCTGGAAGTTCAACACTAGTCTCATGAACCAAAGTAGATGAAAGAACACCAAGGTGCAAGTGACCAAACTTCTCCTTAGAAACATGATTCACACTAGATGGATGGGTGTGAATATCAATCAATAGATCTACATCATCAGAAGAAGCAAAATGGGAAAATGTATACAATTAGATGCATGATTATCCATCCCAACAACAATGATATCTCTACTCTCCAAGTCCCTTATGATCACTGAATCAAGAGTGAACTCAACTGTCTTGCCTGCACTACAATGAGTAATCTAGTATATGGAAAGGAGATTGGTTGACAAGGAAGGTACACACAATACATTATTAAAATTACCCTCACCAATATCAATAGTCCCTTTTCTAGTTGCTTGCATGTATGTATTATTACCCATCAAAATAGGTGGCAAAGCACATGAATCAAATGAAGAGAACATCCCTTGTGAAGATGTCGGATGATGAGAAGATCTAGAATCAAGAAGCCATCTCTCTGACTAAAGACTTGTAGAAGCAAAGAGTGCTTGTCCTTTTACTTTGTTTTTCCCATTAGCAATGCTTGTCCTTTTACTTTGTTTTTCCCATTAGCAATGCTTGTTGTCATTGTCTGTGTAGATGATGATGGTATCTGTTGGCACTAATTTTGGTCTAGATCTGAGCGCAGTTGTTGGAGGGTTTTTTCTTTTTGAGCCCTAAGTTCCCTTGTTCATCGCTGTGACTTTCTCTATCGGCGAAACTTCTTTTTGAGTGCTCAGATTATGGTTGAACCTCAGGGTTGAACCATCGGGTTGAACCGGTTCAGCGGTTCAACAGTTTGCGGGCTTTGGTTCCATTTTTCACTAAGTGTATCCTTTGTTCATCTTTTGATCCAGTCGGCGTTGAACCTCTCGTTTGAACCATCCGCTTGAACTGGTTCAATGGTTCAAAGCCTTATGTTTTTGGCCTTATCAGAGTGAGATTGAGTATCGGCATAGGCATTTTGAGATTGGCCGATGGCTTTGGTCATACCGACGGAGATGGGAGGCCGATGTCTATCGGCGAGACTAGTAAGATCGGCCAGAGGAATTTCAGGTTGGCCGATGGGGTTGGTCCGGCCGACAAGGGGGAAGCAAGGCCATCGGTAAGAGTTGGTCTATCAGCTGGTGAGATTTTGGTTGCTCCGACGGTGTAAGTCACACCAACGGAGGTGGTAATCGGTATGACAATGTGTGTCGGCGAAGGAGCTTTTGGCTAGCTCGATGATTCATCTCTAGCCGATACAGGGAAGTGTAGTGTAGCGGTCGGCGAGACCACTGAGGTCAGCGGGAGATTTTTGAGGTAAGCTGATGGCTTAGGTCTGAGCACTCGACACCTATTATGTATGCGGCCCCATTTTTAAACTAATGAAGTGATCTCCTCACCATGCATGTGGGATTATTCCCCTGTGTATTTTAAACCTGCGAAGAAGCACGTTTTGGCAGGAAATTGTTTTTGAACGCTGCGACTGTTTTCTCGATGGCTGCGGGTGGTTGAGCCATCAATGGCGACTGTGCTGAGGCGTGGGCGAGTTGTTGGGTAGCCATGTACCTAATTTTTGGCATGAAAGACTCCTAGATGGTGGCACAGGGCTCGAGGTCATCCTTGTCTACTTTCTGTCTGATGCAGCAATAACTTCTGAGCGCCATTCCTTTGTGGGATCTGTATCTGACATTTTTTGATGTCCATCATGTAATTAATTGCTGAGTACGCTTCTTTGGCTGTTATAAGCAGGAAGTGTTACTCATTTTGAGGTTGTTGAAAGTTGAACATTTTTGGCTCTGTAATGCAATACAGCTGATTTGGTTGCTCTGTGCAGCAAAACTTGTGAGTTTATGTATCTCCTATTGTATGTTTTTGCATGAATCCACTGATTTCATGGTTAATCTTATATGAATAATGCTATGTTTGCATGTGTTGTGCTAATTCTATCTCCAGTGTTGCATGTATCTTTCTTCTGAGTCTAGATATTTAAGGAATGTCTGAGACTCTAGAACATAGAATTCCTGTGTTGAATGTCTGATCTCTTAACTTCTGCTCAAAGGGTAGATTAAATTGTTCTCAGATTGAACATTGGGAAGGGTATACTGCAGTAGGGATGCCATAAGTATAGATAGCTTAACACTCTGTATTAGGAGATATCTGTAAGGCAGGTATCATATGTATCCCCCTGAAATCCAGTTTTAGCTGTTCATGCTGATCATTCACAGGTGTATGTCTACTGACCCCAAGCCCTGGATAGGCACCGATCTAGCTTTGTGTCTGTGTTACATACCATGTCCAGCTTTGCATCCAAACATAAAATCAAAATCAAACTCTAAAACAACCATTAGGACAGTAGAATTAGTTCTAGGATCCAAGTCCTCTGTCTACAACTGCAAATAGGCCCAAAGCTAGCCCCTTTGCTCTTATCTTACAGTTTTGGTCTACTTACAAGAGGACTTATCTGCTTTCTGTCAGCATCCCAGCCTTTGTATGCATATCCTCATGGATGTTGAGTAGGGAATACCCCCCTAGGTTTTGCAGAGCCTGAAGAAGAAGAGGAGATAAAATATAGAGTCTATCTCCTACACTGTTGGCCCCTGGCCCAGAGATCCTGTTGATCATTGATGGCTACCTTTTAGGGAAATCTGGGAGTAAGCATCCAGTCTGGGAAAAAACCAACAGTATCAAAGAAGAGGATGTACTAGGTGACATGGATGATGGAAATTTGATATTGTGCTTTTGAATAATGTGAGTCAACTCATCAATTTTCTTTTCATAACACTTATGCTCATCATGTCCTAGTTTCTTGCAATTTGCACACTTTGGTCTCTCCTTCTTAGAAGATTCCTCTTTGGGAGAGGATGAGGACTTAGGTGAATTGGTTGATTCCTTTGCTTGCTCATTGTTCTTGAAATCCTTAGTTTTTTATTTCTTGCCTTTACTAGTTGAAGCCTTTTGATCCTTTGTACCTTGATTAACAAGAAGAGCTTGAGGTCTAGGAGACTTCAATGTGCCCATGTAGACTAACTTAGCCTGCTCCCTTGTGAGTGATGTGGCAAACTCATCAAGTGAAGGCATTGTGAAAGCTTTCCCAAGTGCATCCATTGTAGCATAAAAGGTAGGAAAAAAAATTGAATAGTCAGGACCAAGCTTGGCAAGGATTGAAAGAATCAATTGAATGTCCTCTTTCTCAATTCCACATTGTTTGAGCTGCAATCTAAGTGACTTTAGCTTTGTGAAGAAGTCTTGGATGCTTGCAAAGTCAGTTATATTCAAACCAATTAGTTCATTCTCTGATTTGAAACCTCTTAGAGTATCTTTCTTACCAAAGAGATTTTCTAAGGTAGTCCACACTTCATTAGGTGTTTTACAAGATTCAATATGAAAAAGAAGATCATGAGAAATAAGCAAGCATAGTGTTCCATAGGCTTGACCACATCTATTGTACGACTTTCTCTTTTCTACAGTTGTTGTTGGTTCAGTTTTTGTACCCATTGTTACTCTATGAATTTTCAAACTTCTTTAATGAATCTCCATTTTAATTTTCCACTCATGATAGTATATGGTGTGAGTAGAGGAATTTTATTTGGATCCATGATACAAGAGTACAAAAAAGAACACAAGTACAACCCCCTTTTACTCAATCAATGAGATCACCCCCCAGGAAAAAAAAAATTACTCAATCAATGAGATCACCCCCCAGAAAAAAAAAAAAATTACTCAATCAATGAGATCACCCCCCAGAAAAAAAAAAAAAATTACTCAATCAATGAGATCACCCCCCAGAAAAAAATAATTGTAAGACTTAATATTTAGTCCAATTACAATTGCCACAAGCCAAAACAACAAAGTGATCTTTGAATTTGGTATAATGCAAAAGCCAAAATTGGGCTAAAACTGAAAGTATAATTTATGAGTAAAAATGGATCAAACTAATAGTAGATCTGGAAAGTAATCAAAAAATTATGTACTTTCAAAAAAAATCACCAAAAAATGTTACTGTATGAGCCCGAACGAAGCCTTTGAAGTTCTGAAAATAGGAATTGTTGAGGTATAGTGATGAAAAACTGCAATTTCTGGACAAACCAGGTGCCAAGACCAAAATCTGATTACACCACTATGAAGCTTGAGAAATTCTAGCCCAAATGAAAAAACATTGCATGAAAAATGGAGCAAAATTAAGCTAGATATGAGCCTTTGAAGTCTGACTGTGAAAATGAAAAGCTCAATGGTGGGGGGGTAAATAGGGCCAAGTCTGCTGACATAGTGCTGACGTCAGCATAATCTTTGAATGAAATCTTCAAAGATTCTCCAGAATATCCCCTAAGATTCATTGGTTTGATGACATCACTCGCCAGAATGATGATGTCAACGACCGCGGAAAATGATGACATCTTCTCGTACGATGATGACATCAACAAAAATCAGTGACAGAATTTCTATGTATTGCTAGAATATGTTATATGGCTGTTGACTTATGACATCATGCTGACATAAGCATGACATTAGCAGACGTAAAAATGAAATCACTGGAGTATGTCTAGATTCCCTAGAACATTCAGAAACCCTTTGCAGTTTTCAAAAAAACATTGTTTATGTACCGAAACCACTTGATTGAAGTTGAAAACCACCTTTTACTAGGCAAAAAACTACTTTCAGGGTGCTGAAACTGCTGTCTGAGGTGGAAGGCTATTTTATGGGGTGGATTTGGGGCAAAACCACTATTTAGGGCCCCTTCGAGCGGACTGTAGAATAGCCACCAAGCTATTTTTGATTTTATGAACTGCCTTCAGGTAGATTTTATTGATGTCGATAGTAATCTAGTTGCTGGTCAGGTAAGAAATTCCCACCAGGTAGTTTTTGAATCGTTGTTGAGTATGTTGGATCCGTTAGTTGGCAATTTGTAAGGCCACCGACAAAGATTTTAAATGGTCGAGGGTTGAATTGCTACAAGGAATAAGGTGTGGGGGCCTGCACTACGTGGTGCCCCCACACAACTTGTCGATACATGTGACTGCATATTTGCAGGTCTGCAGTACCCTACAGATAGGGTACAAAACCACATAAAATAAAATAAAACCAACAAATAAAGATATTAACCTTAAAATATTCAATTTACCCAGCGATTATTACGTGATTTGTTTGCGCAAGCACTGTGACTGCTATGATTCCAGAGTATTCCTCTTATGCAAGAAATATTCCCTACGATCTGTACGATGGGGTAGGAGGCAATTTTTTTTGTTTTTCACTATAACTTTGTCCGATTTTGATGAATTGATAGTCAATCTTGGGGTTTTTGGGCCTCTTTAGTATGATGGAAGAGTTTGATTTTACCCAAACTGATCTGAAAGATTAGGAACATGTTGGATCTTGCATGTACCTCCCAACTTCAAACCCTCATAGATTTGGCCTTCGATGTCTGATCTGGACAAAACAAAAGGAGATCTTGACTGGCTCAAACCTCCTAAACATAATGGTGTGCTTAGATTTGTAGTAGCACGCTCCAAAATGAACCTGCAATACAAGGCTACAAAGAGGAAAACCCTCCAAATCTGCTATTTCTATAAAGTCTTTCTAATTCTCTAGGTCATCATTCGATGCAAGAGAAGAGTATACTCAACTATCAAGATCCACAATGATTTGCACTCAAGATCTGTCAAAAAATGACTAACAAGAAGTGATTCTTCCTAGAGCTCTGATACCAAGTTAGAGTTGGCTATGATTGGAGCCACCTAGGATCTAGGACTTCATAAAAGCACAAAAGAGATCAAATGAGATAATAATTATATTACATCAATGAATGTAAAAGATTGATGTTATATTACAATGTACATGATATGCCTTGCTTATAAAGACAAGGATGAGAGACAAGATGTTGTAGTCATGTGACAAGTGTCATATTCCTATGACATGTGACAACCAGAGGATAAGATGCCAACTATTAACAACTTTCAACAACTAGAAACAACTAGAAACATCTAGTAGACTCACTAAGTCAACTTAACATGTGAATTATGTGTGATGTGTGAAAATTATGGTAAAAGCAAGAAGTTGGGTCCACGAAGAGGGGAAGTTTCAGCCAAAAAAACTCGTAGGAAACGCATACGTGTTAATGAAAAAATGCGTACGCACTTAGCTACAGGTACCTGAGCCTAAATTAAAATGTGTATACATTATGGTTCAGATACGCACTAAGAAACACGTATGTGTTATAACGCGTACGTGTTTCTTAAAAGTATTTAATTTTTTAAATAAACGACTGTCATTTTCATTTCTTCCTATGAATTTGGTGGAGAGGAACAACAATAGAGCCTTACGTGTATGCGTTCTTGAGGACCGATACCAACCCATTTTTAGTTGCCACCTCCTCCCTCGATGCAAGAGACCTCCGTGACCTCCAGGTTGGTTAAATTCTACGTTTTTTTGATTTTATATCTTGCATTTTTTACTTGTAATTATAGTTTACTATTTATTTATTTTGTTTGTAATTAGCTTGTTTAATTTATAGTTTTTAAATTGTATTTGGAAGAAAAATCATCACACAAACGAGAAACCATAAATTCTAAATTGAAATCCACAAAATTTATACCTAATTTAACTAATTTAACCCTAAACCACACAAAACCTAGACTTAGAAATCAAAACCCTAAACCCTAGGTTCCAAAAAACTTAGACCTAAAAGCTAAAACCCTTAACCCTTAACCCTAGGACCTAAACCCTAAAACCTAAACCTAAAACCCTTAATCCATAACCCTAGGACCTAAACCCTAAAACCTAAACCTAAAACCCTTATTCCTTAACCCTACAACCTAAACCCTAAAACCTAAACCTTAAACCACAAAACCTAAACCTAAAACCCGAAACCCTAAAACACAAAACCCCTCTTAGGGCCTATAATTAAGTAGGTATATAATTAATAATTATCACAATTCTTAAATACATGTCACATAATTCTTGAACAAGTTATCGAACTATGTGTAGACACCCAAAATTGACCTAATTATCATTAGTATCAAAATATTGCATTATCTATCATTTGCATTTGTCTAACACATTTGAATAATTTTTCTATTTTCCCTTAAATCATCTATTTCCTCTATTAATTAGATAAATTTATATTTAATTAATTAATTAATTATCTATTTTTCTTCTATTTATAATTAAATAATCTTTAATTATTTAATTATCTTTCTATTCTTTCTATTTTAATTAAATAAATTTTATTTATTTAATTAAAATTTCATCTAAATTCTATCCTTATCCCACTTTCCAATTGATCAAATAAATTTTATTTATTTAATTAATTTCCATATCATATCCCAATCCTATCCTAATTATCTTCCCAATTAATTAAAAAAAATTATTTATTTAATTAATTTCCCTCACATATCCTATCATTTATCCTCACCTTTCATCATACGCCGACATTTGTCCATCGTCCATTTGAAACATTTATGGTAGTACTTTTTTATGTACACATTCACATGGGTAGTACTTTTTATGAACACTATCACACTTCAACTTATTAAATAAAAGTATTTGTGTACACAATTACACGTGCTTTATCCTCTTCTTTACACTTGTCTTATGTAAATTCACCTATGATCATGAATTCATCTCAACCGTTCACATAGCCACCTAATCTCCACCATTGATCAACTCTTATTGAGTGTTATATATACACCCGCTCATTCCCATTATTTCATATCTCACCATATAGCGTCCAGATTATTGTCTCAAGCATAACACTGTTGGATTTAAGGCATACAACTGAGAGGGGGGGGTGAATCAGTTGTATAAAACTTCTTGTTCTTTCAAACACTTGATTCTTCGTTGTTAGTTAACAGCATATCAATTAATCATCCATGAAAGCATAATACATACACACAAGAGCAGATAAACATCAACACATTGAACACCAAGATTTTGACGTGGAAAACCCAGTTAAGGGAAAAACCACGGGGTGATTAACCCAAGGATCATTCTCTGTTAGAAGAATAAGAAAAAGAATGGCACTTGCCAATTAGGGCTCACTGCCCGAGCACACTGCTCACAAAGAGGCCCACTGCCTACAAGGAGACACACTGTCTACAAAGTGATAAGAATCACAATCTTGAACTAGAGAATGACATCTCTACCATGTCCGGATTAGTTCCATTTAAGCCCAAAAACCTCTGCTCTGCCTTTCGCACTTCTCTTCGCTATGCCACACTCATCCACACAATCCACACTTCGAAATGAACTCACAAACCGTTATTTATACAAGACATCGACTTAGGAACAAACATCTAAGTCGGTTAAAAACCATAAGAGTATCCGCAAGATGAATAACACATCCGGTCGGCCACCACAAGAACATTCGCAGGATGAACAACTCATCCGGTCGGCTAATCAGAACAAGAACTTCATCCGGAAGAATATCTTCAATTCCGGGCTCTACCATCAATGCGGACCAACAACACAACCTCAACATGATCCAAGAACCTTCACAAACCTGCCTGAATGATCAGGTACATCCGCACTTTCTTTACTTATTGGAATCTCTTCTCTTCCTCATTTGGAACTTCAAGAACACAGTCTGTCGCCACTGTCACAACGCAAAAGGTACTTTCGGACCTCAAAATAATACACAACTCGAGATGACACATCACAAGGACATTCCAAACACTCTTTCCAATCCGCAGATTAGGATTATACAATTCCGGACCTCACCGGACCTTTCTGTGATCCTCTGTCACCTCTGAGCACTTGCCGGAACCGGTTCCACACAGACAGCCATAACTTCTTCAGGTCTTCATGCGGACCTCTGAAAACTTAACTGAAACATCTCAAGACTCATATCTGCAAACCCTTTAATCCGTATCCTCTGGTTCTCAACCTATACAATACATTTGCCTTCTTCTCATCACTGTTCTTCACTGTTCCTGACTGAGGCTAATTTTCTCAATATCCTCAGCACACAGCTCATCCAATCCTTCTTGTCAATGCAATATGAGTATGTTGACATCAATGACAACACTGGTTCACCTCATACTTGCAACAATCTCCCCCTTTGTCATTGATGGCAACATATGATGTGAAAAACCATCAAGACAAGAACTTCTCCTTTCTGTCACAGCTAACTTCTCCTTTCTGTCACAGCTCCCCCTATCAACAACAACTTTTCACATGTCTTCTCTTCCTTTACTACTCCCCCTTTGATCATCAACCACTTGTTTTTCACATGTCTTCTCTCCCCCTTTGACATCAATGGCAAAGGGCTCATACTTGTAGTTTTAACACATCAGAATCATACCAGCTACTCCCCCTTAGTAGCAACTCCCCATCATCAATCTGGATCACAAGATGTGACTGTGATATCCACCAGACTGATGCACATCAGTGCATCCTAGTTTATCACCGGAGGGGCCATGACCCCTAACTTCTCCCGGAGATATTCAAAAGAGTCCTTGGGAAGAGGTTTAGTAAAGATATCTGCAATCTGATCCTTGGAGGGAACATACTCCAACCTGACTACTTCCTTGTTCACTTGTTCTCTCAAGAAATGAAACTTGATAGATATGTGCTTAGTCTTAGAGTGTAATATCGGATTCTTGGAAATATTAATTGCACTTGAATTATCACAGAAAATTGTGATAGGCTCTGCATATTCAATTTTAATATCTCTTAGCATCTGCTTCATCCATAGGATTTGAGTGCAACTACTTGCTGCTGCAATGTATTCTGCTTCAGTTGTAGACAGAGATATTGCATCTTGTTTCTTGCTTAGCCAAGAAACCAATCTCTTCCCCAAAAAGAATGCTCCACCACTGGTGCTCTTTCGATCATCTACATCTCCTGCCCAATCTGCATCTGTGTAAGCATGAAGAGAGAAATCCGGATCTCTAGGGTACCATAGACCATACTCAACTGTTCCTTTCAAATACCTAAAAATTCTTTTGATTGCCATAACATGAGATTCTCTAGGGTCAGCCTAGAATCTTGCCACAAGACCAACAGCCTGCATTATATCTGGTCTAGTCTGAGTGAGATACAACAGTCCACCAATCATTGATCTATACATTGTCTGATCTGCCTTTGGGGAGTCATCATCTTTGCTCAACTTACATCCGGTTGCCATGGGAGTGTTCATTGGTTTTGAATCTTCCATACCAAATTTCCTTAACAATTCTTTCACATATTTGGTCTGAAAAATGAAAATTCCTTTCTTTGTTTGAGTAATTTGCAGACCCAAGAAGAAATTCATTTCACCAAGCATAGACATTTCAAACTCACATTTCATCTGATTTGCAAATCTCTTCCTCCAAAAATGATATCATCTACAAACACTTCAACAATCAAAATGTTTTCATGATCAATTTTGAAATATAAGTTACTGTCAGCAGTACCTTTGCTGAATCCAATCTGCACAAGATGCTTATCCAACCTTTCATACCATGCTCTTGGAGCTTGTTTTAATCCATACAATGCTTTCTTTAACTTACAGACCATATCATTATTGTCAGATAATTGAAATCCATCCGGTTGTTCAATGTAAACTTCTTCTTCCAGATCACCATTTAGGAAGGCAGACTTGACATCCATCTGATATACCTTGAAGTCTTTGAAGGCAGCAAATGCAAGAAATAATCTGACTGCTTCAATTCTTGCCACGGGAGCAAAGGTCTCTTCATAATCAATTCCTTCTATTTGGGAGTAGCCTTTGCAGACCAATCTAGCTTTATTTCTGATTACTTTACCAGCTTCATTTAATTTGTTCTGGAAGACCCATTTGGTTCCAATCACATTCCTGTCTCTAGGTCTGGGAACAAGATCCCAAGTATGATTTTTCTTAATTTGCATTAATTCATCTTTCATTGCTTTAGTCCAGTTTTCATCATTGCAGGCTTCATTTACTGTTTTAGGTTCAATCTTTGAAATCAGACAACATTCATCCTGATTTTGAGCAACATTCCTTCTAGTTTGCACACCTCTGCTTCTGTCACCTATGATCTGATCTTCAGAGTGGTTTAGTGTTACATACCTAGGAATTTTGGGAGTATCCTGCACTGCTGCTTCTTGATCAGGCTCATTCAAACCTATCTCTTCTTCCTGATTTACCGGATCAGGCTGACTCTGTCTTACCGGAGAGGATTGAGTTCCTTGAATCTGAACACCGTCTTGGTCATCTTCATCAAATTCATAAAATCTTGAGGGCTTCTCAATTCCTTCATCAACTTTCACATTAGTGCTTTCTATCATCTTCCTCAGTCTCTTATTGTAACACCGGTATGCTTTGCTTTGAGTGGAGTAACCCAAGAAAATTCCTTCATCACTTCTAGCATCAAACTTTCCTAGATCTTCATCTCTTTTGATATAACACTTGCTACCAAATACTCTAAAATATTTCACAGTAGGAGTGATGCCAAACCAGAGTTCGTAGGGGGTCTTACCGGTATTGTTTCTGATTTGAACTTGATTTAGAGTGTAGACTGCAGTGCTGATAGCTTCTTTCCAGAACATCTGAGGAACATTTGCTTCCAACATCATTGTCCTGGCAGCTTCCTGGATGGTCCGGTTCTTTCTTTCAACTACTCCATTCTGCTGTGGAGTCCTAGGAGCAGACAATTGTCTCCTTATACCCTGCTTCTCACAAAAGTCAATGAACTCACCAGATGTAAATTCACCACCTCTATCAGACCTTAGACACTTTAGTTTCAATCCAATTTGATTCTCTACCATAGCTTTGAAGATTTTGAACTTCTCAAATGCTTCTGATTTTTCTTTTAGAAAGGTAACCCACATCATCCGGGAATGGTCATCAATTAACAACATGAAATATCTATCACCTAGCAGACTCTTGATTCTTGTCGGACCACAGAGATCAGTATGTACTAATTCCAAGAATCCAGTAGAAGACTGATCTTTGCTTTTGAAAGAGACTCTGCTTTGTTTACCTAACTGACATTCTTTGCACACACTATTTGTAGGTTTCATCAATTTTGGAAGATCTCTTACAGCCTGAGTATTGCTTATCTTGATGATGTTATCAAAATTTACATAACACATTCTTCTATGCCATAACCAACTCTGATCAATTTGAACAAACAAACAACTTTTATTTGAACCAACCAGATGAAAGATATTACCTTTTGTCTGAGTACCGGATGCAATTTCAGTTCCGGAGCTTGTAAAGATTCTGCATTTTCCATTCTTAAACTGAAGATCATAGCCTTTGTCTACTAACTGACCAACACTGAGAAGATTGTGCTTCAATCCTTCAACATATAGTACATTATCTGTTTTGCTCTTTCCATCAAAGGAAATAGTTCCCCTGCCTCTGATTCTGCCAGCAGAATTGTCACCAAACTTTACCATTCCTCCTTCATACCTTTCCAAATTCAAGAACTTATTCTTGTCACCAGTCATATGGTGAGAACATCCACTGTCAATAACCCAATCATCCTTTTCTTCCACTTGAGCAGCCAAAGCTTTTTCAACAAATTTGTGATTGACAGATTCAGAGAGTATTGAATCTTCTTCCTTGATGGCAATAAACACCCACTCATTTCTGGATTTGCTTCCTAGTTCTGATTCATCATCTGTTACTCCTTCATTGTCATCTTCTTCATGAACATAATAGCAATTCTTTTGAAACCTTTGTCTGTTAGTATTAGACCTTGCAGATCTTTTCAGACATCTTGAAGCAAAATGACCAATCTTATTGCAGTTGAAGCACTTAAAGGGTAGTTTTCCTTCATACTTACCGGATCCTCTTGGTAGTCTTTTTGCAATGAGGGCTTCAAGTTGAGCTGTTTCTGCTTCTTCTTCTTCCATGTCTCTTCTTGCTTGATCATACCATGTCATCTTCCTTGAAGAGTTTCCTCCCAGATCAATTCTCTGTTTGCCTTTCACATAGTCACTGGATTTGAAAGCAGATTTAGTCTTGGGAAGATCATCTCCAAACTCGGTCATTTCAAATGCAGCTAGCTTGCCAGCCAATTGTTCTCTTGTGACAGTTGTGTGGGCTCTGAATTCATCAATTGCAGCAACCTTGATTTTGTAGGCAGCAGGAAGGGATCTAAGGATTTTGCAAACGATCTCATTTTCATCCAGAGTTCCACCAGCATTTCTAATTCCACACACTAGATCATTCACTCTTGGCATAAAAGTAGTGATGTTTTCATCATCTCTCATCTTCAATCTTTCGAATTTCCCTTTCAGACTTTGCAACCTTGCACTTTTGACAAACTCATCTCCTTCATACAGAAGTTCCAGTTTAGTCAGGATCTCATATGTAGTTGGTAGGTCAATAACATTAGAGAGATCTGAGTCATTCAATGCGCTTAGAAGAGCTTCCTTGGTCCGCAGATTGTTTTCAGCTTCTGTGATTTCATTCAGAGTTGTTGGACCACCTTGTGGAGGTACATATGGTTTTGAAACCATGGCCAAGTATGCTTTTCCCATACATTCCAGGTGACATTTCATGCGACCCTTCCAGAGAGTAAAATTGGTTCCATCGAACTTTGGACTATCCTTTTTGTATGACGACATCCTAGATCTCCTCAAGTGGTTAAGCTTCTTTCAGAGGAACTTGGCTCTGATACCAATTGTTGGATTTAAGGCATACAACTGAGAGGGGGGGGTGAATCAGTTGTATAAAACTTCTTGTTCTTTCAAACACTTGACTCTTCGTTGTTAGTTAACAACATATCAATTAATCATCCATGAAAGCATAATACATACACACAAGAGCAGATAAACATCAACACATTGAACACCAAGATTTTGACGTGGAAAACCCGGTTAAGGGAAAAACCACGGGGTGATTAACCCAAGGATTATTCTCTGTTAGAAGAATAAGAAAAAGAATGGCACTTGCCAATTAGGGCTCACTGCCCGAGCACACTACTCACAAAGAGGCCCACTGCCTACAAGGAGACACACTATCTACAAAGTGATAAGAATCACAATCTTGAACTGGAGAATGACATCTCTACCATGTCCGGATCAGTTCCATTTAAGCCCAAAAACCTCTGCTTTGCCTTTCGCACTTCTCTTCGCTATGCCACACTCATCCACACAATCCACACTTCGAAATGAACTCACAAACCGTTATTTATACAAGACATCGACTTAGGAACAAACATCTAAGTCAGCAAACAACCATAAGAGTATCCGCAAGATGAATAACACATCCGGTCGGCCACCACAAGAACATTCGCAGGATGAACAACTCATCCGGTCGGCTAATCGGAACAAGAACTTCATCCGGAAGAATATCTTCAATTCCGGGCTCTACCATCAATGCGGACCAACAACACAACCTCAACATGATCCAAGAACCTTCACAAACCTACCTGAATGATCAGGTACATCCGCACTTTCTTTACTTACTGGAATCTCTTCTCTTCCTCATTCAGAACTTCAAGAACACAGTCTGTCGCCACTGTCACAACGCAAAAGGTACTTTCGGACCTCAAAATCATACACAACTTGAGATGACACATCACAAGGACATTCCAAACACTCTTTCCAATCCGCAGATTAGGATTATACAATTCCGGACCTCACCGGACCTTTCTGTGATCCTCTGTCACCTCTGAGCACTTGCCGGAACCGGTTCCACACAGACAGCCATAACTTCTTCAGGTCTTCATGCGGACCTCTGAAAACTTAACTGAAACATCTCAAGACTCATATCTGCAAACCCTTTAATCTGCATCCTCTGGTTCTCAACCTATACAATACATTTGCCTTCTTCTCATCACTGTTCTTCACTGTTCCTGACTGAGGCTAATTTTCTCAATATCCTCAGCACACAGCTCATCCAATCCTTCTTGTCAATGCAATATGAGTATGTTGACATCAATGACAACACTGGTTCACCTCATACTTGCAACAAACACCTCCATTAGCATCCATTGAGCATTTTGAGCAATTTCATCCATCATCATGGCAGGTTTAGCACTTATGATTGTCTACAATTGAAAAGCAATCCACAAATCCAACCAAGGAATCAATAATCTAGGTGATTTGCTTTCAATTTTTTTGCATTTCCTGTCATTTAGATGGATTCTTTGAAGGTGGTAGGATTGGGTTTGATTTGTATTATTTGATCATTCTAACTTGATTTTTCCTACTCACACATTCTGGCATGCCCAGTGTGACTCACGTCCTTGATTTAACATCTTTTTGCAAGTTGTTTTTTTGTGAATTTAGATTTTTGTAGGGTTTTGAGCACAATTGATCCACAGAAAATCATAATTGCACCGCAAATTGTCGCAATTGGCTATAAATTGAGTGCAATTGATCAACATAAAGTCACATTTCGTCGAAATCTGAATGCAATTGCACTGCAGAACATTGCAATTGGATTTTTTGACTGCAATTGGTATCTAAGCTTTTTTTGTTTTGTAGATCGTCGCAATTGTCTAGAGCCGAGCGTAATTGAAGCGCAAAAAATTGCAGTTGGTCAAAATCTGTGCACATTTGGTCGGTAAATCATCGCATCTAGTTTTTTTATACACAATTGCAATTCAAATCATCACAGTTGGCTATTTTCATATGCATTTGGATGAAGTTATTTTCTACTTGATTTCTTTGGCATCTAATCATCTTTTTTGTGTAGCATCTTATCCGTTTATCAAAGAAAGGAGGTTTTGAAACTACTAATCCATTTGTTACAACATCGATTAGTCTAAGATACATCATTTTTATCACTAATTTAGGGACATTTGGATTTGGTGCTTAAAAGGAACCATTATTTGCTCCATGCTTGTTTTATATTTCTTGATTCCTTTCTATGTATGTGTGTAACCCAAATTTAATAACAAAAGTATCATCTCCCCTTGCCTACCAAATGGATCTTGTGTGCACGAGAACTTGTTATTATCTTTAGAGGGCCTTCCTTCCTGATGTGAGAAGGGGTACGACCCAAGCAGTAACAAGCTAAAGCCAAGCTCTTCCAAGCCGCTATATAAAAAAGTGTTTGTGTCGAAAGCCACAAATAATGGGTGCAGTTGTGTTACACCAACAAATGTTTCCCCCAGAACCCCATTGAGTGTAACCTCTTTGGGCTGGGAAGCCTCCATTAACAGAGTGAATCACCACATGTGTAGCCACCTAAATGGATGCCCATACTAGCAACCTTTGTGTAGTAGCCAAAAACCCTCTAGCTATTGATACAAGAGGACAAAAGATTAGGCCTCCCATAGCTGTCCCACATTTTCATGGCTTATGGCAGAGATAGAAAAGTATCTCAAGGTTTGCGAGCCTTGGGGACTTAGAACTTGGTGTGCCTGAGAAGTGAGTGCACTATAAGGGGGAGCCCGTGCCCCAAGTTCCTGGAGCTATACACCATAAGTAGACGTGGTTGGGTAAAACCAAGTGGGAACTCAACAAATACAGTCCTTGCCTAGCCTAGGGTGTACATGCTTGTGAATGTTGGAGTGATTGTTTGTTCACAACAATCATTTTCTGTCAAATTCAACCTGAAACTGCAATTGAGCAATAGAAACCCGCAATTAAACTATAAACCTTCGCATTTGATAGAAAATCATACGCAATTGAGCCATAGAAACCCGCAATTGGTCCAAATCCATACGCAATTGGTCTTTGCTAAACCCTGCTATTAGAAGACCCTGTCAGATGTATTTGCAAATTGTCATACGCAATTGAATAGCAGTCCTTCGCATCTTTCAAAATCCCAACTACAATTGAACATCATTCTATCACAATTGGTTTGTCCCTTATCACAATTGAGCTATCCGTCGTCGCAATTGACTTATTCTGGCTCACAATTGGTCATCCACAGACAGTACCCAGAATTTCTACTAAAATCATCATTTTCCTTGTTGTCTGAGCATTATTCCAGTCTATGAGCTTTTACCCTAAGCATTTCCCAATCTAGTCTCCATAGCAATCATTTTGTTGAGCCTAAAATCATCATATCTTTTAGATTTTAGAGCCCTTGCATCCATTGAGACTCCCAAAACAACAAACTAAACCAATCATCCAAATCAAATCACTAGTTTTCTATAGTTAAAACCATCATTCAAGTCTGATTAGCATCCTATCCAATAGAAATTTATCCCTTGAGTTCAAGAGTCTATCTCTAGGGGTACCCCCTTATCCAAAACCAAATCAACAATTGAACAACTATCCAATTAGCCAAGCATCCAATCAACAATCCTATCAGCTAAGCATCTAATTAGCAATTCAATCAAGCCTATCCATCAATCAGAACATATCCAAAGCTATCAAAATAGAAAATCAATCCAATCACCAATCAAGCAATCTAATCCAAATAATCAACTTAGCAATCCCAAAACATCCTATCAATCCAAGCAACTTATAAACCAAAACATCAAACAATCAAACCATCATCTTTGGAGTCTCAAAACCTTTGCAAAAGAAGTCCACCAATTTGGGCCAACATCATCCCATGCCTCAAACAAGGAGACAATATAGGGAAGCCATGGAGAGAAACTTGCACCAATTTCAAAACATCCCTCTTAAGGATGCTTCACAATTTACAACTGGAATCGACCCGACACAATTTTTACCCCAAGGTTACACTATAGGAGCTTCATCCTCTACTCCGGGGCCACAAGAACAAACATATGTCTATGGTGATTCCTTAGAAGATGACCTTCAAGATCCAAAATTCGTACATCATGCCAACAAGATTATAGAAGCCAATCGACAAACCATACTTGTGAACTTGCTCAAAGAAGGAACTTTGCTACCAAGTGACTTTTATTTGTCCATCATCCAAAAATAAACATCTTCAAATGTCACTCCCGCTACTATCACTACCATGTCCACTAAGCCTACAACCACACCATCTAATATTGTGTCACCATCCTTGGCTCAATTCCCTCCATTTCATACTCCCGTCACTGAACAACTGCTCATACAATTGACCAATATTGCCCAAATGCATGAGTCCTTAGCTTCTCAAAATGCACATCAAATGCCTGTTTCACAAATGCTTGCAAGCTCTACTCATAATGTGCATATTGCTAATGCACCCCATATCACACAAAGCACTACAACCATAGTCCAACCACCTCAAGTGTCACAAATGCCAATTGCCAATGCGTCGCATATTGGATCCTCTCAACCATCCCAACCATCTAATGCATCCTCCCCTATAAACACCATAACCACAACCCAAACCAATCTGGACACTTCCCTCATTGATCTTAATCCTCCCATCACTAATTCCTCTCCACTTGACCAACTTTTCTTTGGATCACAACCTTCTAATACCCAAACAAACTATCTTGCTCCACCCATTGTGTCACAAGCACAATTCCAAGCCAATCCATCTACCAATCCATCTTTTGTATCTCAACCCTCATTGTCTAATGTATCCACTATATCCCAAGTTACTCCATCTGTCGATACACATGTCACATATATTAATCCATCCACTAATGTCCAAAATCCGCACCCCACATCTCAAGCTTCATACATATCTTATGTTACTCCAAATTCGATGATCCAAAATCCATCAATCGTCTCTCAAGCTCCACACAATTCTACTCCACAAGTAACCTATGTCATTCAATCCCATGGTTCACATGCGACTGTTGCATCTAACCTCCATACCTCCACGCATACATTTGTTCCTCCACCATCTAGTAGCCAAGGGCACAATACATACATTCAATCCTACAACACCCAACCAAAATTAAATCAGCAATACCTTATACCGCCTCCAAGCCATCAAAGTCACATACCGCAGCAATCACAAGTGGTTACCCATGAAGACATGCAAAAAATAGACAAGAAATGAACGACATGCAACTAGGTCATAGCAAGAAAACATTTTCATTTGAGGAAGTATGCCCATACCCATTTGATAGATCATTGCAAATGACACCTTTTCCTCCACATTTTGAAGTCCCTCAATTCAACAAATACAAAGGAAAAGGAGATCCTCATGACCATCTAAGAGATTTCTATGTAGCTTGTCTAGACGTTGCTTATGACAACACATATATTTTGCATCTATTTCCTCGCAGTCTAGTGGGACAAGCTATCGAATGGTTTGCTCATCTTCCTCCAGGGATCAAAAATTTTGGTGAGTTGGCTGAAAAATTCTTGTCACACTTTGCTTTTAACATTGAAAATGAGATCTCTATGAATGACCTCATCACAAACAAACAATGCAATGGTGAGACATTTTCTTCCTTTTTACAATGATGGTGTAACATGGTTAGCAAACTTCCTTGGCAAATGCTCTAAAAACAACAAGTGGATATCTTTGTGCAAAATCTTAATTCGAAACTATCCTTTCAACTATAATTGCAAAGCGCCACTTCTTTTGAAGAAATCATTGCCAAAGGAATGATTATTGAGAGAGCTCTAATTACCAAAGGTTTGATCAAAATCTTTAAAGACAACAAAGACAATCAGCAATCCTCTAATGACAAATCCCACTTTTGGAACAAGAACAAAAGTGTTGTCAATGATGGTGTTGTAGACGCAAAATATGTCCAAACCTTGAAAGCTCCCGTGACTATTCAAGTTGCAACTAAGAGCACTCTGAATAGAAACATACCATTCCTTCCAAGAGATCAAATGCAAGAAAATCCACCACAAAGACGCAAGTTCACTCCTTTGGGAGAACCTATAAAGGTTGTTTTGAGGAAATGTATTCAATCCAGAGCTATTATTTTACCTGAGATGAAACCATATGAAGAACCCCAATATAAACCTAATTGGTACAAGGACAATGAATATTATGAATACCATAGGGTGAAAGGACATAACACCATTGGATGCATGAAGTTGAAACATCTTATCCAAAATCTTATTGATTAGGGTCTAATCAATCTACAAGAACCTAAGAAAACATCAAACTATGATCTTGACGCTTTCAAAGATCCACTTCCCGCTCATGATAAAGCAAGTGCCTCCTCTTCGGGGAAAAATTTCTAGTACACATATGATTCATCCACCATTGGCCGCATTAACCATGCTCGCATATCGACCATCACTATAAAAGCAAAAGAACCCATCTGACCTATCTGTATTCAAGCTGCAAAAGAGCCTGATTGTACCGTTACTACTCGTCATGGTCGTGTGTCAATCCAAGCTGCACCATCCATCCCAAGACCAACTATAGGATATAACATCCTTGATCACCTAGGCAAAACTCCCATGCATATATCTATTCTTGAATTGTTGTGTATATCCCCTGTGCATAAAGCTATCCTTGACCAAGCATTGCAAGAATCATTGGTCCCTAATAACATAGACACTACACAGTTTCAAGCCATGGTAGCAAGCATTGCATCTCCATATCACTTAACCTTTTCCAACAAAGACCAATCACCACTTGGTTCATCCCATAATGAAGCCCTCTATATCAAAGTCTTTGTTAACAAATGCTACATTAAATGAATCTTAATAGATGGTGGAGCTGGTCTAAACATTTGTTCCTAAAGACTAATAAAATTATTGGGATATTCTGAGGATAAAATTGATGCATCAAAAAGCATAATAATCAAAGCATATGATATGCTGAAAGAGAATTAGAAGGGATAATAACTTTTCCTGTCATAGTGGTGTAGTCACGGTAGGAGGGTTCACAGAATGAACAATCCAGGTCATGCAGCAAGAGTAAGCACAATGGAAACAACTCAAAGAAATGGAATCAATGCAGATTCAGTCATTCAGTATATCAAAGAATTCAAATACAATCTAGCCGGCAATATGCGGGCTTACAATTAGGGCTCACGGGCCTAATTACATACATGTGCAAGATAAGACTTTGAAGCTCCCTTCACACAAAATTCTAAACTAAGAATTATGAATCAATTGCTAACTACTTTCCTGGGGGTCTATTACATCAATATATATCATTTCTAGACTAATAGATTCCTCTGCGTCGGCTAAGGAAGGTCATAAACTCCAATGAACAGTTGTAATGTGTTCACAAATAGGTTAGACCTAAATGCATAGAACACTTCCTCAAATGAATGGAACAACGTGTGGACCCTTGGGGAAGGTCGGCCATGAACCAAAGGACATTGAATGATGTGTCATTGAGATCCGCAAGTCAAGGAATGATTCGCAAGCCTTCTCCTTCAGCTGATTATCAAGAACTGTTAGAATGCTTTGCTCTGAGAAAACAGTCAACCTCTAATAGAGATATCTTTCTGGTAACTAATCCAAATCCTCTAAATTCTTGATATGATGTAGATGATTTAATGTAGATACCAAGTCCAGATCTGCAAGGTGTGAATTGTCAAAACCGGACCACAACCTGAAACTGCTTCTGACTGAACTACCTAAACTGAACTGGAAAATGAAAGAACTGAAATGCAAACAAACTGAAATGTAAATGTTTTTGGTTGATGCAAGATTACTCTTGAACTAGGGATGCTCCTGCATCAGACATCCAGGGTTAATGAAAAAGTGAGTCCCTCACTTTGTTGGGGCTAAGAGAGAACCAAGACAGTCTGCCTCAGCCTGAGAAATCCATGATGAATCTTCTTCTGATCTACCTTTCCATTTCACAAGATATTCTTTATATTGTCTTCCTCTAGTGCTGCATCCAACTCGACTGTCCAAAATGTCTTCTATCTTCTCCAATGCTTGTTGTGGTAACTGCTTCTTCAAGTCTTCTTCCTGTTACAAGTATGAGGTTAGCCAGTGTTGTCATTGATGTCAACATACTCATATTGCATTGGCAAGAAGGATTGGATGAGCTGTGTGATGAGGATATTGAGAAAATTAGTCTCAATCAGGAACAATGAAGAACAATGTTGAGAAGAAGGCAAAAATACTCAATAGGTTGAGATTCAGAGGATGCGGATTAAAGGGTTTGTATATATGAATCTTGAGATGATCCAATTAAGATTTCAGAGGTCCGCATGAAGATGTGAAGGAGTTGTGATCAATCAAGTAGAACCGGTTCCGGGAGATGCTCCGGAGTGACAAAGTGTTACAAAAAGGTCCGGTGAGATCCGGAAGTGCATTTTCCTATTCTGCGGATTGCACAGAGTGTTTTGGGATGTCCTGGTGATGTGTCATCTCGATTGGTATGTGGTTTGGAGGTTCGGAAGCACCTCTTGTAGTATCACAGTGGCGATAGACTATGTTCTTGAAGTTCTAGATGAGGAAGAGAAGAGATTCCAATGAATAGAGGAAGTGCAGATGTACCTAGTCATTCAGGCAGGCTTGTGAAGGTTCTTGGATCATATTTAGGTTGTGTTGTTGGTTCGCATTGATGGTAGAGCCTAGAATTGAAGATATTCTTCCGGATGAAGTTCTTGTTCAGACTAGCTGACCGGATGAGGTGTTCATCCTGCGAATGTTCTTGTGGTGGCCGACCGGATGTGTTATTCATCTTGCAGATGTTCTTATGGTTGATTGCCGACTTAGATGATTGTTCCTAAGTCGATGTCTTGTATAAATAAAGGATTGTGAGTTCATTTCGTCGTGTGGATGGTGATCAGGTGAGTGTGGCATAGCGAAAGAGTGAAAGGCAAAGCAGAAGTGTTTCGAGCTTAAATGGAATTGATCCAGACATGGTGAAGATGTCATTCTCCAGTTCAAGGTTGTGATTCTTATTATCTTGTAGACAGTATGTCTCTTTGTAGGCAGTGTGCCTCTTTGTGAGCAGTGTGCTCAGGCAGTGAGCCCTGACTGGCATGTGCCATGCATTTTTTCTTATTCTTCTAACAGAGAATAATCCTTGGGTTAATCACCCTGTGGTTTTTCCCTTAACCGGGTTTTCCACGTCAAAAATCTTGGTGTATAATGTGTTGACGTTTATCTACTCTAGTGTTTGTGCTTTCTGCTTTGATGAATGATTAATTGATATGCTGCTAACTAACCAAGAAGAATCAAGTGTTTGAAATAGAAGTAAGGTTTTGTACAACTGATTCAACCCCCCCTCTTAGTTGTGTGCCCTAGATCTAACAATTGGTATCAGAGCCAAGTTCCTCTAAAAGAAGCTTAACCGCTTGAGGAGATCCAAGATGTCGTCATATAAGAAGGATAGTCCGAAGTTCGATGGAACCAATTTCTCGCTCTGGAAAGGTCGCATGAGATGTCACTTGGAGTGCATGGGAAAAGCCTATCTATCCATGATCACAAAGGCTTATGTACCTTCAAAGGGTGGTCCAACAACTCTAGATGAAATCACAGATGCTGAAAATAATTTGCAGACCAAAGAAGCTCTTCTAAGTGCATTGAATGACTCAGATCTCTCAAATGTTATTGACCTGCCAACTGCATATGAGATCTGGACTAAATTGGAACTTCTGTATGAAGGAGATGAGTATGTTAAGATTGCAAGATTGCAAAGTCTGAAAGGGAAATTTGAAAGATTGAAGATGAGAGATGATGAAAACATCACTACCTTTATGCCAAGAGTGAATGAGCTGGTATGTGGAATCAGGAATGCCGGCAGAGTTTTGGATGAAAATGAAATTGTTTGCAAAATTCTCAGATCCCTTCCTGCTGCCTACAAGATCAAGGTTGCTGCCATTGATGAATTCAGAGCCCATGCAACTGTGACAAGAGAGCAACTGGCTGGCAAACTAGCTGCATTTGAAATGACTGAGTTTGGAGATGATCAACCCAAGACTGAATCTGCATTCAAAGCCAGTGCCTATGTGAAAGGCAAACAAAGATTTGATCCAGGAGAGAACTCTTCAAGAAAGCTGTCATGGTATGATCAATCAAGGAAAGACATGGAAGAGGAAGAAGCATAAACAACACAACTTGAAGCCCTCATTGCAAAGAGACTACCAAGAGGATCCGGTAAGTATGAAGGAAAACTACCCTTTAAGTGCTTCAACTGCAATAAGATTGGTTATTTTGCTTCAAGATGCCCGGAAAGATCTGCAAGGTCAAATGCTAACAGATCAAGGTTTCAAAAGAACTGCTATTATGTTCATGAAGAAGACGATAATGAAGGAGCAACAGATGATGAATCAGAAATAGGAAGCAAATCAAGAAATGAATGGGTGTTTATTGCCATCAAGGAAGAAGACTCAATATCCTCTGAATCTGTCAATCATAAGGTTGTTGAAAGAGCTTTGGCTGCCCAAGTTGAAGAAAAGGATGATTGGGTTATTGACAGTGGATGCTCTCACCATATGACAGGTGACAAGAACAAGTTCTTAGATTTGGAAAGGTATGAAGGAGGAATGGTGAAGTTTGGTGATAATTCTGCTGGTAGAATCAGAGGTAGGGGAACTATTTCTTTTGATGGAAAGAGCAAAACCGGTAATGTTCTATATGTTGAAGGATTGAAGCACAATCTTCTCAGTGTTGGTCAGTTGGTGGACAAAGGCTATGATCTCCGGTTCAAGAATGGAAGGTGCAGGATCTTTGGAAGCTCCAGAACTGAGATTGCATCCGGTACTCAAACAAAAGGTAATATCTTCCATCTAGTTGGTTCTAATAAAGTTGTCTGTTTGCTCAAGTTGATCAGAGTTGGTTATGGCATAGAAGAATGTGTCATGTGAATTTTGATAACATCATCAAGATAAGCAATACTCAGGCTATAAGAGATCTTCCAAAATTGGTGAAACCTACAAATAGTTTGTGCAAAGAATGTCAGCTAGGTAAACAGAGCAAAGTCTCTTTCAAAAGCAAGGATCGGTCCTCTACCAGATTGTTGGAATTAGTTCATACTGATCTCTGTGGTCCGACAAGAATCAAGAGTATGCAAGGTGATAGGTATTTTATGTTACTAATTGATGATCATTCCTGGATGATGTGGGTTACCTTCCTAAAAGAGAAATCAGAAGCCCTTGAGAAGTTCAAAATCTTCAAAGCTATGGTAGAGAATCAAACTGGATTGAAACTGAAATGTTTAAGGTTTGATAGAGGTGGTGAATTCACATCCGGTGAATTCATAGACTTTTGTGAGAATCATGGTATAAAGAGACAGTTGTCTACTCCTAGGACTCCACAGCAGAATGGAGTAGTTGAGAGAAAGAACCAGACCATCCAAGAAGTAGCCAGGACAATGATGATGGAAGCAAGTGTTCCTCAGATGTTTTGGAGAGAAGCTGTCAGCACTGTAGTTTACACCCTTAATCGAGTTCAAATCAGAAGCAATACCGGTAAGACTCCTTATGAACTTTGGTTTGGAATAACTCCCACTGTGAGATATTTCAGAGTATTTGGTAGCAAGTGTTACATCAAAAGAGATGAAGATTTAGGAAAGTTTGATGCTAGAAGTGATGAAGGAATTTTCTTGGGTTACTTCACTCAAAGCAAAGCATACCGGTGTTACAATAAGAGATTGAGAAAGATGATAGAAAGTACAAATGTGAAGGTTGATGAAGAAGTTGAGAAGCCCTCAAGATTCTATGAATGTGAAGAAGATGATCAGAATGATTCTCTAGTGCAAGGAGCTCCATCCTCCTCTGAAATTTAGATTCAGACTGATCCGGTAAATCAGGAAGAAGAAGTTTGTCTGAATGAGCCTGATCAAGAATTAGTAGTGCAAGAAACTCCCAAAGTTCCAAGGTATGTAACTCTAAATCATTCTGAAGATCAGATCATAGGTGACAAAAGTAAAGGGGTACAAACAAGGAGAAGAATTGCTCAAGACTCAAATGAATACTATCTGATTTCTAAGATTGAACCTAAGACAGTTAATGAAGCTTGCAATGATGAAAACTGGACCAAAGCAATGGAAGAAGAATTGATGCAAATGGAGAAAAATCATACTTGGGATCTTGTTCCCAGACCTAGAAACAAGAATGTGATTGGAACCAAATGGGTCTTCCGGAACAAACTAAATGAAGTTGGTGAAGTAATCAGAAACAAAGCTAGATTGGTCTGCAAAGGCTGCTCTCAAATAGAAGGAATTGATTTTGAAGAGACCTTTGCTCTGGTGGCAAGAATTGAAGCAGTCAGATTATTTCTTGCATTTGCTGCCTTCAAAGACTTCAAGGTATATCAGATGGATGTCAAGTCTGCCTTCCTAAATGGTGACTTGGAAGAAGAAGTGTACATTGAACAACTGGATGGATTTCTATTGTCTGATCATGATGATATGGTCTGCAAGTTGAAGAAAGCACTATATGGTTTGAAGCAAGCCCCAAGAGCATGGTATGAAAGGTTAGATAAGCATCTTGTACAGATTGGTTTCAACAAAGGTACTGCTGATAGTAACCTATACTTCCAAATAGATAAGGAAAACATCTTGATTGTTGAAGTATTTGTTGATGATATCATCTTTGGAGGAAAAGACAGCATGTGTAAAACTTTTGCAAATCAAATGAAAAGTGAGTTTGAAATGTCAATGCTTGGTGAAATGAATTTCTTCTTGGGTCTGCAAATTACTCAGACAAAGAAAGGCATCTTTATCTATCAAACCAAATATGCAAAAGAATTGTTGAGGAAATTCAGAATGGAAGATTCAAAGCCAATGAACACCCCTATGGCAACTGGATGTAAGTTGAGCAAAGATGATGACTCTCCTAAGACAGATCAGACCAAGTATAGATCAATGATTGGAGGACTATTGTATCTCACTCAGAGTAGACCAGATATAATGCAGGTTGTTGGTCTTGTGGCAAGATTTCAGGCTGATCCCAGAGAATCTCATGTCATGGCAATCAAAAGAATTTTTAGGTACTTGAAGGGAACAGTTGAGTATGGTCTATGGTATCCTAGAGATCAGGATTTCTCTCTTCATGCTTACATAGATGCAGATTGGGCAGGAGATGTGGATGACCGGAAAAGTACAAGTGGAGGAGCATTCTTTTTGGGAAAAAGATTGGTTTCTTGGCTAAGCAAGAAACAAGAGGCAATATCTTTGTCTACAACTGAAGCAGAATACATTGTAGCAGCAAGTAGTTGTACTCAGATCTTATGGATGAAGCAGATGCTAAGAGATATGAAAGTAGAATATGAGGAGCCTATCACAATTTTCTGTGATAATTCAAGTGCAATAAATATTTCTAAGAATCTGGTGTTGCATTCTAAGACTAAGCACATATCTATCAAATTTCACTTTCTGAGAGAGCAAGTGAACAAGGGTGAAGTCAGATTGGAATATGTACCCTCAAAGGATCAGATTGCAGATATCTTTACTAAACCTCTTCCCAAAGATTCTTTTGAGTATCTCCGGGAGAAGCTAGGGGTCATGGCCCCTCCGGTGATGAACTAGGATGCACTGATGTGCATCAGTCTGGTGGATATCACAGTCATATCTTGTGATCCAGATTGATGATGGGGAGCTGCTTCTAAGGGGGAGCAGCTGGTATGATTCTGGCATGTTAGAGTTGCAAGTATGAGCCCTTTGCCATTGATGTCAAAGGGGGAGAGAAGACATGTGAAAAACAAGTGGTTGATGATTAAAGGGGGAGCAGTAAAGGAAGAGAAGACATTTGAAGAATTGTTGTTGATAGGAGCTGTGACAGAAAGGAGAAGTTCTTGTCTTGATGGTTTTTCACATCATATGTTGCCATCAATGACAAAGGGGGAGATTGTTGCAAGTATGAGGTTAGCCAGTGTTGTCATTGATGTCAACATACTCATATTGCATTGGCAAGAAGGATTGGATGAGCTGTGTGCTGAGGATATTGAGAAAATTAGTCTCAATCAGGAACAGTGAAGAACAGTGTTGAGAAGAAGGCAAAAGTACTCAATAGGTTGAGATTTAGAGGATGCAGATTAAAGGGTTTGTAGATATGAATCTTGAGATGATCCAGTTAAGATTTCAGAGGTCCGCATGAAGATGTGAAGGAGTTGTGATCAATCAAGTAGAACCGGTTCTAGGAGATGCTCCGGAGTGACAGAGTGTTACAAAAAGGTCTGGTGAGATCCGGAAGTGCATTTTCCTATTCTGCGGATTGGACAGAGTGTTTTGGGATGTCCTGGTGATGTGTCATCTCGATTGGTATGTGGTTTGGACGTCCGGAAGCACTTCTTGTAGTATGACAGTGGCGATAGACTATGTTCTTGAAGTTCCAGACGAGGAAGAGAAGAGATTCCAGTGAGTAGAGGAAGTGCGGATGTACCTAGTCATTCATGTAGGCTTGTGAAGGTTCTTGGATCATATTTAGGTTGTGTTGTTGGTCCGCATTGATGGTAGAGCCCAGAATTGAAGATGTTCTTCCGGATGAAGTTCTTATTCAGACTAGCCAACCGGATGAGGTGTTCATCCTGCGAATGTTCTTGTGGTGGCCGACCGGATGTGTTATTCATCTTGCAGATGTTCTTATGGTTGATTGTTGACTTAGATGATTGTTCCTAAGTCGATGTCTTGTATAAATAAAGGATTGTGATTTCGTTTCGTTGTGTGGATGGTGATTGGATGAGTGTGGCATAGCGAAAGAGCGAAAGGCAGAGCAGAAGTGTTTCAAGCTTAAATGGAACTAATCCAGACATGGTGAAGATGTCATTCTCCAGTTCAAGGTTGTGATTCTTATTATCTTGTAGATAGTGTGTCTCTTTGTAGGCAGTGTGCCTCTTTGTGAGTAGTGTGCTCGGGCAGTGAGCCCTGACTAGCATGTGCCATGCATTTTTTCTTATTCTTCTAACAGAGAATAATCCTTGGGTTAATCACCCCATGGTTTTTCCCTTAACTGGGTTTTCCACATCAAAAATCTTGGTGTATAATGTGTTGATGTTTATCTGCTCCGGTGTTTGTGCTTTCTGCTTTGATGAATGATTAATTGATATGCTGCTAACTAACCAAGAAGAATCAAGTGTTTGAAATAGAAGTAAGGTTTTGTACAACTGATTCACCCCCCCCCCTCTCAGTTGTGTGCCCTAGATCTAACACTTCCATGCTATCACTAAACTCTGCTTCATGGTACTGATAAATGTGCAATGTTGAAAATAGGTGAAATACCCAATATCTCTGGTAGCTCTACTTCATATGCATTTCCTGAATCAAATTTCCTAAGTATCCTACAAGGTCCAAACTTTTTCATCTTCAACTTCTTATAAGTCCCAACTGGAAATCTTTCTTTTCTCAAGTACACCATCACTTCATCTCCAACTTCAAATTCTTTGTCTTCTCTTCTCATCAGCCTTCTCTTTGTACTTACTGTTCATATCCTCCAAATGTTTCTTCACCTAATTATGCATTGTCTTCATATGATCTGTAAATTCGTCTGCTTCTACACTCCTCTTTTCCTTTGTACTAATATCTCTTAATTTTGCAACTCCTCTAGGATTCACTCCGGTAACAATCTCAAAAGGTGTTCTTCTGGTACTCCTATTTACTAAATTATTGTATGCAAACTCTACTTATGAAAGAATCAAGTCCCAACTTCCAATTTTCTCTCCAACCAAACATCTCAACAAGTTTCCCAAACTCCTATTCACTACCTCTGTCTATCCATCTATCTGTGGATGAAAAGTTGAACTAAACTTCAAATCTATCTTCATCTTCTTCCAAAGTGTCTTCCAAAAACATCCAACAAACTTTATATCTCTGTCTGGAACTATACTCTTAGGTAATCCATGCAATCTCACAATCTCCTTGAAAAATAGGTCAGCTACATGCACTGCATTAGTTGTCTTCTTACAAGGTATGAAATGAGCCATCTTTGAAAATCTGTCAACCACTACAAATATTGAATCATGTCCTCTCTGTGTCTTAGCAATCCCATCACAAAATCCATGCTTATGTCTTCCCAAGGTCTCTTCGGTACTATCAAAGGTTTATACAATCCAGTATTCTGACTACCTCCTTTTGCAACTTGACAAACTCTACAACTCTGCACAAATCTCTAAACACTCTTATGTAACTAAGGCCAAAAGTAATTTTCACTTACCAAAGCCATTGTCTTGTCAATGCCAAAAGGCATCACTAACCACTCATACAATCCTTCATTTGTCTTAAAAGCAGTCTTCCATTCATCACCTTCTCTAATTTTGATTTGATGGTATCCACTCTTCAAGTCTATCTTTGTGAAATATTTTGCTCCACTCAAACAATCCATGATATCATCCATCCTAGGTAAAGAAAATCTATACTTAACTGTGATCTTGTTTATTGCTCTAGAGTCAGTACACATTCTCCATTATCCATCCTTCTTCAGTGCAAGCACTGCAGGTACTGCACAAGGACTCAAACTTTCTCTGATCAAACCTTTCCTCAACAACTCTTGTATCTGTCTATTCAGTTCTTCATTCTCTGCTGGTGTCATCTGGTGTGCTGCTTTGTTAGGAAAACTTGCTCCCGATATAAGATCCATGTGATGACTGATGCTCCTTATAGGTGGTAATCCTTCAGGTACATTATCTAATATGATGTCTTCATACTCTGTTAGAAACTCTCTTATCTCCTCCGGTTCAGTTTCTTTCTTCACTACTTTAGGCATTTTAGGAATCAAGGCATAACACATACTTTCCTATTTCAAACCATCCAAAAATTTCCTTCCATCTACCAAATAGATTCTAGCAAATCCTCCAAAGGAATCAAAGTAATTCTTTTCCCATTTGCTGTTATAGTATATGTATTCTTTCTCCCATCATGTATAGCTTTTCTATCACATTGCCAAGGTCTACCCAACAAGATATGACAAACATCCATAGGCATAATATCACACAAGACTTCATCATGATAAGATCCAATATGAAATTTCACCAAACATTGTTCACTCACCAATACCTTATGGTCATCCTTGATCCATGCTATCTGATAGGGCTTAGGGTGTTTCAATCTTTCCACCTTCATCTTAGTCACCATCTCTTCTGAAACTAGGTTATCTGAACTACCACTATCAATTACAACTTTACAACACTTACCTCCAGATTTGCATCTAGTTCTGAATAGACTCTTCCTCTGTGATGGTTCCTTGTTTGTTTATGTTTGAAATAGTGTTCTCCTCATCACCAATGATTCTCCTTTCTCAGGTTTGCCAACAAAACTGGGTGATTCAACAGGTTATTCTTCAACATAGGCTGCTCTTCCACTAATTTTTGTTCTCTTACTTGTACTACCCTAATTACACTCAAATGCTTTATGTCCTTCACCTCCACACTTGAAACAAGCCTTTTAATGTTCTCTTATAGAATCATCTTCCTTCTCTTCTGTATCCTTCATTCTAGTATGTACTAGGGTTTCCTCTCTGGTAAAAATTTCTGTCATCTCTCTAGTAAGCATTGTTATCTCTGTCATCCTTCCTAACTAAGTTGTCAAACTTGTTCTACTCTGTAAATGGTCTATCACATCTGGAAAATGTTTTACCTCTCTAAAATTTACCTCCTCTACCTTTCTATGTCTGATCATGTCTCTTATTCAACTTCTCTTCAACTTTCAGGGCAAACTAATATGCTTCTTCCAAAGATGTCATCCTTACCAAACTTAGTTCATCTTAAATGTTCAATCTCAGTCCATTGATGTATCTAGCCACATTCTCCTTGTTTGCTTCACTATGTCCTTTCCTTATGATCATTTTATGAAATTCTTTAGTGTACTCCTTCATAGACTTCTCCTTTTGTCTCAGGTTCTGCAATCTTTTCAACAATTCCAACTCACAGTCAGTAGGTATGAACTGATTCTTCAACTTTGTCACCATCTAGTCCCACTTTGTAATCTTTTCTTTTCCACTCCTATTTCTTTCCAACTAAACTTCTTTCCACCGTATAGCAGCATATCCCTTCAACTTTGTCTTTGCAAATTTCACCTTCTCCGGATCTTCAATCTCCTCATATTCAAAGTATTCTTCCATGTCATTTATCTAGTCAATCAATTCTTTAGGATTCAAATTACCAGTATAGTTTAGTACATCAACTCTAGGTCTCTTTCCAATCTTTGAAATATCTCGCAACATTTTTACCTGATCTGATTCTTCTTCTTCATTACCTTCTAGGGTTTTGCCAGTTTGTTCAGTAGATTAAAATTCCTCTTCATCGTCACTTTCAACATTAGGTCTCAGTGTCAATCCTCTTCACCTATCTTCTTCAACAACATCCAATTGAATTTGAATTGTTCTCATCAATTCCATCATCTCATCCATTCTATTAGCCATTGTACCAACAGGAGGAACTCTCTACGGTGTCATCTCTCCTAGGATCAAGTGCAAACTGCCTCAGGTTCGATGATCGGGCTACAAGCGACAACTGCCTCTCAATCGGTGATCGGTTGTGCATAAGTAACCTACCTCAGATCGGTGATCTGTCCACAGAAAGATCCTATGGAATTCCTTCACCAACTTCCCTCAATTCACTCTCTAAGATTCAAACTTTTTCTCTGATACCACTTGGTGCAGTCACAGTAGGAGGGTTCACAGAATGAACAATTTGGGTCATGCAGCAAGAGTAAGCACAACAAAAACAACTCAAAGAAATGGAACCAATGTAGATTCAGTCATTCAATATATCAAAGAATTTAAATACAAACTAGCTGGCAACATGCAGGCTTACAATTATGGCTCACAGGCTTGATTACATACATGCGCAAGATAAGGCTTTGAAGATCCCTTTGCATAAAATTCTAAACTAAGAATTATGAATCAATTGCTAACTACTTTCTTGAGGGTCTATTACATCAATATATATCATTTCCAGACCAATAGATTCCTCTATGTTGACCAAGGAAGGTCACAAACTCCAATGAAGAGTTGTAATGTGTTCACAGATAGGTCAAACCTAAATGCATAGAACACTTCCTCAAATGAATGGAACAATGTGCGGACCCTTGGAGAAGGTCAGCCATGAACCAAAGGACATGAATGATGTGTCATTGAGATCCACAAGTCAAGGAATGATCCTCAAGCCTTCTCTTTCAACTGATTATCAAGAACTGTTAGAATGCTCTGATCTGAGAAAACAGTCAACTTGTGATAGCGATATCTTTCTGATAACTGATCCAAATGCTCTAAATTCTTAATATGATGTAGATGAATGAATATAGATGCTAAGTCTAGATCTGTAAGGTGTGAATTACCAAAACTAGACCACAAGATGAAACTACTTCTGACTGAACTGCCTGAACTAAACTGGAAAATGAAAGAACTGAAATGTAAACAAACTGAAATGTAAATGTTTTTGGTTGATGCAAGATTACTCTTGAACCAGGGATGCTCCTGCATCACATAGTGGGTCTAGTTACTACAGATACTTGTTTCCAAGTTCTGGACATTGAATTGCCATATAACATCATTCTTGGTCATCCTTGAATCCACGCCATGAAAGTTGTGCCATCCCCTTACCATCAATGCCTGAAATTCCCTCATAATGGAGCTGAGATCACCATTCCCGCAAATCCAAATCCTTTTATTATCGAGCCTATCAAACTAAATATCAAACCCCCAACCACATACCAATTAATACTGAAGCACATCCATCCACTTCCTATGTTGACCCTGTTGATCTTAACAAAGCCTCCTCAAGCAAAGCCATACCAAACATAGAAATCAAATACAAGGACAAAGGACTTGGAGAGTATAAATTGCAAGAATTCTATTGTGTTGACACATTTCCTCCATCCCCAAAGACATATGGAAAACCATCAACATCTCAAGCATCATCATCTCAAACAATTATTAAAGCTCCTCCCACAGTGTTTATAAAAGTAGGGCGGCTAGATGACAAAGACATGGATGATATTAATTCATGGATTTTCTTTGATGAAAATGATCAAAAAACACTTGAAGTGGAGCATTACAACAATGGTTTCCATATCATCAAAAACATGGGATATAAAGGACAAGGTGGCCTACGCCTACATGAGCAAGGACCTACAAAACCAATCACTATGATTAAAAAGTTTAATAGACAAGTTTTAGGCTATGGACAGGAGGACCTACCTTCTAAAGACATCGAATGTATTCCCGACACGGTAGCTAAAGCTTTCCCCGTAAGAGAGACATCTAATGCGGATACCATCGGTGACTCTTCCTTTCATCTCACTGAACTCTTTCATGACCTGTCCATTTTCATGATCTCATTCATAACTTCCACTTCCCAACTCTCATCATTTGACTTACCTCTCATATATCCCGACCTCATCAATTGGGACCAACAGGGGGCACCTGTATTAGATACATTTCAAAACAATGAAGCTCTAGCAAAATTCTTGGGACTAAGAACAAGTTTTCCACTCAGAGATCATAAGGTGGGCTACAAAATGGATTTACCTCAATTAGCATACTTTGGGGGAAGTGTCAATGCCTCTAGTCACAAAAATGAAATAAACAAAAAATAAAACAAAAGGTCTCTAGGTGAAAACTGCAAGGCACCTCTTGACCAAGAAAAAGTAAAAATAAAGGATGTATCCAATGGTGAAAACCTCTTTAAGGCACCTGAGGATGGAGGACTTGACCTTCCTTTGAGGGAATATCAGGAACAGTCACCCTTGCTAATTGAGAAATCTCAAGAAGTAAACCTTGGCATAGAATAGAATCCTAAGATCATACACATGGCTGCATCATTATCAGAACAAGAAAAAGAAGATTTCACGGCATTCTTCATAAAACACATAATCAACTTTGCATAGACTTATGCAGATATGCTTGGATTGGATCCATCACTTGTGGTACATCACTTAGTAGTAAATCCAAATGCCAAGCCAGTGAAGCAGAAGCTCCGAAAGATGCATCCTCAAGTAGCATTGTTAGTCAAGGTGGAAATTTAGAAAATCTTAGATGCCAAATTCATAAGACCCATTGACTATCCCAAGTGGGTGTCGAACCTTGTTCTAGTATCAAAACCAAATGGAAGCATTCACCCTTGCACAGATTTTAGAGATTTAAATTAAACATGTCCAAAAAAATGATTTCCCATTACCAAACATTGATATCAATGTAGATCTCACAGTTGGTCATGAAATGTTATCATAATAGATGGTTTTTTAGGATACAATCAGATCTTAATTGCTCCTGAAGATCAGCATAAAATAGCTTTCATCTATCCATGGGGTACCTACTGTTGGAGAGTGATGCCATTTGGTCTCAAAAATGCCAAAGAAACATATCAATGGGCAATGATAGTGATCTTCCATGACCTTTTCTATACTATAATGGAATATTATGTGGATGATATCCTGGGAAAGTCTAAAACTCGAACAGATCACCTCAAAGTCTTGGAGCAAATTTTTGATAGAAATGAGAAATATCAAGTTTGATTAAACCTAAAGAAATGTGTGTTTGGTGTAACATCAGGAAAGCTACTAGGCTACATAGTATCAAGAAGAGGTATCAAGGTAGATCCTAAGAAAATGAAAGCTATAATGGACATGCCTCCTCCAGCTAATCTAAAACAACTCTGCATTCTCCAAGGCAAGTTGCAGTCCATCTGAAGATTCATCGCATAATTAGCAAACAAGTGTCATCCTTTTTAGCACCTACTCCGTAAAGGGGAAACCTTCAAATGGGATGATAAGTGTTAGCAAGCTTTTGACCAGATCAAGAAATACCTAGCAACTCCAGCAGTGTTAGTACCTCCTGTACCTAATAAACCTTTGCTATTATACATCTCCACAACAACAGCAGCTCTAGGTGCTTTACTATCTCAACATGATAATCAAGGAAAAGAACAAGCCATCTACTACATCAGCAGAACCTTGGTAGGCTATGAGTTAAACTATTTACCAATGGAAAAAGCATGTTTGGAAGTGGTGTTCACTTCCCAAAAGTTGCAGCATTATATGTTGAATCAAAGAACTAAGCTCATATCCAACTTTGACCCACTCATGTACCTATTGTCAAAAGTAGTACTTACAGGAAGATTAGCCAAATGTGTAATGATTCTCAGCGAATTTGACAGATTTTGTTGGTTGAAAAGTAATAAAAGGACAAGTAATAGCTGATCAACTAGTAGAAGTGCCCATAACAGATGTTCATCCAATTCGTGTAGAATTCCATGATGAAGAGTTATTCAAATTACAACCTTCAATAGTTTGGCAACTATATTTTTATGGTTCATTCACACAGCATGGGTCTGGAGTAGGCATATTGTTTATCACACCACAGGGAGATTGTATACCTAAAGCATACAGGATAGATTTTCCTTGTACAAACAACATTGCAGAGTACAAAGCACTGATCACATGATTGTGAATGGCAGTACAATGGAACATCAAACAACTACAAGTCTTTGGAGATTCATAGCTCGTGATTAAATAGGTCTTGGATGAGTATCAAACAAAGGATGAAAATCTTCTTCCTTACAAGCTAATGGTTGATGATTTCAAGAAATACTTTTCTGAGATCACATTTGAACAAATTCCAAGTATCAATAACAAGGCAGCAGATGCCATGGCAATGATTGGTTCTCTTCTTGACATGCCTAACAATGCACACAAGTATGAGTTTTTAGTAGAACAACTTTTGATCCCAACATTTGAAGTACCCCAATCTAAGCTTGTAGGTGAAGTTGTTGGTCCTAATTCACCTTGGTACGAGGACATATATGAATACCTTCGCAATCAAACTTTTCCTCTCCATTTCTCAAACTCCCAATGCAAAACATTCATACGTCGGGCCTCTCGTTACACTATTATTGGAGATACCCTATATCAAAAGAGTCTTGATGGTATCTTACTTAGATGTCTTGATTTGGAGGAAGATGAAATTGCTTTACAAGAGGTACATGAAGGTGTCTGTGGATCGCATTCTGCAGGCCCTAATCTTACTAAAAAACTCTTGAGATCATAATACTATTTGCCAACAATGGAGAAAGATGCACAACAATTTGCCAAGAAATGTCTACAGTGTCAACAGCATGGTGATCTTATACACGCTCCAGCGCATGAACTACAACCACTTGTAACCCCATGACCATTCTCACAATGGGGACTCGACCTCGTAGGGAAGATCCATCCATCATCTTCTAATGGTCATAAGTTTATCATTACAACCACTGAGTATTTCACAAAGTGGGTGGAAGCAATACCCATGACCTATATCACCAGTAAGAAGATATCCAAATTTATCCTTCATTATATCATCTGCCGATACGGTGTTCCTCAAGCCATAATCACTGACAATGACCGTCCCTTCAAGAACCAAGAAGTCCATGACTTGTGTCAAAAGTTCCATATCCAACACCGATTTGCTACACCATATTACCCTCAGAGTAATAGCCAAGTTGAGGCTTCAAATAAAACTATCATCAAGATCCTTAAGAAAATAGTCAATGAAGCTGGTTGTGACAGGCACTTATAGCTCAATCCAACATTGTGGGCTTATCAAACTAGTGTCAAAACTCCAACTGGTGCTACCCCTTACTCCTTAGTTTATGGAACTAAAGCCATTCTACCCATTGAGGTCGAGAACCCATCATTGAGAGTTTCCTTACAACACATTGTCTCTGATGAAGAATACAGAAAATCTAGATTGAGTGACCTTGAATTACTTGATGAAAGGTGTCTAGCAGCCCTGAATCATCTTCAAGTATATTAGAATTGCCTTCATCATAGGTACAACAAGAAAATTAGAGAAAGAAGGTTTCAAGTAGATGACCTTGTCCTAAAGGAAAATCGAAAGAATCAACAGGATCGTGACAGAAAAGACAAATTTGAACCAAATTGGCTTGGACCATTCAGCATCACAACAATCTATGGTTCTGGTGCATACAAATTATCAACACCAGAAGGTATTCCCTTGGATGAACCTATCAACAATGCTCATCTTAAGAAGTTTTATGCTTAATCCCTAGAATATACCTAAAAAAAAATCATTCGCCCTATGGTGAAAACCTGGTAAACAAGCGCCCTGGATAAGTACCATAGTGAAAACCTCGCAAACAAGTGCTATGTGTAGAAGGTTGGCTCCTATCATATATTTTACATTCATTTATCCTACATAATCCACATCATAATCCACATAGTTTTCCATTACCCCCTTTTCATTATAATCCCGCCTATTTACCTTTGCATGATACCATGGTTAGAAACCGTTGAAGTCAACATGTTATTTCACCTAATGCTACTCTATCTACATTATCACCTAACCTATGATCACCCCATAATAAGTCCTTCCTACACTGGGGGCACTTGCTTGTACCTTGTTTTGAAGTGGATCTTTAGAGTGCTATTATCAGACATTTGTAAATACATTGTAAATATATCATGCATACATTGTAAGTACATTTGTAAAAATCAAAACATCCCAAAAATAAAATAAAAAAATTAAAACATCCCAAAAAAAAAATCAAAATATCCCCAAAAATACAAAAAAACATCACATATCGAACATAAAAACAATCCAAGCAATAAAGTCCATCATTTGATCAACCCATCTCTTCATCATCCATAATAAACAAGAACTACATATCATTTCTATCATTAATGCCTTGATCCCGTGGATACAAGGTATGTAGGCAGTCTAGGATACGAAGGAAGTACATAGATTCAGGCAAGGATGATATCCCCTCCCTTTTCTTTCATCACCACTTTCTTCTAGTCAATCTTTCTTGTCTTTCATTTCACCCTTTCTTCTATCATCATACCTTCCCACATCATTAATAAAACCTAGAACTACATATTCATCATGTCTCATCATTATCGTTTGGTACTTTGATATCGTGGATACAAGGTATGTAGGCAGTTTGGAATACAAAGGAAGTATCTAGTATGCAAGTACCAACGATTCATTCTTCCATCCCCTTTCTTATTCCATCTTCTTCTCTTTTGACTAACACAAGTAGGAAGCAAGCTATGCATAACTCAATAGCTCAAGAATGAATTAAAATCAGGAACTAAGCTAAAAGTTATTTGTCCACCATATCTTAAACCAATATCCACTGCATCTATTTCAAAGCAAAATCCTCTTTAGCCTTCAACAGGATATATCTTTCCTCACATCAAGGCACTATCCAATCCATTTGAGAGCATTTAAATTTGGCAAGAGAACATGATGGCTGTATCTTTTATTTATCTTTTGATTTATCTTTTGTCCCTTTTTTATACCTAATCAAGATTGCCTTGATCTATCATATCTTGGTATGTTGAGATGAAGTATAGACTAGGGCATGGTCATTGGCTTTCGTATGCTATGTTTGTGGGATGATCTTATTCTTCTACTATGCTTAATGGTATCTTGTACGTGTTGGGATTAGCATCCTGCATAGTAATATCTTTTGCATTTGAGAAGCAAAACAGTCTCCTATGCATTAAGACTATTTTATGCTAAGACTATTTCTCCTACATATAACCCACAAGGTTCCATTATGTCTAGTGGAAGGTGAGTTCAAACCTTTTCTTGCAGAGTCAAAAGTCCATCTCAAAAAAATAGCTAATATTCATATCTTGTGTATGCTAGCTCAACATCTTGACCTCATACATTGGACAAGATTGTATTATGTCTATGTATTGGATACTTGACACCCTGGTCTTCTATACCTTGGTGCATACTATCTATATGCCATATCAAACATAAAGATTGCAAATCTCATAATTTTGTAGCAATCAATTAAAGTTGTCTCCATCCATCCATCTTGCAATAACATAATAACACTTATAAGAGTTGATCACTGGTTTTCCTTCTCCATCTCGTTCTTGTCTCCATTTTCTTCATCCTGTCAAAACAAATGTGTTCAACATATACCATTTGCATTATATATTATCATAGCATCAGTTATCATTTCCATCATATCTGCATACAATATATTATGACATATTTCTATTGCATACATTACCATCTAGTTACCATCATATGCATTAATATAATTATCCATTATATGCATCACATAACCATCCATATATACATCCATATCCATAGCATGAAAAATCATAAATGGATAACACATCATAAACATCCATCTCATATATATATGAATAAAAGGTCAATATACAATGTGTGTCTCGTAGATATACAAAGAGCTCACCAAAATGATACATTAGGCTCATAGGCCTCAAAAATGATACAATACATATATACAAGTAGACTATGTCCCAGGTCTAGCATGGGTGGCACTCCCTGAGGTAGCCTCTCTCTGGTCCTTGCCTGCTCCATCTGTACCCCTCTGTACTGAAGGCCCCATCACTAAAGACACTGATCGTGAACCCCCTATCCTCCTAGACTGAGCTGGTTTGCTGTGAAAACTAGGTTTTCTTTGATCAATAGGCATTGTACCATAATCCAAGCCTCTATAATACTTTGCCTCAGCTCGTGCCGATCTAGCCTCACCCTGTACCTGGGTAAGCTCTCAAATCAATAGAAAACTGGCTTGGTCTATGCCCAAAGCCACAACTTCTATATCCCTCTCAGATAATGCAACATCCCTCTGAGTTAGGAGTCTAGCCATAGTCCCATCATCAACCACTGCCTGAACCGGAGCGGGTTGTGCCACTTGTGCCGGTTGTGCTGCCTATGCTGCCCAATAAGCCTCTCCCTGAGCCCTAGCATGTCTCATAGCCATGAGAGCCCCATCTCTATCCCTCATTACCCTCCATAGTCTAGCCTCTATCCTGATCCTCTGACCCATCTCATGCCAAAGATGTTGTCGTAAACCCTCCATCTCTCCTCTATCCCCATCTCCTCCTCCCGCAGCCTTCTGCTATGGTGGTATAGCAACTTGTCTTGGTACCTGTCCACCCTATGCCCCTGGTACTAGAACAGTCACCTATACTTGAGGTGGCCTCCTCTATCCTCTGATCCTCTGTCTCCTCGGTCTAAAGGCCCCAACCTCTCCCATCTCTCTAGGAACAGTCAATCTGGTAGGTCTCACTGTTGCCCAATGTGTATCATAATTTTCTGTAGTCCCCAGATATGTAAAACCCCCTACCCAATCCCAGGCTACTGGCTGTAGTGCCTCTACTTCTGCTAGTGTTGTCTCCACCACAATGTTTGGCCCCCAGTGTGGTATCTCCTATCTAGTCCAACCATATATAGCCTCCCCAATAGGAGCAGTCTGTGGCAATCCAAACTGTCTGAGTACATGACCAGGAAGGTATGACTCAATGATGTATAAGCTGAGCCAAACAAATACCAAGGCTACTGAGCATATGCTAGCTCTCTCTGATCCTCCTCCCATGCCTCGCAACCCAACCATGGTTGCCATACAAATTGATTCATCTCATCAAACTGTCTCCGCCAGTATATCAGGGAGTTCAACTCCCGATAAGTAGTAGAACTACCATAGTTATGAGCATAAGGCTATCTAGGTGCTCTCTGTCTAACACCCAAAGGCCTCATCACAACAATGTGCTCATAAGCCCATACATATAGCAAAGTGACGCCCGCAGACATGCTAGAGCCTCCCAAGTAAGCACAATAATGTAACAGATGGTATAACTGACCTAGAACACATGGGACCCAAGCATACCTAGTACCATACATACATAGGCGCTCCATAACTATCCCCCATCCTGTCAAAAATCCTCTGGCCCTCCAATTAGGAAGAAAGAATCTGATGATAGATATCACCAATCTCTACAATCTATCACATAGCTCATCTCTAATCCTCGTCGGAATCTCATTCTCATCATCTCAAATGTCATCTATCCCGAACAAGTGCCAAAATGCAGCAAGACCGTGCTTTGTGTCATAGTCCACTCGATCTCCATCAATAGGAATTCGTAGTATCCTATGCACATCCTCTAAGGTAATGGTAGCCTCGCCGGTAGGAAATAGAAAGGAGCTATGCTCACTATACCATCTCTCGACCATAGTTGTCATCAACACACAATGAACCTGCACTGGTGAAAACTCTGCAACATGATGCAACCCTATGATATCCAGAAATAGGTGTCCATCCACATCAATCTCTCAAATCAGCTGCAAATCCATAGGATGTACCTCCCGTGATAGTAATGGTGGTAATACAACCTAGAAATATTGGCAAAATCATCATTATGCAAGCAAACTGGCAAAAATCCTAAGTTATCCTAGGTCTGCTTTGTCTTTGACCAATTCTGGTTGGGTAAACCAATAGTGATTTTCTGCCTTGCAATTGTGTATAGCATAACCATTTGTGACTACCTACCACGCAATTGTGATGAGATTTGTAATTGCGACTGTCTGTCACTCAATTGTGTATCTCTACGTCAATTGCACATTAAGCCCTAAATCTATCATAAGCCTACCAATTGCACATCATTTTCACACTTGCGATGACCTCGTGCACAATTGCGATGTCTTTCACAAATTGCGATGCACTATTTTTCAATTGTGCATGCACTTAAACTCATACACAATTGGTCACATGTGCACATTAATGATGCTTTTGAGCTAAAAAACACACGCTATTGGTCAAGTTTTTTCTACATACCTGTACTGGTGCTCCTGCTGGTCGTCCATGAGTCCTGATCCGCTCCGCTCAGTGCTCTGTGCATGGAATAACCATCCTGGAAGCTCCTAAAGCTCTCACAACACTCAAAGCTCAGAGCTCCCAAAACTCAAAATCTTCAAAGCATAAATGAAGCAAATGACAAGGATTGCCCTACTGCCCTATTTATATACCTAGAAACCCTAATCCTTTTCTTCTATGCCAAACCCTAGTTTCTTCTATTCCATCCCTTTTCACTCTGCCCAATCCCTAATTTCTTTGTATCACCTTCTTCATCTTCGTGTCATTATCTATTCAAGAGTCAACCCAATCTTTTTCAATCACCCGGTGTTTCCTCTTAAGGGGGCATCATCCGCCAGCTTCACTAGGGCAAAAATCTATTTTTCAAAAGTAACGTATTGTATCACATCTTCTTTGAAACAATGTTCTAAACGAACATCGTCTCAACGAGGGGCAAAATGTAGACACCCAAAATTGACCTAATTATTATTAGTATCACAATATTGCATTATCTATCATTTGCATTTGTCTAACACATTTGAATAATTTTTCTATTTTCCCTTAAATCATCTATTTCCTCTATTAATTGAATAAATTTATATTTATTTAATTAATTCATTTTCTATTTTTCTTCTATTTATAATTAAATAATCTTTAATTCTTTAATTATCTTTCTATTCTTTCTATTTTAATTAAATAAATTTTATTTATTTAATTAAAATTTCATCTAAATTCTATCCTTATCCCACTTTCTAATTGATTAAATAAATTTTATTTATTTAATTAATTTCCACATCATATCCCAATCGTATCCTAATCATCTTCCCAATTAACTAAGTAAATTTTATTTATTTAATTAATTTCCCTCACATATCCTATCATTTATCCTCACCTTTCATCACACGCTAACATTTGTCCATCTTACATTTGAAACATGTGTGGTAGTACTTTTTTATGTACACATTCACATGGGTAGTACTTTTTATGAACACTATCACACTTAAATTTATTAAATAAAAGTATTTGTGTACAATATTACAGATGTGCTTTATCCTCTTCTTTACACTTGTCTTATGTACATTCACCTATGATCATGAATTCATCTCAACCGTTCACATAGTCACCTAATCTCCACCATTGATCAACTCTTATTGAGTGTTATATATACACCCACTCATTCCCATTATTTCATATCTCACCATATAGCATCTAGATTATTGTCTCAAGCATAACACCTCCATTAGCATCCATTGAGCATTTTGAGCAATTTCATCCATCATCATTTTGAGCAATTTCATCCAAGGAGAAGAAGAGGGAAGGAGCAGTTGAACTCAGGAAAAGTGCAGCCGCCTGAAGATTTTCTCCTTTAAGATGGTAGTTGGTCTGTCATTCATTGACCATACCTCTGCAAATTTGCCATAAATGTCAACCTACTAATTTCCAGATGCAGCAATGGTTCGCATGCTCTTGAAGTTCCTTCCATTTGAAAAGCAACTGCAAACACAAAAATTCCTTCCTTCCTTGAAGATTTGAAGCAAGTCGTCGATTCATTTCCTCCCGCTGAGATCTGCAGCTTCAAATCATGCTGAAAAGTCCACAACCAATGAAAACATGCCATGCATGCGCATTATCCCCTTTGACTTTTCACATCGCGAACATACATTTTGCCTTTTCGCCCTTAGCACCTTTCTGCCTGTAGCACATTTAAATTTTGTATATGCAGTTGCATATACATACAACTGCCTTTAGACACGTGTCAGCATCTCATTGGATCACCATTGCTGAATATTTGCATCTCCATCGGCAATCCATTGTATCCATTTTTGCTTTTGAAATTGTATGTGCAATTGTATATACATACAATCACCACATACAAGGGTGAACCCAAATCATTGTGAAACAAATTGAAACTTCAATCGGGTCTGGGCGTTGTATCTAACACCCCTTTTGTATATCGCACATATAATGTACAATATACATACAACCATGGACTCCAGCCTGAAATCTGTCATAATCAAATTCTCCTTCGTGTCTGGATTGTATATGTGCTCTTTGTATCTTGTGTTGTATATGCACATACATACAATCGCGGGAAATACAACTGCGCGGGTCCCACTACGTTCTTGAAGAATGTTGACTTTGACCGCTCCTACCTTATATGTTTCTTTGTATATGCCTGTTGTATGTCTGATTGTATATTGGGTACATACAACCCCAATATACAATGGCAGACTTCACCCATTTCACAAATGCAGTTAACTCCTTGGCCGCGTCCGCTTGTACATCACCTCATGTATATTCACTTGTATATGCAGTTGTATGTATGAAATACATACAACGCAAGATACAAAAGAATGTTTTGACTTTTCAACTTTGCCATTGTATCACCACCTGCCAGGTACCATTTGATAAAATTTGGAATCTAAGATTGTATGTTCTGCTTTGTGTGTCATATTGTATATCGAACATACATATAATTCCCCTTGTACACCTGTGGACCTGACAACAATTCAACCTGATTTGAATCTTTTTGAAGTCCGGCATTGTATATCACCCATTGTATATTGAATATACAACCAAAATATACATACAAACCTTTTGATACAACCGCAGAATATACTGGGAATCTGTGATGCACATCCACCTTTTCACACTCAGAAATGTACCCGAATGCGACATACAAGCCCGATATGCATACAACTAATTTTTTCACTTTCAAAGGCTGATTGAACTTATTTTTTGGGTCCGGCCTTGTACATCTACACTTGTACATACAAAGACACATACAAGTGGCCATATACAAAAATACATGCACAAAAATGTGAAGGCCGGTGGACTTAGAAAATTTCTTTGAAGTTTTACAATGAAAATGCCTACGGATTTTTAGCTCGAAACCTTAACTCCAGGTGCAGGCACCAACATTGGCTCTGTCTAGGGACACATGCCTCTTGCAAGCATGGTGAGAACTCCAGAACTCTGGGATGCAGACCCAGTGCGATATCCATTGGGCACAGAGTCAAAGCTGCGCCAACTTGCATCACAAATCATACTTTTTAAAATTTACTTGGTGGCCCAGGGCCACCAAAAAGGAAAAACCAAAATTTTCCTTTGTCAAATATCTAATTTTCTTTTGATTTCTTCAAATGAAGCCAAAAAACACTTGGTTGTCTGCAACACCTAGCGTTGCAATTATTTGTGTTGCTGCTCCTTTCTCCTTCAACAAAACTACAATAAGATTCATAAGCATCTGCCATTCTCAGTAGTAGACTATCATGATCATATGAGTCACTGATGTTGCTTGGAAAAATAATAGACTCGCATGAAACAAATGAATCCACATTAGAATTTTGCCCTTCTTCAAAAAATAAGAGCTCCTCTGTATTGAACAAGCAATATTCAGGCACAAGCCACATCTCATAATCATATTCATTTTTATAAACATTTAAATATCCATCATCATTGTGCTCAGCAATTTTATCACTAGGGTCGACCTGGAATGCCTCAAGAGAGGGCACAAAGAACTCAGAATGCAGCCCTTCATCGAAAGCTTTGTAGTCACCCCTACAACCAACACTATCCCCAACTGTATGAGCACACACATCTGTAACTTGTCCATTCACATCTAAATAGTGACCCTAATTTTCCTCTTCACCAATGCCCTGATGATCAAAAGCAAGTTTTTCAACCTCTGCATCATAGAGGTGGTCATAATCTTCAAGGAAGCACTCATACTTAGCATCCATATATATTTCATCATCTAAAAGGCTCACACATGAGTCTGAATGCTGACAGTCATCAACACATTCGCTACCATCCCTTGAATCAACATTTTCTATATTCAGAGTGAAGCTCTACATATCCACCTCATATAAATATTCTTGATCAGATGAGATATGCCTAGTACTGCAAGACACAACTTCATGTATATCTTTCATTTCATCATTTGAAATGCATTTTGCATCTGCAGGCTTCTAATCTAGAGGCTGATAACAATTTTTGTCTTCACCATTATAAGATGTGCTGACATTTTCTACAACATCTTCTTCATGTTTATGCATCACATCATGACTGCACCCATTGTTCTGAAATACATTCCCCTTTGCAAAATCATCTCTCAATGAACACACTGGGAAAGCTGAAATATATTCACTTTGAAAACTATTTTGAAGGCTTGCAGTCATGAAACCTACTGGCATTCCATATTTCTGATTATTTTCAATATCCATAGCAAATCTGTAAGCCTAGTGAAGTGTGACTAGTTCCTTATCTCTTAATAAATAACTCATTTCTTCATCAAATGCAACCAAATAAATTGTCAAGCACAATGCATCACTGGGTCTCATATATTCAGGAATTTGCTTGAGCAACTTAATAAATCTAAGATTAAAGGCTGGAACCAGTTCCTCATCTTCTTTTTGGATATTCATGAAATGTATGATCAATGAGGCCAAATCACATCTTTCACCAAACTGCTCTAGGAATGCAACCTCTAAATCTACCCATGAAGAAACTGAACACACAAGCAAGTCTGAAAACCAGACCCTAGCATCATCCTCTAATGAATGAACAAAAAGTCTCATTACTACATCTTTAGCCTCTACCTCATAATCTTCTATTAAATTACAAAAATTTTGCAGATGTTTGTTCGCAGACTCAGAATTTGATCCACTATATTTCGGCAAAAATTTTCTAATCTTATTGGGAATAACATTTGGGTAACCACTTATTCCTGTGAAATTCAAAGCTTTATATCTTTCAATAAAAAATGGCCTTCTTTGAGAGCACAACCAGGTTTGTTGCTCTAAACTCATCATTTTTTTTGAATGAAAAGATGAAATACCTAGAAATATGTTGCATCTTTGGATAGGTTTAATCAACAGATTCACCATCTCTCACAGAGAGGACAGAATATCAAGAAGGTGCCTTTATTTTCTGGATTCATCATGCCAGTAGAGCACCCCATGGTTCTTCCTTGGTCTTGCTGCAACAACTTCACCTGGGTCTTCTAAATCTTCAAATTGCTTGAATCCCCAGTGGTGTCGCCACTTTGTTGGTGACTCAGATGGGCAAAAAAAAAACCTTTTAATTCAAGTCCCCAGTGGAGTCGCCACTTTGTTGGTGACTCGGATGGGCAAAAATAACACTTTTAATGCAACTCCCCAGCGGAGTCGCCACTTTGTTGGATCTTTCTCTCTGAATCAGCAAAGGTTTGCCAGTTCCAATGCACATGCAGATTTGACCAACAAAAATAGAAGATTGCATGGACTACCTCCCCTTCACTTCTGGTTCTGCCGCACCAAGGGGGTATCCCTATTGCTAAAGATTGACCTTGACTCACCCAATGACAAAAAGATTTATCTTTACAACAACAGGCAGAATGCTCTCATGTTTGGACCAAGGTTTTCATGATAGATCACAAGGTTGGCAATGTTCTTGGACATATCTAACTAGTTAGGAATGAGAGTATGTAGGGGTCCTATTTCTACTCCTACAAACTAATAGGTTAGAATTATGAAATGATTTATTTTAATTTTTGGATGCAAGACAGGGGGTTTTGGATCATAACTACTACACAAGGGCAGACTAGTGCCTATCTCAGGGCAAGGAGTCAATTAGACATATATAAATGAATGATTTGCACTGGCATTCAAATTTAAAGGGGTTAGGACTGGTATTTGCCTTACAAACACCACCCAAGACTGAGTATTTAGCTGCCTCTACTTACAAATATCCTAGCTGACATACATTCTTCTTCATACTTAACCTAAAATAGTTTAATCCAATCCTTGAATGGAAGTCACAAATCAAGCATGCAATACAACAAATTTGTATCCTAGAATCTAAGTAACCCTTAGCAACCATATTCAAAAGAAGGGATGCATACAGCCATGGAGACAGACAACTAAACACATGCAACAAAGCATTTTTCATATAAAAATGACATGAAACTGAACATATGTGCAATGTGCATTCAAATGCAACTCATAAACTCTAAATAAGACAGAACAGCCAAAAAAGCTCTATTTTTCGTTATTTCCTCCAAAATATTGCCCAAGTCTTCAACAACCCAAAAAATGAGTAACACAGTTCGCTATATAGCAAGAACGTGTACTCAGTAATTAATTACAGGGTCAACTCAAAATGCTGCCAGATACATCGCACCATCAAAATGGCACCAAGAACACTGAATGCACCAAGGAGAAGAAGAGGAAAGGAGTAGTTGAACTCATGAAAAGTGTAGCCGCCTGAAGATTTTCTCCTTTAAGATGGTAGTTGGTCTGTCATTCATCGACCATACCTCTGCAAATTTTCCATAAATGCCAACCTACCGATTTCTGGATGCAGCAATGGTTCGCGTGCTCTTGAAGTTCCTTCCATTTGAAAAGCAACTGTAAACACAAAAATTCCTTCCTTCCCTGAAGATTTGAAGCAGGTCATCGATTCATTTCCTCCTACTGAGATCTGCGGCTTCAAATCATGCTGAAAAGTCCACAACCAATGAAAACATGTCACGTATGCACATTATCCCCTTTGACTTTTCACATCGCGAACATACATTTTGCCTTTTTGCCCTTAGCACCTTTCTGCCCGCAACACATACCAATTTTGTATATGCAGTTGCATATACATACAACTACCTTTGGACACGTGTCAGCATCTCATTGGATCACCATTGCTAAATATTTGCATCTCCATCAGCAATCCATTGTATCCATTTTTTCTTTTGAAATTGTATGTGCAATTGTATATACATACAATCACCACATACAAGGGCGGACCCCAAATCATTGTGAAACAAATTGAAACTTCAATCAGGTCCGGGTGTTGTATCTAACACCCCTTTTGTATATCGCACATACAATGTACAATATACATACAACCATGGACTCCAGCCTGAAATCTGTCATAATCAAATTCTCCTTCGCATCCAGATTGTATATGTGCTCTTTGTATCTTGCGTTGTATATGCACATACATACAATCGAGGGAAATACAACTGTACGGGCCCCACCAGGTTCTTGAAGAATGTTGACTTTGACCGCTCCTACCTTGTATGTTTCTTTGTATATGCCCGTTGTATGTCTGATTGTATATTGGGTACATACAACCCCAATATACAATGGCAGACTTCACCCATTTCACAAATGCAGTTAACTCCTTGGCCGCGTCTGCTTGTACATCGCCTCATGTATATTCACTTGTATATGTAGTTGTATGTATGAAATACATACAACGCAAGATACAAAAGAATGTTTTGACTTTTCAACTTTGCCATTGTATCACCACCTGCTAGGTACAATTTGATAAAATTTGGAATCCGAGATTGTATGTTCTGCTTTGTATGTCATATTGTATATCGAACATACATACAATTCCCCTTGTACACCTGTGGGCCCGACAATAATTCAACCTGATTTGAATCTTTTTGAAGTCCAGCATTGTATATCACCTGTTGTATATTGAATATACAACTGAAATATACATACAAACCTTTTGATACAACCGCAGAATATACCAGGAATCTGTGATGCACATCCACCTTTTCACACTTGGAAATGTACCTAAATGCCACATACAAGCCCGATATGCATACAGCTAATTTTTTCAAAGAACTTATTTTTCGGGTCCGGCCTTGTACATCTGCACTTGTACATACAAAGACACATACAAGAAGCCATATACAAAAATACATGCACAAAAATGTGAAGGCCGACGGACTTAGAAAATTTCTTTGAAGTTTTACAATGAAAATGCCTGCGGATTTTTAGCTCGAAACCTTAACTCCAGGTGTAGGCACCAACAGTCCCATCTACATCTCTTGCACCTCCAACATCCTCATATAAGAATTCTTGAGATCCCAACCATTAAGCTGAGCTAAGATGTATTTTTACCATTTGAGCATTATTTAGGCATGAGTTTTTATGGATCCTCAAGTTATTTAAATGCAATACTCCACCTACCTCCCCCACCTTTTCAAATATTAAATTAACAATTAGATTAACACTAATGGGTGTGTAGAATCATCTATATCCTATCAAAATGATATTGAGCTCAACAAAGGCATATACGTACATGCAATACCTAAGGAATTTGAAAATTGGTATAAGAATACAAATTCTAGAAATGAAGTTGTAGATACATCAATTATATAAATAGGTATAAATATATTCTCTAAATACATGGGAAGGATGTTATAGCTACCCCCTGGTTTCCTGGAACTATATATCTAAGCATAATTTCACACTAGGAGGTTACGCTAGTGCATTAAATTCCTTGATTGGAAGAAAGAAGAATTATATGACCCTAATGGCTTTCTAGAATAGAATACATAAATGTAACAAGGATTGGTTATTGAAACAATGCTTAGCTATAAGTATCTTACTTTGGTTCTAAGGCATCAAATGATATAATTTTAGTCTCTATAGGGAAATTATTTATTTTTAATCATAGGAATAATATTTAATAACCACAATACATTTAAATAAAGTTAAACATCTAGCTCTATTTATGCTCTATAGATGTATCCTCCTTTTCATGTTGTAGATCGTAACTTTGTTGCCTAATAGAGAAGGTACTACTCCAGCTAGTTCTAGGCCAAAATTATTTTATTTAGTCATCTCTCAATTATTTTTAGATTCTAGGATTTGACAAATTATGATGATTCAATATATATATAACTCAAGGAATATTCTAAGCGAACATAAATATATAATATTTTTTAGAGAATCATACATGTACATTCCTACAACTTGCACTTGGGTATGAAATTTTAAGTGGAGTCCTTATGGGGATACATTGTACTAATTTGGACATGCATTTAAATTCATTTATAACTTATTTTTTTATAAACTTGATAAAATGTTTTCTTGACATTCAATATCTAGGTTCCAGTTCTAACTCTTTGGATTCATATAAATGATCGATATAGAAAAATGTGTGTTTTAATTTTCATCCATGACCTTTTCAAAGTGATTAGCAAAAAATATGGGATGAAGGGGGAGATTAATTTAGTATTAATTTTCGTCCATGTACATGTTGTAGGGGAGGCTCAAATTGTTTGTATTTTCTACGACATAAATTAGTCTAAATTTTCATGCTATGAATTTTTTAATGTTTTAAATTGAATGTGTCTTCAAATGACATGTATTTTGAATTTGTCCACGTTCAATGTGATTTTTAGTTCAAATTGTGTACATTATTTAATTAGTTTGTTGATATATATTTTTTTATTGTTTAACATGCAGTTGGCCTTTCATCACATGGAGCCAAATTTACCTATAGTCGATGAGTTTTCTATAGAGGATTTCATTCATACTAACCAGCTCAAAAATGCCTTACATGGACCATCACCTCCACATAATGGATCACCACCACAAAACCCCACACCTCCAACCTCTCCACCTCTTAACCCCCCATGTCCTCCAATTGATCAAAATCAATTACGAGAGAGTATAAATGCAAACCTAAATGTCATTCAAGAAAATATAAATTTGATAAAAAATGAGCCTAACCTTCCCCCCATGTAGAATAATTTACATCTTTGATGCAAACTGTTGTCGACTCTGTTCGATCCATCGATGCAGACCTAGTTAGTTTCCATCGATGGAGAGAAGAGAGAAGACAATTTTATGCAGATGGGTTGTGTTATAAAGAAATCCATGATCTTCATATTACCAAAGAAGACATTTGCCAACATATCTTTAACCCCAATACAAATGAAGCAATTCCATCCAATAAAAAACAAATTTCAATTAAATGGTGTAGGCACCCACATATAGCTGCACATTTTTGGGACAGATGGTGGATGGTCTTTGATACTCGACCACATGGTAATTGTGAGGTGCCCCTTTATTTTTTGAGAAAGTTATGGGATGAGTTTGAGTTGGGTAAATAACCCAACTATTTTGATATGAGGTCATTTCAGGGAGTTGGGTATGACATTCCCCAAAAGAGATTAGGAGCATGTGTTGATCCTCAACGATGTGCTCTAATTCCACCAATTGTTGCTCCTCTAGCTCCTAGTATTCCCGCTACGTATCAACAACAGACAATATTGTCGACATTAGGAGCATTGAGTTCTCTCTCAAGAGATCTCAATCATCAGACTACCCACGTGGCAACTGAAGTGGGCGATAGAGAGCATGGAGGTTCATCCTATGGGCACACTCAGGCATCCACTTCAGGTCCACCTGTATCTACAATGGAATCATTTATGGATTTACTATATGCTGATGATCATCCTACACAGGTATGTACATCTTTTGAAAGGCATGTATTTTAATTTGTTTGAAATGTGTAGAATTCATGTAAATAATAACATTAAATTACATATAATATAATATTAATTTTCAAGAAGTGTTCTGTGTAGATGCATGATCAGAGGAGGCCAATTTCTTAATATGATCATGTTTGTTTTTCGAGAGTTGTAGAAATGGGCACACCTTACGGTTAGGTAAACTAATATATATTTTAATTTATGTCCATATCTATTTTAATTTTAATTTGTACACATGTGTGAAATTATGATATATTGTATCTATGCAGGGAGGTCATGTGATACCCATGACCGACTAAGCACAAGGTCTAGTGAGTGCTCGCGAGTCATCATCATCTTTTATGCATGGGCCATCTCAAGTGTGTGCTTTCAAAATTTATTTAAGTTTGAAATTTACATGTGCTTTAAAAACTCAGTACATGTACTATGATTATTTTATACAAGATGATAGCAGTATCCTTATAGGTGGTAGGCAAGCTCCTGATCATGGTCATGACCATGAGGGCATGTCATTCGAGGTCCTAAACTATACTAAATCTCCTATACAATTTTTAGGTTTTTTAAATATATAAATTCAATTAAAATCATTTTTTATCACTAATATTTTCTAACCTATTGTTTGCTTTATTTGAATATCTAGGAAATAGTAGCTCAATCATTTGGTCCTCAATCGACAGTTATACCACCTGTTGAACAAAATGTGCCAGTATATTCACATGATCATATGGTAATTTATGCATACTTAAAATCATTTTTACTATATTTACTATATTTAATTAAAATCAAATTTTTATCGAGTTAATATTTTCTAACCTAGATTATTTGCTTTATTTGAATATCTTCAATTAAAATCATTTTTTATCACTAATATTTTTTAACCTATTGTTTTCTTTATTTGAATATCTAGGAATTAGCAGCTCAATCAGTTGGTCCTCAATCAACAGTTAAATCACCTGTTGAACAAAATGTGCCAGTATATTCACATGATCAAGATGGTAATTTATGCATACTTAAAATCATTTTTACTATATTTACTATATTTAATTAAAATCAAATTTTTATCAAGTTAATATTTTCTAACCTATATTCTTTGCTTTATTTGAATATCCAAGAATTAGCAACTCGATCAGTTGGTCATGATAGACTTGATTTGACTGATCATCCTGATAGACTTTAGATAGTTTTATTTTATGGACTATAGATAGTTTTATTTATATGTGTGGCACTTGACATATACATTTTGAACATGTTATTTCATGGACCATTTCACATACATTATATACATTATGATCATGTTTGTGTTTACGCATGTGTTCACGTACATGTTATGTTCATTATGATGATTATATGCACTCACATATATATATATATATATATATATATATATATATATATATATATATATATATATATATAATCTAATTTTCAAGTAATATGCACTATAAATTCTTATCTAGAATCTAATTGCATATATATTTACATGCCATTGTTGAATGAAGTTTAGATGTCTTAAAATATTTTAGATAGTTTTATTTTATGGACTACAGATAGTTTTATTTATATGTGTGCCACTTGACATATACATTTTGAACATGTTATTTCATGGACCATTTCACATACATTATATACATTATGATCATGTTTGTGTTTATGAATGTGATCACATACATTTTATATTCATTATGATAATTATATGCACTCACATTTATATATTTTATCTAATTTTCAAGTAATATGCACTATAAATTCTTATCTAGAATCAAATTGCATATATATTTTAAATATGCCATTGTTGAATGAAGTTTAGATGTCTTAAAATGATTAACTTTCAAATTTCAATAAAATCACATGGTTAGGTGACAAATTAATACATTCCTTATAGTTTAGATCATATTCATAATAAAGTAAGGGCAGGTAATTTAAACTATTTTCCAATTCTAGCAAATATTAATCACTAAACAAAATCTATACTTGACATGTATAAAATGTATAAGATACAATTGAACAATTATATAAAATGTGGTTTGAACAAGATATAAAAAGTGATTTATAAGTTCATTGAAGTTCATACATTAAACAAACATATATAATGTATATTGATGTTTAATACAACTATATAATATGATGAAACATATGTGCATATAAATACAATTAAAGCTTATCCACTTTTAGCTCAAGACCACAAATTGATATTTACATAATTTATATGATGAAAATATTTTATAGTGACAATCATGGTAGATCGACTTGATGAGAACCTGCAAAAATAATTAATGTAAGTAAAGTAACTATATTTTATATGAGTCATGTAACTAGATAATTCATGTGAGAAAATAACAATACATACTAAAAGTTAGAAAATTGGATCTTATAAATTCCTTACAAGTTCAAGTGATGTCTGCCATAGGATGGATTAAGGGGATCTAAGAGGATATGGCTTAAGGGGTCGTAAGAGAATGGATTAAGGGGTCGTAAAAGAATGGCTTAAGGGGAGTTAAGAGAATGACTTAAAGGGATGCAAGAGGGTGGATTAAGGGGATGTAAGAGAATATGACTAAAGGGGTCCTAAGAGGAGTTAAGAGATGAACCCTAAATCATCTATTCTAACCATCTTGTGAACCATGTAAACCCTTAACCCTAGGACCTAAAGCCTAGGATATGAACCCTTAACCCTTAAACCATAATAGATTCAAGTTATTCTAAGCATCTCATGAAACCTAGAAATCCTAAACCCTTAACCATAGGACTTAAAGCCTAGGATATGAATCCTAAACCATTAACCCATATAGATTTGTTATTCTAAGCATCTCGTGAACCATACAAATTCTAGAAATCTTATACATATTTGTTATTCTAAGAGGATGGCTTAAGGGGAGTTAAGATATGAACCCTAAACCCTTAACCCATATAGATTTGTTATTCTTTGCATCTCATGAACCCTAGGACCTAAATCCTAGGGGATGCAAGATGATGGATTAAGGGTTGATAAGAGGATATGGCTTAAGGGGTCCTAAGAGGATGGCTTAAGGGGAGTTAAGAGATGAACCCTAAATCATTAACCAATAATAGATTTGCTATTCTCACCATCTTGTGAACCCTATAAACCCTTAACCCTAGGACCTAAAGCCTAGGATATGAAACCTTAACCCTTAACCCATAATAGATTCAAGTTATTCTAAGCATTTCATGAACCCTAGAAATCCTAAACCCTTAACTATAGGACCTAAAGCCTAGGATATGAATCCTAAACCCTTAGCCCAAATAGATTTGTCATTCTAAGCATCTCCTGAACCCTACAAATCCTAGAAATCCTATATAGATTTGTTATTCTAAGAGGATGGCTTAAGGGAAGTTAAGAGAGTGACTTAAGAGGATGCAAGAGGATGGATTAAGGGTAGATAGGAGGATATGGCTTAAGGGGTCCTAAGAGGATGGCTTAAGGTAAGTAAGAGAGTGACTTCAGGGGATGCAAGAGGATAGATTAAGGGTAGATAGGAGGATATGGCTTAAGGGGTCCTAAGAGGATGGCTTAAGGGGTTCTAAGATAATGGATTAAGGGGATATGAAATCAATTATATTTTTTTTATAAAATGACAATGAATTATTTAGTTTTATATTTTGACTATCAATTAAATGTATCTAGAACTATATATAGTTACCTATATCTAGATTCGAAATCCATTATAATATATATGCATGGGCCCTCTCTTTTTTGTAATGCATCTAGTTTTGGGAGACCTGAAACAAAAAATGATTTAAAACTATAATTAGGAAATGACTAAAGACTAACATATATATATAGACATGTATATGTGATAAATTTTTAACTATATATAGACTATCAATTAAATATATATACAACTATATACTTACCTGTATTTATTTACTCTGTTGTACCATCTGCATCCTCTCTTTTTTCTAATGCATCTATGATTGTCTCATAAAGATCATCCATTGAAAGTGTCCATAACACTTTATTAGTAGGCCTCCCTTTATATCTAACTAGTTTTATATTGGTTGCCAAAATCAAATGTGAGTAATGTATAATCTTCTTGTGTCTTTCATAGTCTTCAAATGCAGGCAAGCCATTCTTTTTTATTAGATATTTTCGAAGCTAGGTGCCAACAACAACCAAATAACTAGTTGGATACTCAAAGTTGTCATCATCCACTCTACGATGTACCAACTTATGTTTTCTCTCAACACATCTAACCAACCAATACTCCATCTCCTCTTCATTCCCCTCAGGTGCAACAACAACATACACATGTCTTGCAAAAAAAAAATTAATTCAATAAAGAGTGGCATATCTTTAATTCACATATAAACATGCATACATAATTGAATTCAATTTTTAATGTACCTTCTTGTACAAGGTCTGAAACATGATCATAATCATCCGATGCAAATAGTTGATTATCTTCAATTGTCGTTCCGTTTGATCATGTGTCGATGTAGGTGTTAACGCTCTTTGTTGCCATTCTTCGACCCATTCTATATTTTCACACGCCTCCCAATCTCCTACAATACAAAATTGACAAAAAAATGCAAGCTCCCTTGTCCATATTGTCCATGTGTTTGCATTGGAACTCTTAAACAATTGTCATTTTGCAGATCCATTAATTGTTTCACAATCTTGTCAAGTAAGAATATCATTTTCTTCAAGTAACAAGAAGAAGCATCGAATTATCGAGCTCTCACTTGTTCTTGTAGATAATTTTGTATTGCACCAATCTACAATTGCACGTGCATCTCTGAATTTCACTACATCCTCAAATTTTAGTTTCTCTCTAACAAGAGCTCTTTTCACACATGCCCCTGTTCCATCATGTTCTCTTTTACCATGTCCAGCTTCAAAAAAATCCATATGTGCTAGATATTATTTTTCTTATGAGCTCTACATAACCAATAAAATATTCTATCATTCTTGAATTGACCTATGAAATTATCCGACCATATGAGATGTTCTCTCATTTGAATTCCTCCCTTTTCAATTTTTATAAAATATATCAAAACAATATTGAACAAACTCAGATGAATGTAATCGATTATCACTCACATAAAAATGGTACTCTCTCAAAAAAATTCTATTATCTTCTCTACTATCATCTGCATATCTATATAAAATATGAACAAATATGGTTACTTGCACTGAATTATAATATTGTGATTGAATTTCTTCTTGTGGAGTAAGAGTATAGTTTTCAGCAAAATCAACAACTGACAATATAGCTCCAATTGGGAATGTGTTTTTACATGTATGAAATTGACCATGAAGCCAATGAGTATTTTGAGAGTGTTTTATATATTTATGTGCAATCTTACATTTAAATTCTTTAAAAAAGGCATGCACACTAAATTTTTCCACAATTAGTCACAATGTTTTCCAATTTTTCCATCTTTTATAAAATATTCAACATTTTTAAATTTTTTAACATCCACTAATTGTTGTCCAAATTCATGTAAACTACTTTCATGCATACATTCTCCTAACAATGAAAAGTTACATCTATCACATTGTCCAGAAATACATGCATTTAAATAAAATAAGTTTCCTTTAAAGGCTTCACAAAACAAACCTGCTATAAAATCTTTGATTGTTTTAGGTGGCATATTAATACCACAAATGTCCTACATAATTTGGTTAGCATGCAAAGTACAACATATATATCGAAAAATATCATAATAATAACAAAATTATACATGAGTTTTACAACAACAAGAGATTCATTGTTTATTAATTCTAACATACCAAGGTTTACATTTTTTGAATGATCTTTGACTTATGCTAATATTTGGTAAGATTGAATCATCTAAAATTTTTTTATATAATTCAGTTTGAGTCACATCTAATAGATGATTTGGATGAGGGTCATGGATTTTTGATCCCACCCTTAACTTTAAAACATCTCTAATATTAGGTGATACCCGTGTATTATCATGCCAATATTTTTTGATTAAAGATTTGATTTCATTAGTTAATTTCATATCTGACCTTGGGAGTCTAACACTAAAACTCCAACATTGATTAATTGGATCTTTTTCAATACTTTATCTTCTTTTAGCCGCTCTTATTAAAGTTTTAGGATTTACTTTTATATAATTACTAATCTTAACATTCTTTTATTTGAAGTTGATTTATTAACTAGCATAGTTGTTATTGCACGACGAGCTACATTCTTATCCTTAGATCGACTTTTCTTTCCTATAGAATCAATAGCATTGGCAACACTAGATATGACTTGTTCTACTGAATCATCTTTCTTTTTTGGTTTTACAAAAATGCCTAATTTTTTCATCACTTTTCACATTTTCCACATTTTCATCAATTACATCACGAGTTGACATTGAAATCCTAATTTCTTTCTATAAAAAACATTTTATATAATCTATTTCCATGAGTTCTCCAAGAAACTTTACCAGGAAGGTTATCTAACACATCTCTTTCAATTGTAAAAAAAAACATTTTCATTTTCATTCAAGTGGTTTCATTTTCATTGAACATGCAAGGGGTTTCATTTTCATTTTCAAACATACAAGGGATTTCATTCTCATTTTCATCAATATGAGGGATTTCATCATTATTTTGTTTTTGCATTGTTTCAAAACTAGAATTATTGATATCATCAATGGTGTATCCAGCTTCAACTAAATAACTAAGATCAATATTATCAAGACTTGGGTTTGAAGACATACCCCCATAAATTGTTTGAATACGTGCATTTTCCATATCATTAGGAGGTGGATTTGAAGACATACATGAAGTTGTTTGCATAGGTCTTATTTCCATATCATTCAAAGTTGAAGTTGAAGGCATAGTTGGGTTTGCCTCCATAATTGCATTTTCTTCCATATTCACCATCTCCACATTTGCATCATCTACATTCATCTCACCCTTCATGGTTTTCTCTTCAATATTCATGGAACTAGATGCTTCCAAATTTTTCATTTGGTGAATTCTTTCTTTTCTATCCCTTTGTCTTTTTGCCTCCATTTCTCTATTTGCTTCAATTTCTTTGGGTGTCATTAACTTTCTACATTTTTTTCTTTGTTTTTACTTTGATCTCGTGATTAGCAAACCCTCTTGATAAAAAAAACAAATGATTCATAGCTTATTTTCCAATTGCCACCTCCTTCAAATATTCAAATATAACTATATAATATGGACATCCTTTCTTCTATAAACTTTGAAGTACAAAAACATCATGAATACATCCAAAATTTCTCTTTTTCCAAATCTTCTTGTAAAAAGTCCTTGTACTTGATTCCACTTTAGAAAATTCAATTTGCAGTTGTCTCTTTCAAAAATTTGAATAGAATATGACCTATTAAAAGATTACAGTACAAGACAAGAATGAAATAAAATATGCAGAAACTAGCACTTTCGGTCCGTACTGCAGAAAGGGAATGTTGCAGGAAAAAAGTGCTCAGTTGGTTTTTTCCAAATCAGGGAAAATAGATATATTAGAAACGCGTACACATTCTATTTATAAATGCATATGCGTTATATAACGCGTATGCGTTTCTTTTTTTCAAACGACCAAAGAGATAATCCGTACGCGTTATAAAATGCATATGCATTTATTTTTAAGAATGCGTACACATTTTTTAAATTTTGAATTCCCAATCCACATGTTGCCTCAGTTTTAGGCTCGGGAAAGGCTTGGCAACTCAACCCTTAGCCTTTGACCTGCAACTAAAAAACTAAGGCAGGTTCAAGAGAAATGTCAAACTTTGGCAATATAGTTGATGGGCTTTTTTTTCTGAATTAATCTATGAAATTAAAGCCCATTATAGAACACAATGTCTATTTTCTAAATATATAATTTTTGTTAAGATTGGATTATATGTTTTATTTTTTAATTAATTTCTAAGCAAACGGGTCCATAAGCTTGAAATATCAAGCTTTTATTGTTTTTTAATAACTTTTTTTTGGTTAAAAAAATTATATGACATCAATCTTTAGACAATTCTCTACACAATGAAAAAAATTTAAAAAATGTTTAGTTTAGGTCCAATTATGTTGTCTGTACACATTGATTTTTAAAAATAGCAATTAAGGCCAATATAAATTCAAGAAAAAAATATTCAAAAAAAATTACAAAAAAATATCCTCATCAATCTTTATGTTGTTAGATATCTTTTCCCAAAAGGAATTAGAAAAATACTTTCATTTAGGTCAAAAAGTGGTGTCTATACACATGCATGGTATGGTAAAAAAAAATTATAAAAAGTGGTTTTATACATACCTATCAAAATTTAATTTCTGTCATCTAGATTTTTGAATAAATTACATATTTGGAAACTAGATTCAAAATACTAAATTTCATATTGCTGACTTTTTTCAAGATTCATTGTGTAAGTTCTTCAAATTTTCAGTTCAAATGTGACAAATTCTGAAAAACAACAAAAACACTTCCACTTTTTGAGCTTTTTGTGGACCCAACTTCTTGCATCACCCCATTATTTAACTAATAAATAGTTAAATAATATGAATTATTCACACAAGGGTAAACTAGATAGGTAATAACCCTATTCACAAAAACAATTTTTACCTATACGGGAGGTATTGACAATTAGACTAACAATGTGGTTGAAGGATCGGCCTTACTCTCTTTGAAAACTGACAAAATCCAAATTGAAGGTGACTCCAAAATTATAATTGATGTGGTGTCTGGTATTGCTGACACCGGATGTATGCTTAGTGATATCACAGGGGATATAAAAGGCCTCTTGGTTGGTTTTAAGGAAAAGGAAATTGCCCACACCTACAGGGAGGGAAATAAGGTGGTTGATAGCTTAACCAACCTTGGTTAGAACTTTACCAATTGGAGGTACTGGAGGAGTTTGAATATCCTCCCTAAGCAAGCTCAAGACCTCCTTAAGGAGTTGAATTAACCCTCTTTGTTGTGTGTTATTACTTGCAGGGTTGAGTATTTGAATTCAAATCCTTGGCGCACGCTTTTTCAGGGCCAAGGTGGCATGAATTGGATATGAGTCAATAGGACTATGAGGCTGACTACTATGAGGCTGACTCAACTCTTTTATCATGTGGTCGATTACGTGGATGAGAAGCTGACGGGGCAGAGATTTTGCCCCCCACTGAAGACTTTTTTTAATGATTATAATGATATCGACCATCTTAGATGGTACATGAAAATTAGTTCATGTATGGTGAACTTATTACTGGGTGATATCATGAGATGGTTTGATGATGAAGAAGTTTCTTGATTTTGAGGAATTCTTAGTTGTATATCCAAAAGAAACAAGAACTATCTTTTACAACATCTGCTTTTGCATAATCTTCTTTCTATTGTTCTTCTCACTATCAATCTTCAGGACTCTATAACAAAACCTATCTCGTGTGAAGAATTTAAAGGGAACAAGATGTTGTGGCATATCTATTGTGAGGGTGGGGTTGCTTCCTACCCAGAATGCCTACAAGGGCATGATGAAAACTTATCCAAACAATGTGCCGCCTCATGGAATAATAGAAGGGTTTAGATACATGGAGTTGGGTTTGAGATATCTAAAGAGGTCATATGCCTTGCCATGGGCATGCCTATTAAGGGGTTGAAGCAAAAAAGACAAAGTAAAGTTTCTGACTCAGAGAATATGGCCTCATTTCTTAAAGAGGGCGAGGGGCTATTCAACCTGCAAGGTAGTTTTAATCGCGAAAAGCTTCCCAAACCTTGGGACAAGGTAGTTACATGGTTATGAAATATGTATTTCACTCTAGAAGGCTACTTTAGGTGCTTCTATCATTATCATTTCATTCTCCTTAATCACTTTAGGAGGAACCAGCTAATAAGCTTTCCTTTTTACCTTCTTTGTCCCTGGAAACTTTGGTTAAGGCTATCACTGAATTGCACTCCCAAAACCCTAAGAAACTGATGATTCCCTTGCAAAAAGGCCTAATTTTTTCTTGTACATCTTTCATCTAGCTTTATGCTCCCCAAGTAGATTACTGACAGCTTGATTGATAGCCCCTTGGCTACTGTTCCTCAGCATGCTAAAGATAAACTGGGTCATGGGGTGGTGATCAGGGAAATCACTTGTGAGACCCCTCTAGAAAGTGAAATTGACCCTAGGGTTTTGACCTCTGAGAAAAATCCCAGCTCCAAGCCCAGCCCTGTGAAAACCCCTAAGGTGGTCAAATCCCCTCCTGGTCAGGAGGAGGCCAAGATTGTACTTAAAGATGACAATAGCCTAGGTAAAAAGTCTTCTAAGAGGAAGCTAGTTATATCTAATGGTAAGGGAATCAATAAGCAGAAGAAGGCCAGGGAAGGGAGGGAAGACACATGAAGATTTGTGAATGTGGGTGAATTGCTCAAGGAGGGTTCCAAACTGGAGAAAGGTAAGGATATTGTTGTTTCGGTGGGTGACGATAAGGATAGTGATGACTCACAAGAGGAGGGTAAGGCTACTCCTTGAGAAAAACTGATGAGAAAGCCTTCTACCCGGAGGTCCAGTAGGCTTGCGAGGAAGACCACCCCCTCCCTCAAGAAGTCCTCCAGTGAGTCGGATAAGAAAGAGGAAACTATTGATAGTCAAGAAAATACTAAGAAGGTTGAGGAGACTATTGGGTCAGATGATGGTAATGCTATGGATGTAGAAGGTCCTAGCCTTTTTCTTAAGATGAACTTGTCAGGTTTGAATTCTGAGATGCCTACCAAACAGATAGAAGAGGGCCCGGTCAACAAAGATGCGGAAACCAGCTCTAAGGAGGCTACTATGATTATAGACATGAATGCTAGACTTACCGAGTTGAAGAAAAACTTTAAAATTCTTGCTCAGTTCACTTCCAAAGTGATGCATCGCTCAGCCACCACTCTGGCCATGCTTCAAGACCTGGAAATGAACAAGCATGGCATTGGTAAGGAGAAGCTGAAAGACTACAAAGAAATGTATAACTTCCTGACAAAACATTGGGGACAACTGTTTAAATAGTCTTATGTGTTTTTTTCTCTATTCTATTTTTTTAGGTTTGTGTCATGTCTGTCTGTTGTCAATCCGTTATTTCTGATGATTTAGTGTTCTTGGTTTGGCATCCCATGTCTCTTTTGTGTGCCCTCTGGGCTATTTTGTAACAGGGATTGGCATCTTGGTCTTTTGCCGCTTATATTATCAAAAACATATTCAAAGTAACTAAAAATTGTGATTGTTACTTGATACGTCACTTCTTTGCCTATGTAAATTAGTAATCACACTTTTCACATAGAATAAAGAAAACCATAACATATAAAAATAAAATACTTTATAAGAATCAAGTAATGGCAAGATATAAATATTTTTTTACTGTGAACAATTCATATATATGTATATAATTATTCAAATGCAATTAAATTGTTTCTGAATTAATTTAGATATCTAAAATATATTCATCATTAAATTAACCAATGGTTTTAATAGGGATTATTAACAAAACTATACTTTTAATCATAAATGGACACACCTTGATATTTACATCTTTACTTAAGCCTTGCTCAATCTTTAAATTAAATTTGAGCTAGCTATTTTTTTGACTCTAGTACAAGTTAATGTGGTTTTATGTACATTTCAAATAACACATGGTATAACATTAGAACCATATGTGCAAATCTCACAGTTGTTATGTATAGACACATATTATTATCACTTTGAAATGGTAACAATCTATAATTTCTACTTCATCCTTGAATTAACCAATGATTTTAACAGGCATTATTAATAAGACTATGTTTTTAATGATAAATGGACACTCCTTGATATCTACATGTTTACTTAAGCCTTAGTCAATCTTTAAATAAAATTTGAGCAAGTTATTTGTTTCCTCTAGTATGAGGTTTATTTATCACTATTCTATAATAATTGATCTAATTTAGTCGTATCATGTTATTCTTTGCCAAAAAGATCAAATCGTGAAAGCATTCTAGCTAAGTTATATTTTAAATAAATGGATTGAATTGTTTCTATCACTACGTCTCGCATTTGTGTCACTTGTTTAATTAATTGTAGTAGCACTAGTAGGATTTTGGCAAATAAATGACTACGTGACTAAAACTTTTAGTCATGACAACTAAAAATGACTAAATTCTACTAATTTTTTGCAACACAGCTATAAATGACTATTTAATGACTAATTTGATCATTGGGTAAAAAATACAACTAAATAATTAGTCGCATATGATATTAAAGTGGGTAATTAACAAAAAAAAGGGAAATGTGAGTTGAGCAAGTGATAAATTAAGTTTTTGATTTTTTCAAGGAGGGAAACTTGCGCGGGTTTCATTCTCTCTATTTTTTTAGGCAAAAGGACTGAAACAACACGGGCTCTTCCAAGATTGATGCTTTTTCTATTGTTTGTTGCTTTGAAGAGGAAGGTTACAGTGTTTCTGGGCAGTTATCTGAGTTTCATTTAGCTAAGATCATGGGGCAGCTTCATGGCAACGTTTCTGAGTATTTTCAATCTTCATTTTCATAGTTGGTTGTTTCCTTTGCCTCTTTTCTACATTTTTCCATCTTCCTGGGGTTGCTTTGTTTCATTTCTAAGTTGTGGAAGGCAAATAAGGGAGTGTTCTTTCTTCATGTTCTTGCATATCAATGTCTTCTTCATCCACTTGAAGGCTCTTTCCCTTATTCCCACGAGTTAGGGTTTTCTTTTGTGTTTGATATGCATTTTCAGTTTGAAATGCTACTTTGTAGATCTCTGTTTTATGTATTATGGAGGCAACATTCTGCAATAGAAGTTTTCATATTCAAAACCCTTGCAATCTAGCCTTTGGACAGTGTTTCAAATCATTATGCTTTGGGATCTAGGGTTTCAACAGTGCAACAAAGAGACAATGGTTTTGTTTTAGGGATATTGGCTTGTTGCATTGCCATTAAAACCATTGTGTTGGGTTCATTAAGGAGGCATTGGTCATAAAAAATGGAGATCAATCTAACTGTGCATCAAAATGAGTATCTAGTCTCTTTGACAAGGAATGGGAATCAAGTCACTGTGAGGGTTAGTGATTTTGTAGTGGTTGTGTGCATTAAATATATAACTTTTAATGAAGTGATTCTACCTTAAATGCAGGTCCACACCTCCAAGAGGGCACATGTAGGTGTTAATCCAAGTCTACTACAACAAGGCATCATCTAGTTTTGGCCAAACATTGATCCTCTTTACACAGTTATTGCTCTCAACAAAACTCTGTCATTGATTCCAATGCTAAGCGATCCATCAATCCAATCTGTTCTAACAATGAGAGATTTTCCTTACATGGGTAACTCTTTTTCAAGCAAAATCAAATATTTATTGAGTGGGATTATACTCCACAGGCACAAGATATTAATGGTTTTTATTGTTCATCTTTCTTGTTTTATTGTTCTTAAATTATTTTAGTGTTCTTCTGTCAAATTGATAAGATTATATATAATGTTTATTTCTACATGCAAATTAAACAAATACCTTGGCTGATACTTTGCAGGTATGAAGAACTTACTAAAAATTTGATGGACCCTTCCCATATTCCATATGCACATCATGGGCTTCTTTCTCAGGCATTTAGACCCATTGGTTTTAACAACAATCTAAGTTCTTAGATTATCTTGTGTAAGTTTGTTTCACATTCTTTAAAATCAAAATTTTTCAAAATAGAAACCTTAGGAAGAGCTGTTGAAAATGGTATAAGCTAGTAACATTGTGAATGTGATAATGTCTTGAGATTATATAAAAATAAGTTTGGTAGTTTAACTAAGTTATTGTATTCTTTTAATGGCATATTAGATGCCCCAGAGAGCAGGCAAGCCAGTGTATTTTCATCTAAGTAATATGGACAAATCAAGTTTTGAAGGTGAATGTGAAATGGGCCTTGCAACATTTATAGCTCCTTACATCTTCATCATGAAAAACTTGCTTCCTCCATCAACAAAGGTAGAAGCCTCTCATGCCTATTTAAACAACTAAAATGATAAAGTAAATTCAAGGCTGATGTAAATATTTGTCCTATTTTTATTGGCAAAAATTGACCTTTGACTATTGAAGTGGATGATATTTAAGAATAGCTGACTCCCAATCACTCCACTTAAGTATCATCCACTTCAATGGTCAAACAATCAATAGCAATTTTACACCTCATTCACAATAAAAAAATGTAAATATTTGTCCTATTTTTACTGGTAGAAATTGACCTTTGATTGTTGAAGTGGATGATATTTAAGAATAGCCAACTGCCAATAAATTCTACAATAAAACTTTTTATGGTGCACATGTTTCCCTCAACCTATGAATTCTTACACCTACCTTCTGTAGTATTCCTTCTGCTTTAGTAATACAGTAATCTTATAAGGTTATTTCCATGATAATACAATTGCATGTAATTTTGAGTTCCATTGAGCTCTGTGTGAGTCTCTAGTATGTTTTAATTTTTCCAGGGAAACATTCATACTTTAATATCAGGAAGTAGGGAAAAGAAGATGAAGACTTTTGTTGTTATCTTCTTGTATTGACAGTGTTCTATATTTAAGGTTAATTGTGTAACCTTTCTAGGCTCACGTGAATCCTAAAAACTGAGACAAAGTTGGATAATTGTTGATGAATCTCTAAACCTTGTGAGACCTCTAGGACTCTCTCAAGACTCTTGCACAAAATGTTACAAAGGATTCTCTAGTCTAAAAGAACTTCACAGTCTCTGTCATGATACTATTTTGACTCATAAATCTCCTTTGTATAGGTTTGAGAGACCCTAATCTTCTATACAAACGTGTTCATCATTTGGTAGGATTTAATGATTCAATACTACTAGTTCAAAACAACACTACTCTTGATATTCTCAGATCTCCTATTCCATGGAACTTCCTATGTTTCTACAATTTTGACATACCTTTGTAAAAGTTCAACCCAAGTCTATAATAGTATTTAGCACTATAAGATAGAGCTACTCAAGAGTCTTCATAAGTTCTACCTCTGCTATGTGAGACTGATACAGGGTCCATCTGGATCTTTATTTGATATGCCTTATCTCTTCTCATTACACTCCTTTAGTACATATCTTCTCTTCATAGTTATTCATTAGACCTTTCTCCTCTTGGAATGACTTCTATATCATTCTAGATCCCTTTGCTACCTTTAGTGTAGGCCTGTTAATGCTATCTTTGCATTGTATATCTTCACAAGGTCACTGTATTTATTGCCTCGATGCCCTATTACCAATCCCTTGCTTTCAATACTAAGTGTAGGCATCTCATGAGTTCCTTTAAATGACTGTCATCAAGCCCTACTTTAACATATACATACCTAACACTGGAGATGCAAGGTTATACTAGACCCTTTACAATGACTGTATCACTACAACAAAAGAGGCAATTAGTACCTAAAATAGCGCTAGAATTTAGTGCATTTGAGTTCATGAATTGGACACTTCTGCTGGCATAAAACTCGGTGCCAAACTACATTTCACTATGGCACCAGATTTAGCACTGGATTTAGCACCGGATTTAGCACCGAATTTTGTTGCTTCTAGTTTGGCTTTCAATTTTGCTTCTGGTTTTGCTTCTTATGTTGCTTCCAAGTTTTCTTTCAAGTTTGCTTCCGGTTTTGCTTCCAAGTTTGCTTCCAGTTTTGCTTCCAATTTTGCTTTTGGTTTTTCTTCCAGTTTTGCTTCCAATTTTTCTTCCGATATAATGTCGCTTGTTGCATCCAATTTTGCTTCTGGTTTTGCTTCCAGGTTTGCTTCCAATTTTGCTTCCAATTTTGCTTCCACTTTTGCTTCCACTTTTGCTTCCAATTTTGCTTCCGGTTTTGCTTATGGTTTTACTTCCAGTTTTGCTTCCAATTTTTCTTATGATATAACGTCGCTTGTTGCTTCCAATTTTCTTCCATTTTTGCATCTTTTGTTGCTTCTAATATGGCTTCTATTATTGCATCTTTTGTGGCTTCTAAAATTGCTTCCATTATTACTTCTTTGTTTGCTACCTGAATTGTTATGTTTTTGCTTCCTAGATAACGTCAGGTTTTGCTTCCAAGATTGCTTCTGGTTTGCTTCTAGTTTGGCTTCCATTGTTGCTTCCTTTTTTGCTTCTAAAAATGCTTCTTGTTTTTCTTACATTTATTAATTTAATATGTTTTATTTCAATTTAATTAGTTAAATATATCATGCCTCTTAAATAACTCATATGATTATAGAGTAAGTAAATTAAATAATATGTTTTGTTTCAATTTAATAAGTTAAATATATCATGCCTCTTAAATAACTCATATGATTATAGAGTAAGTAATTTAATTATTTAACTCATATGATTAAATAACAAGATAATTATTATAAAATGATCATCATTTATAATTAAAACAAGTGAGTCAAATATCTATAATTTAATTAAATTTGACATCCATCCTGAGCAGTAAATTAAAATCATCATACGTAATAAATATCCATCCAAAAATCATAGACCACTTTTAATAAATATAAATTGACAAGTCAATACTGATAAGATCATCATCATATATAACTAAAACAAGTGAAATTTAAATATGTCAGTAGATCAATAACATGTCAAAATGATACATGTCCAACAATCGACATAAGTCAAAATGATACATGTACAAATGATATAAATAAAAATGATAAATTATGTAACTCAAAATGATACAAGTCAAGATGATACATGTCCAAATGATATAAGTCAAAATGATACATGTCAAAATGATACAACTCAATAATATGGTACTGCAGGCTATGAAAATGATATATATGATAGTAACCATGAAAAGAGGCATCATAACAATATATCAGCAATGATCCATGATGCAATCTATATGATCATGAATGTCACTAGCTACTACCAGCAGCTGCCTCATCATCATCATCACCATCATGATCATCAGCACCATGATCATCATCATTGTCATCATTATCATCATCAGCCTTTGTGTCTTCTATATCTGTGTCATCATCATCCTTTGCCATGTGATCTATACCAGAACCAACATAATCTAGACCTATATCATGAGGATCATCTTGATCTTCTGGAAGACCCGTGTTCTACAAAAAAAACATTTAAAATGAAAAGTTATTATTTATTTCATGCAATAATTTATTTTTCTATTATATATCTAATATTACAACATATGAAATGAAACCATAATCATATTACATCATATCAAAGTGCACATACCATAATAAAATTTTAAAAAAGTTACAGCTAATATGTCATTCCAATGATGTAAAACATGCAACAATTCTAGTAAACGTTAGTAAAGATCATAAAAAAATCGTTATACAATTTAACTATCAACTGTAAATTCTATTACATAACCGTAAGTGCCACAAATTGCTTGGTCCATGTATGTTCTTTTTCACTATTAATCTAATAACTTGCATTAGACAGAAACATTAAAGAGTTTTTAAGTAGCAGTTGGTTAAATTCTCTTACATGTCATTAAGGAATGCACAATTTTTTTTCAATAATTATTTATCTTAAGGTTCATGAATAACCTTAAGATAAAGGTCTATTTTGTTTGAAAAAAAATGAAGTTAGCAATATGTTATCCATCTGATTTTAGAAAGAAAATGTTAGCTCTATTCCTGCTCACAGGTCTTCAATGTGAGTAGGAATAGGGCAAAATTTAGGGATTTAGAAAGAAAGATAAAGTTTAGGGTGTCTTCAAGATAGCTAGCACAGGCAAGGAGGTCAACCATGCACACATAATGATCAACTGTAGGTGTAATGCAATAAGGGTTACAAATGTGATTGAAGTATGTACAACTCTCATCCACTAAACGTGCATGGTTGCATACACCTAGAATACAAGAAAAGCTTACAATGTTAGGATATGTTCCAGAGTGCTTAATTAATTCAAAGATTTTGAGAGCATCCTTGCAAAATCCATTTTGTGCACATCCTGCAATCATTGCATTCCATGAGATGACATCTCTTTGAGGAATTATGTCAAACAGTTCACGTTTTTTATCTATGATTCCATATTTTGTGCATATCTTGCAATCATTGCAGTCCATGAGACCACATTTCTTTGAGGCATTCTGTCAAATAGTTCATGTGCCTTGTCTATGCTTTTACATTTTGTCTACATGTCTAACAGGGCAGTTGCAACTACAACATCTGACAAAATTCCTCTATCCTTTATGTATTGATGGATGTCCATACCCTATTCCAAAGCTCCCATTTTGACACAGGCAAGGAGGATGCTGGCAAAGGTTGTGGAATTTGGCTTTACTCCAGCCAATTGCATTTGCTTTAAAATTTCTAAAGCCTTTTCAACAAATCCATTTTGTGCATATCCTGCAGTCGTTGCAGTCCATGAGACCACATTTCTTTGAGGCATTCTATCAAATAGTTCACGTGCCTTGTCTATGCTTCCACATTTTGCATACATGTCTAACAGAGCAGTTACAACTACAACATCTGAAAAATGAGGACTTAAGCATTCAGAAACCTGACCATGCCACCTTGTGTGGATTTGATGAATGGCTTGTAGCCATCAAATCCAATGAACTCTTAAATCATGTCTTCCTTAATCTGGACCAGCAATGTAGAGACAGTCCTCTAAAATAGAAGAATATAAAGTGGTCTTATTTTGTGTCTGCATTTGTATCATCATTACTGTCTCCTTTGGGACATTATTTTTTACCATCAAGGGATGGATGATTTAGACTAGTCAACATAGACCTTATGGTTACCATCAATTCCATCTCTTTGGTATTGAAAACTATGATTGCATTAATTCTATGATGGCAATGAGAGGATACAATGACTGCCCTAGATTTTTTGTAATGACAACAATCCTATTTAACACTAAATTATGATTCATTCCCATAGTGGGATCTTCTCAGAGGAGTTTCAAACAACTCATACTCATAGAGTCATGGTTTTAGGTCACATATGTTATGGTAACAACAAGGGATTCCAACTATGGTTACAATAGCTAAGATTACCCTCATTTGTGACCGTAACAAGGTTCTTGGACAACACTATCTTGCTCTTCACACTGGGTACTATATAGGCCAAGATTAGGTTGAAGGAATCACTTGATGGTTACCTATATAGTGATACCACGCCCTAATACCCCCATGCATTCTAAATAGATTGAGATTTATACAATACTCAACCAAGATGAAATTTTATCATTGTACCACACTTAACTATGACAGTCCCTTCTTGACAACAATTTGTAATCTTTAGACTATTGGGATCCTTGCCACAAATAAATATTAGGTCAATGACACAAGGATTTTAAAAAAAACCATAATCCCAACTCTATATCCATCCCCTTGGCAGTCTCAAGGCCACCTTGACACAAAAAATGCTAATGTACTATTACGACAGTTATGATTGTCCTCCATCATTTCATTGTGCATCTGAAACTTGAGATGAGGATTGGGGAGGTCTCCATTGGTATTTTGTCGTAGACAATTTGGGAATAATAGACCCCCATCTTATCAATAAGGAAGATTATATAAATCTTGAATAAAACAAGAAAAACCTCATGACTGTCTTGCATGTTACCAAATTAACTGTGACAGTAGTAAGGTTGGTCAATAATTTCCACACCTTTATATTTAATCTTAGAATCATTAGGGGGGTAAAAGCATGGAAAATACTCATGGAAAGATCTTTAAAATAGGCATATTCAACTTCAGGTATTTCTACAGACCCTAGGAAGGTGGATGTAAACTTAGTGACTATAATTACCACCACAAAGACTATCCCCTTTGTGACTATGATAAGGTAACACTGTCATGCTCTTTATGACAATCCCTTCTCCAATGGGTAATGGCCTGCTAACATTTATCTCCTTTGTGATTTCAATATCTCTCTAATGCACTATCATAGGAGTCTTGACAGTCCTTATGTATCAGTGAAGAAGGCTTCCAACAAATCTGAAAGGAGGGCTTAAGATTACATACAAAGTCCTAGCCTTCAACCCTAGACACATATCACCTTTCTAAGAAGACCTCAAGACTTTATGGGTTCCAAACATAACACAAACCCAATCCTATATGACTGTCACTACCCTAGGTCCCTCAAAATTCTTATATCAACCTTCCCTTGGCTGGCAAGGGTATTAAAACTCCATTGTCCCTGCTAGTCTGAACTTGGAATGGTCAATATAATGATTCTACTACAATGCATAGTTAGGGCTACACTAAGGAAGTCTTACCTACCCTAAGGAAATCCTACCCACACCTAAACTATGATGTATCCATGATCTTATCAAGCATGATCTTATGATAGTGTTTGGATTGAACTTGTATAGTTTTAGGGCATTCACACATCTCAGTTACAGTGTGGTGTGTGAGGAATTATTACTAAATGGTTTCTACCATGCACATAAACTATACACATATTTGAAGACTATAATATTACATTATTGTGATGGAATCCTAGGTTGGAATGAAAGCTAGGCCTCAGACCATTTTAAATTGATTCCTTGCAAAAAATCTGATATGAGAGCTATTGTGTCCTCGAATACCATTCCACCAACCTATGGACCTAGTGCAAGGTGTGCAACAAGTCTAAGAAGCAACAACATCCTTCTTTCTGTCATACTAAGAACCACAAAATAATGGATTTAAATCATAGAACATATATAATTGATACCTTTAATGCATATTCCATGTAAGTGAGTTTAAAACTGAAGGTTTGGGTGTAGGAAAGGGTTTTTGAATAAATGTTCATTAGAAAAGAAAGAAAACAAATAGTTTTGAAATGGAAAAAACAAAAATCACAAAATCTAAAGGTTTCCATATTCCGCTAAGCCCTTTTTTATCCACACATCTACTTGGAGTGCAACTTTGATCTTCCTTCAAATCACCCTGACTTCATAAGGAATCCAAAATGGGATTAATCATAAGAAGGAGGCAGGCAAACAAGGGTTTGTTGTTCATTATTATTCCGTCAAACTTAAGCATATGAGATAGCATGGCACACGCAAAATGTTGTGGATAATGACCACAAGATTAGGTTAATTGCAACCACTTTTTGTAAGCAAGCACAAGACTAGTATACTCATTATGATCCTAATGGCACCAAGAATGATCTTGGTAAACTGCTAAGAGATTTCCTTCCTAATTTGAATTGCCCTAAGATGGTGCATCATAATATTGTGGCATTAAAGGAAATAAGGCAACAATTAGGAGAGATTGTGTGTAGGTATGATCAATGGTCTAAGGAATTGGTGTTAAAGATTGACCTAACTATAAAATGTTGAAATTTAGAAGGAATGATTTATTGGTAGGCTAATTACACATATCCAACATGAACTAGTTTAGCTCACTCTCCCTAATTAAAAAGTTTCTTTAAAAGTTGAGTTGAGATTATAAGAATTAGGGGAGCCCCCAACATATGATTCTACTACATGCCTAAAAGAACAAATGGAAAAATGGTCATGCAAATAGCACAACTTGCAAGTGAAACTCTTAATCAATGTGGTTTATGATGAACAAAGTGCCACACTAAGGGGCATACAACTACAAACTATCTAGTGGTGGGAGATCAAGCTATCA